>BMAO01018822.1:0-235298 GCA_019973975.1 Trichonephila clavata | reverse complement strand
TTTTAGTATAATTTGAAGCACAGGGTCCTTATTTATCTGTGGGATAGCAGTGTCAACCTTAGCACAACCAAGCTTATCTGCAACTTTATTATATTTTAGGTTCACGTGAAATGGTATCCACTGCAGGTGAAGAACACTAATCTTGTGGATAGGGTTTTAAGAAATTTCGTATTTCATCATTTAATTGAACTACTATTTCATCGTTGCAGATATGCCTAGCGAAGTGACTACAACTCAGGGTCGTTCTGTGGACTTGCCTTACACTGCTAAATACACCGATGGCAGTTATTACGGGAAACCCATTGCTGATTTTCAGACAAACGCTCATGATGTGAAAGGCACCGTATTTGCAGCTTCGGAAAACACTTTCTACATAGTAGATTTCAGCTATGATGGAGAAGGACCTGGTAAGTGTATGAAACGTATTACTTTTTATATTTATTACTATATTTAAATTTATGTAATTCATTTACTACAAATTATGTATCTGTTGCAAAATTTTATAAGCTATCATTTTGCTTGATTCCAGATGCATATTTCTGGGCAGGGACAACAGAAAAACCTTCTCCACTAGGTTTTATTGTACCTGATGAATTTGGAACGTAAGTTTTTAACAAAACGAGAAATTTTAAGTTCCAGTTTTTTTAAGTGATTAGTTTTTGATTTTATTTACTTCGTAAAGAACGTTTTCCCCCACCCCCTCTACTATACTTGTCTATTGTCGGAGGGAAATATAAAGGAGAATTCAAGAAATCTGAATACTGTCAGGGGCAGAATAACAATAAATTTTCATATCTACTTGAATATAGTTCTTACTACTTCTATTTCTCAACCTGGAATACTCATAATTTACTATTAAATAGAAACATATAAGTACGTTTGATTTGATTTTTTTTCGATTTCCCTTTCTCAGATGAAAATAATTTTTTGTTACCTTAGATTTAAGTAACAAAACCGTTTTTGAGCTCAGGATGTAGTATATATATATATATAGTTATGCAATAAATTCTTTTTAAAATTTGTCTTAATATTTAAAATTAATGAAATCTACAAATAAAATATACTTTTCATCTCTTTATATACTTATAACTAAAGCAACTTACTCGTTCACTCATCATGAGATCTCCGTAACTATTCGACCTACCTACTTAAAAGTTGGCAAGCATGTTTCTTCTGTTGAATGAATATTTGCTAAGAAAGGGCTTTACGGTAATCGACACCCAAGGGGGAAGGGGTACGTTGGCGCAAAAGATAAAAATACTTCCATTTTAGAAATTCAAGTAATCTCCTTTTTCAATCAAGAATGTTTCTGAATACAATGGAAAGCTTATTACTAGGACTTAGATATCAATAACCTAAAAAACCAATATGCAGTATACAATATACAATATCATGAAATACCAAGCGAAGTGAGTGGTTAATATGCTTGCATTAATAAAACTTTTAAAAAATGTAAAATTGTATTAATTTTCCCTTTTTTTTCTAGGAAACAAGTCTTAGGAAAATATATGAATCAGAATATCGCCATTACTTTACCAGATGGGAAGAAAATTTCGGATATCAAATGGCTTAGTGTGTGGTGTAGAAAATTTGCAGTAAGTGTGTTCATGATAATTCATGTGAAATTAATTTATTTGAGAGAATTTAGCAACTTTTTAAAAAATCTCTATAAAGTAGTGTCCTGAAAACTCGGTACTTGATTATCGGGCAGTCTGCGTAACTCGGCCATACCTTTCCGATTCGAAAGATTATTAAAATGTGTAAATTATTTCTTCTGTCAATGTTAATGAAAAGCTTCAGGAAAAAGATTAAGACATTAACGCTGAGGACCCGTACAAACTCCTAAAATATCTAAGTTATGGATGTAGCGGTTCCTATATAAGCCAGTAACAGCCTCCGGACAGAGGTGATCACTTTTGTCTAGTGATTATGTGACTTGGCTTCGGATCCGTAGGTCGCGGGTTCTATTCCTGACAAGGGACAAAAGGCTGATCAAACAACCTTTCAGAATTTTGAACAAAAATGTGCGTGGATCTGAAACTCACTGTGCCTTCATCTTCTTAGTTATGACGCAGCAAAATGCATAAAGCAATACGTGCGGAAGACAGCAGGACATTACGCATTTCTTTTTTAAAAGAAATAGCCATTTTTTAAAAATCTGTGGCTTGAATTTCATTATAGACAGCTTTATACCGTCATAAAGTATTTTTCTAAGGTGTGTCTGATTAGGTAAATTACTGTATACTTTGTATTGATTAATTTTCATTATCATGCAGTAAAAGCTCTATGCCTTCATAAAGTACGTACTTTCCCTTTATTTAAGGGTATTTGGGCATTTTATTTTCTGTTGTATTCTCAAGCAAATAATACATACAAGTGCAGATCAACGTTTTATGAGGAAGCACTCGTACTTATTCTTTTTGAATCTCATTCTCGATAGTTCGGCATTTTCACAAACTCGACCACTCTATTATTAATAACTTGTGGGCACCTCAATGTTGCGTTAATAATAATCAAGTTTCATTTAAGATACATTACCTAAGATAGTAAAATACATTTCTTGTTAATTATTTAATAATTTACTGGAAGGTTTTAAAAGTATAATATCGGGATGATGCCTTATCTCTTCAAAGAGAAAATTTCCCTAAGTAATCTTCATTTATTACGCATATGGTTTGTTTCAAAATATGATTATTTTATATTTATTAAATTGTATATTCTGTATATTCTATAATTGTGTATTGTTTATATCTATTAAATTGTGTTATTTCTTAAAAAAACTTTTTATTTTGTACGCAATATTCAATTCAATATATAAAATTATTAGAAAACTCTTAAGGGCTCTCGTTTTGAATTCGTAAGCATGATGTTTAATTACCAACTAAAATTTAGACTACGCCATTTATATAGATACTATAAAGGATATCAGAGGAAGAATAAAATGCAAGAAGTATTTAAATTACATAGAATCTCGTATAGATTTAAATCCGCTATTAAAAGTTCAAAGATATTATCTTGACCTCCATGGATTCAAAATGACTATAGTCTGAAATTTCTATTCTACTACTTCAATGACTTTATTGAAAACGTACCTTTGATATTCGCCTACAACTTTTTTTAAAAAAACGGATGTATGGATATTTTTTGTGGTTTTTAGATTTGTTTAGTACATTTTAAGAAAAATATGCTAAAATTAAGAAGAGAAAAAGAAGTTATTACTACTAAAATTGGAGAAAATGGGTAAAAATTATCAAAAAATAACATAAACGGGGCCCATTCTGTATCAAAAGTTTATGAACAAATTTTTAATTTTTCAATTTTTATGTGTTGCTGTGTTATTTATTTTTGAAATGACCTTAAGGATAAATGATATTTTAATTTTTTTAAAAAACTAGAGCACTGTATCTTTGCTATTATATGAAATTGCTTAACAAACAGTGATTATATTGACATAAAAGACTGTAAATTTTGTAATAAAACAGTGATTGATAAATCTGAAGTTTAAAACACTTCTACTATTATACAGAACTTACACAAAAAATTTCAGCTGATTATTTTCAAAACTTTTCCAGCATTTTGAGCATTTAAAAAAAAAACACATTTCGAGTAAAACGCGTTTTATAGTATGACATCTTGCTTAGAGTAACGGCATCTGCTTTTACTAAAACACTTGTAGTTTTTGTTCTAGTGAACGGAAAATAATAAACTTGGTATTTTTATAAAGCTAATAAGAGGGCCTATAAAATAAAACCGTAAAAAATTTGTCAATTTTCGGCAAAATTCACAATTTTAGGGTAGTCGGATATTTTAAATAGATATGATAGTGCTAAACACGGACACAAATCAAATAAGTAGCCATGATAATATGTAACTATCAAGTGTGTTTCTTTGAACTTTTCGGTACTTCTCAATTTTTAAAAATCACAACCCATAAAGAATGACGAATAATGCTACAGCTATTGACAAAAAAAAATGAATTATTTCTTCAATTTTTATTGATAAGAAAACTGATAATTTTCAGGTGAATTTTGGATTCATCATGATACCAGATAACTTCGAACCTCCCATGGCGGCCGATTTAGGTTCACTGAGTTCTTTAGCTCATGGAGTAAAATCTGGTAGTTTTATAGTGAAAGACACTAAAACAATTCAGATTAAGAATCTGCACTACGATGGAGCTGGACCAGGTGAGCTTTTTAAATACCTATTTAAAGTTTCAGTAGTTAGAATTTGTTACTGGATAGTATTCAAGACGACATATCGAATTCTTAAATTTATTTCGTTCGTATTTTATTCTGATTCAATGAAAAATTCATATTCAAGGTACTTTATTTGAAACTTTTGAGTACATCAATACGGTTGGTTTATATTGGTATTAATGTTATTGTTACTACTACTGCTGTGATTATTATTATGCTATCGACAAACGGAAACATCGGTAATTTACAAAATGTATTGTACATCACTTATTTTACACACATTTCAAACAATAATTTAATTTTGAATCATGAATACTGAGTAAGTGAAAAAAAATAGAAGCTGCAAAAATTGTTATCTATATCCTTAATAACTGAGAATTAACTTTTTGCTCTGACAAAAAAAAAGCCCAGGAAGCACAATGTGGAAAGTGGCTGTTTTAATGAAATTAAACATGTGTAAAGCTCAAACACAGACGATAAAATTCAAAGCAATAAGACCCACCAATAGAAATTGCACACTAAATGTTAAAATCGGTAATCGTGCCCTCTAGTGGTGTTGAATGCTTGAATATATCGATATATGGTTTGATAAAGATTCCTAATCTCATTTTGCGATAAATCATGAAAGGCACTCATCGATGTTGCTCCAGATTTGTGACAGATCTGGTCACATGTTGATTCGGGCTGCCGTAATCAAATTGCTTACTATCTTCCAAACGTGATTCATTTGAGAAAAGACTGGTGATCTTGCTGTCCATGGAAAGATATTAATAGTATGAATGCAATCTAGAGAGGTATTTGAGCCTGGGGTAGGACTAGTATTATCTCATTTAGAAAATCACTCCAAGATTATGTCCTATTGAAGGGTAAAGCAAACGGACACTAGATATTACCAACATATCCTTGCACAGTTAAAGATACGTGAATGCCTAAGAAGCAACATTCCATATAATCACATTAGGGTTAATGACTGTATTCTTCAGTAAAACAAAAGCTGATTCAGACAGCTGATCCTTCACATTCGGATCTTCTAGTTCGAGATTAAACAGAATTCATCACTGAACACTATGTAATGCCAGTCTGCTGGCAACCATGTGATCGACTTCGTCACTACTACAATTTGACCTCTAGATAAGGTACCATGGGTGGTATGGAAGAGGCTTCAGCATTTTGAATAGTCATCAATGATGCGATTGAGGAAGTTCATACATCGTACAATCGTCCAATCTTTCTTGCTATCAAGCGTCTTTGCCTCCCAAAGCATACATCAATAAGTTTCTTGCAACAACCATTGCTGTCAACTTATTTACTCAGCTGTGTCAGTACAGTTCGGGTGGCAGCCTATTGCTCGGTAGGATCGGTCATCTTCAAGATACGTTGGGAAGGTCAAGCTAGTTCACGTTAATTGGGAACGTAGTTGCCCAAGTAGCCGACTACGTTCGAGGTCGTAAATAAGTATAAAGTTTTCGACAACATTCTAACGGCATATACTGTGTTTGTTTTTAAGGAATTTAATTGCAGACAAGAAAAGAAGAAAAACTGTTACTTGTTTTGCTTTACAATGCTAGTTGTATTGTAGAAAGGCGCGCTATTATTGAAGTTAAACATTCATTGACCTTGAAAATTAAATCATAATCAATCTTAGTTTGAAGGCATTTGCATGTGAAATTTCGATGTAATTGTATTGTTTTTAGGGGTGTTCTTTTTTTATTTTTTGCAAAATAGTATATTTAATTTTGGTAATTTTAACGATAAAGGGTCAATTGTAAATTCGATTGAAAATCTTAGATTCTAGATCTACATGAAAATCTACATTTATTTTTTCTGTGAGGTGTAGTGTAGTAGGCCTCCTATTTACTGATGGCTCTGCCACAGCTGCCTTTGGTATGGCTGGAGCTGGTTCTTTCTCCAACTCTTTTAGTCCTGAAGTGTCTAGACAATTTTGATGGTGAGATACTTGCAATATTTACGGCTTTTAGAGCTATTACTGCTACTCTTGGCCAAAATATTGTAATATTCATAGATTCTCAAGCCTCAATTAAGGCCGTATCTGTTTACAATCTATTCCATCAAAACTTGAGTTCGAGTGCAAACAACTAATTAACTCATCTCTTAGCGCCTTAAGAGTGGTCATTCTTCAATGGATCCCATCCCATTGCGGCATTCATGGAAATAAATAAGACGACAAGTTGGCCAAAGAGGCTTCGATGCTGCATCCACCTTGCCTTTTCCGATGCCTCTTCGAAACGCCAAGCGACTTTTCAGGAACAAATTTCGACAGAAAAGCATATACACTCTTACAGAGCTGGCTGTTGGTAAATCTTGGTCTCGTCTGCTCGATGACCAAAGACGTACTCAACTTTCTGCCCTATCTAGGGTGGAGGGAGTGGCATGTTTCAGAGTCATCACCGGACACGATTACCTGCAGGCCCATCTGTTTAAGAACGGCCTGTCTGATTCACCGCTCTGCCCTCTTTGTAAATCTGTGCCAATGACTTGGTAGCATCTAACCGCTTGCACCGCTCTACTTCATATTCTCTCGCAAGACAACTGTGGAATTCTCCCTGCTGCTAGCGCACCAGCTGTTTTATACTGGATTGCAAGACGCGTTATGTCCGAGAAGACGTTGACGGGCGTAATTTAAAAAAGAAAAGGAAAAAAAAATTTCTGTCAATTCCGTGATCAGAAAACTGTCGAAATTTTGTTTTCGAAAATTATTTATTCAGCGGCAAAATTTAATTACTTCAAATATAACTATTTATGCTATGTATTAAACAAACTTTTATCGTAAGTTTTCTTATTTTCAATTGAAACTAATTTGAAATTATTTGAAGGAAATTATAAATTGATTGAATTCATTAGATAATTCAGTCATTTTTGTTACATTATTATATCAACATAAAAGGCAAGATTAAACTGAATGATACATTAAAAATTTAAATGATGATTTTGATGCACAATGTTTAACCAGTTTACCAATCCATAGAAATATTACATGTTACAATTTTTGAGCATATTTTTATTTAACACCAACTCGTTTGAAATTCTATTACGACTACTTGGTTTGTGTGAAATGATAAAAAGTAAATTCCTCTCTTCAGATGCCTTTTTCCTGGTTGGTACTGGAGATGCTCCTCATCCAGATGGCACAAAAGTACCTGATGAAAATGGAAGGTAAATATTTTTATTTTTTATTAATTGATTTTTTACTCGAGTAAGCTGCATGTTTCTATGTAATTTAATCGACCAATTAATTTTAAAAATAATTTATACTTTCTGATATTATTTCCTAAGCTCAATTCTTTACACTTCATAGCTTACAAAAACTCCACGGTTATCAAGGTGAAGACATAGAACTAAGACTTCCAGGTGATTTAACAATATTCGACATCGAGTGGTTCTCTTTGTACTGTATATCTTACAAACATAATTTCGGAGATATAAAGATCCCCAAATTTCTCAATGTTCCTGCTGACATGATGACGCTGAAAGAGGAAATTACAAAGGCAAGGACTCTATTTTACATTGATTTGGTTTAAATTTCTGTACTTGTTAGTTTTTATTTACAACAAAAGGATTATATTATCAGACTGTTATTAAATTGGAATGTAGAAGTAAAGAATGATTTTCTTTTTATCATTCGTTTTATATGATTAAAAATAGTTTTTCAAAATTTATAATTATCTTTAAAGTGCACATGCCATATTGAGGTATTTTTTAATTGGGTTTTATTTTCTAAAAGCGAAAGTAAAAAAAATGTGTATGAACTGATACAGTATCTCACATAATTCTTATATTCTATATTTAATCTATGTTTTGAATAATTTTTTGAGCGTCCTTATAATGTATATATTGACTAGTTATAAAATATTACGCTCAATCAATTTTAAACTTAATTATGTTAAGGTTATTATTTAAGAAAGATTGTATTGTTGAGTATATCGACATTTGAATAGAAAAATTTCTAAATTTTCGTCATGTTCGTTCATAATGGCATTAGTATATTACATTTTATGTTATTAAACTAAAATTTACATGCAAAACTTTTATAAAATAAATTCAGTGAATATTAATTAATTAAGCATATATTAAAGCTGAATATTTTTTAAGAAAATTCACAAATTTCACGGTATACATTATACATATATATGTATAACATATATAACTACAAATAAATCTTGCTTTTCGAATATCTTGAAAAATAAGATAACATATTTTTGTTTAAATATACTTCATATTTCTTTTATTTTTGACTGATGAATTTGAAATTGAATCTAAATTACATTAATTTAGGACATGAAATTCGATAACTGTGAAGAGATGTTTCCAGGAGTTCTTCATGTTAGTTGGAAGATCTTAGGACAAGATCTAATTTTGCAAATGGCTGGACAAGTCGGTAAAAATTCCTTTTTTTCCCTACATGTTCCGTATATACATTTTCTTTAATGCCATATTTAATTTGGTTAAGAAGTTGTGCGTAGGTGTACTTTTATTTTTCTACTCAAATAACCATTGTTGAATTCGAATTTATTTTTGTTTTATCAGATGATAACGAGTACATTTCATTCGGCCGGAGTGGCAACGATAATCGAGCTGTCATGATAGGAGCAGATGTTGCTGTGGCCTATTAGACTCAGACGCAAAACAAGCACGCGTGGTGGATTATTATCTCAGCGCCAAATCGCAGGTGAAATCTTTATGGCAGTTTTATTTTTTAATTCTATGTTTGTTTAATATTTGAACTTTTTTTTAAAAAAGTAAAATTTAAAAAAAATTTAGGGTGTTTTTAAAGATTATAAGAGCTTAGTTATTCTTAAGAAAAACTATTAGGTTGTAAGTTCTAAACATTTAAACTAATGAAAGACCATTATATGGATGAAATATTTTATTCATATTAAATATACGATTGTCTTACACTTATTTGATTGGAAATAGAAATTCCCATTCAAATGTTCATCATTGTGAACTGTTGTGTGTGCGACCAAATATTAGTTGTGTGTTAAAGCTATCTCTTTACTTGATGCTAGAAAATAGAATTTGACTGCATAACCCTTTTCGAATGTTTTTTTCACTTAATCTCCGTTCTCTAATAAAAATATAAGTTTTATTACGGTGGTCTCCATCAAAGGACCGATTTCCTGTTAGGGAACTAATGACGTTTCAAGGGTCACGTATCTAGTATCCAAGACCGGACAATCCGACGCTTATGTTCTAAGGCAAGAAAACCCTTAATCTCCTTTTATCCAGCTGAGAGATGTGACCGGCGCAATTTTCACGCCATTCTCCGGCTTCAAAGTCAACCACACGAGGGGTGACAAGGACCAATAACCAAATAGTAATTCCAGCTTCATTCAAACAGAAGTTATTCTGTTCACGTGAGGCTTGAAAGTGTGTGACTGCGTTCTTTAGAGAGGCACAAAAATGGGAACACTCTACGACGCCCCAACACACTCCAACGGACTTTCCCTCCAATAGACTTCCAGATTCGCTTGGACTCTCTCTCACACTTTCAGTGACCTATCAAGGCTCACACCTACGAGCATCCCAATGTCGTCCTAACGCAGCCTTTCACAGGAGTGATCCGACCTTAACAGCGACCTCAACAGTGCCTTAGCACTATAAAACGTTACGGATGTGCAAAAATATAGGATCCTTATAGTTCAAAATACATTTTTAGCGTTCTATGCAGTAGCAAAAGGGTGGCAAAATGTGTTAAATGTTGTGTAGGAAACTGTTCCACAAACAATTGAATTGCATATTATAACATACTCTTCATTTTCCCTACTTGAATTTTATGGCACTCATGCTCTCTTTATTTCTCCAAACAGAGAGCATGAGTGCCTTAAAATTCAAGTAGGGAAAATCGCATCCAACTACACATGCGAACTCATTGCTATCAAGAGTGCATTAGAGATTTTCCTTTATAGAAGCTTTCAATAATCCAGCGGCATCGTCATCTTCACAGATTCAAGATCTGCGCTGCAAGCCATCCAGAAGGGCAAGTGCCAAATCAGCCACAAAATTATTCAATCTATCGACAAAATTATCACAGAAAAGAGATCCTGCACGTTACAATGGATACCAGCCCACGAAAATATCTTCGGTAATGAGAAAGCCGATGGACTTGCCAAAGAATCCAGAGTCTACCCTCAATCCTCTAACCTCACGACCCTCAACGAGGCCGATTCAGTTGCCAGCCGAAGGCTATTCAATAATAATTTTAAATATTCCATCCCAGTTCTAAATAGCAACCGTAAAATAGCATCAATAATAACTAGACTTAGAACAAAGCACGTAAAAGGAATGAAAATCTCAACTGACGGACAAACAAGTTTCACAAATCATTGCCCAAACTGCCCTAATGTTCAATTGTCTCCACAGCATATCCTCAGCTGCCCAGCAATTCAAGCCAGGCTTTTCAAGATCAGCCCAGAAGACCCAGAAGATTTGATCTTCTCTGATAAAGCTGTTGAGGTCGCAGAAGCTGTCTTCGACAGCTTCGGAGCGATCTAAAGCTTCTTTTTTATTAATTTGTACATCATGGACACGTCAACAATAACAACAACATACTCTTATGTGTGCTTACATGTTAGTGAACTCATTATTTTAATATAGCCAGGAGAACCTCGCTCACCAACAAGGGCGTGGAGAAATTTTTAAGTCCTTATCTTCATCGCAATTTTGCACCATGGTCATGTACGAAGTCGACACATGAATGGTACCCATCTAAGTGAAAATTAAAGCCACAGAAAATTTAGCGTTTAGTCGAATGAAACTTCGCCAACCACAAGTTGAATGCCATGACCTCTAGGCTCCCACGACTTTTCAATAGTGTAGTCAAAATATGATAAATGATACCGAAGCATTTATCTGATAAAATACGAGTTTCCTCAGTTTTTTCATCACAAATATCAAATAAAAACAGCCATTAGCCGTCTAGAAAAATTAATGAGGAATGTTAATATCATATATATTTATATATAATGTCATTTTTATTACAAAATTTTTCTAATAGTGGGAGAAATTCCATTCTTTATTATGTATTCTGACAAAATAATTTGAAGAAAATGGCTTACGCTTTCAGCAACTGAATTTGAAGGTTAACGGCATGAAGATATCGGCCGACTGATTTCAAATTATTTTGATCACATGCAGTTTAACGACGAATTTCACCACGAATGTTGTTAATTAGGATGTTCTTTCATGCAGCTATGCTTTCAGAGCAAGTGGTAACACAATAATAAAAATCTGTTTCAGGATATTTCATTTCACCAGTACTCATTACCCCAATGAAACTGTTAATTTATCTTACCTTAAATATAGCTGTGATTTCCAAGGTTGATAAAGATTTCATTTCAATTGCGTTTTCAACCAGAAATTACAAGATCTATTGATCATCTATCTCTCTATCTGGAGTTTGTGTGTGTGCGTGCTCTTTCCTATGCATTTAAACTTTTGGGCAATCAATACTTGACTCGCGAATCATAATCAAGATCTCACTGTAGAGTTAAAATTAAAACACATTTTATATGTCATTTATCTAATATATAAAGTTCTCGTGTCACAGTGTTTGTAGCCAAACTCCTCCGAAACGACTAGACAAAATCTTATGAAATTTTGTGCGTATATTCAGTAGGTCTGAGAATAGGACGTAAACTACTTTTCATTCCGATATTGCATCTAGTTGAGAAGATATTAATTAAAAACCTTAAAACCCCTGGTCTGTTGTTTCGCTTGGCGTCGAAAATCGGTTTCGCACTAGAAAAATACTACTGTGTTAGAGAAAAAAGAAAACCCAGACCCAGAGAAAAATTATAGGAAGATAAATACATCAATGTCATTTATAGAAGTTGTAAATAATATATTTCTGTTGAGCTTTATTCCATGTGAAAGAGTTTTATATTTCGAAAAGCACAGATGATTGAAGGATTATTCCGCCAAAATTTATTTATGTATCATCAATTTGCAGTACTATAATTATTTATTTCCATTTTGCTCAAGATAGTTTTCACTTTCAGTTAATTAAGTGATCTCATAAAAATCTATAGTTTTCAACACGTATCACGAGCTCTCGCCAACAACAACTATTGTGTTTCCTGTATGAACTATTTCTGCATATTTTCAAACATTTTGAGTTCTCATTTATTATTTATTAGTTTATTTATCATCAAAAGCCAATTGATAAAACTGTAATACTCAGTGCGCTCAAAATTTTCGGGAATCATTTTCAATGTAAAGAGAAATATATACGTATTTTATAATTGTGAAAGGTAGAGGTAAAATAATAAAAGAACAGATACATTATCAGTATACTGTTTTCTAGCATTAAGTACTTCAATTTGATCTATTTGTGTGTTTTGTACAGTAAATAATGCCAGCAAGACGCAAAGGACTGATTTAGGCCGTCGAATTACTAAATCTACAGCCATGCGAAATAGAAGAGCTCAAAGAACAGACGAACAAATCCAACAGGATAATGAAGATGTGCGTGTGAATATGGCGCAGTTGCGTAAATCACAATCACAAGAGGTACGAGTTGAACAAAATCAACAAAGACAAGCGCGTCGATTCCTATTTGACACACTCAGAGCAAATGACCAACAACGCCAACAAGTACATCGAGCATTTACATCCGATTCATTCTGTCGTCTAGCATTCGAGTATGAGCCCAATGCTAAATATTACGCTCATTCGAATGTGACAATTGGTACTATGGACAAGGAATGTCCGCATTGTAATGCGCTTAAATTTAAAAATGAGCCAACCGGGATGTGCGTCAGGAAAAGTGCAACTACCGGAAATTGAAACACCACCTGAACCATTGAACGGTTTACTTATCGGTACGGATCCCAATTCTAACCTGTTCCTGAAGTCAATTCGAACATTCAATTCATGTTTCCAAATGACATCGTTCGGAGCAACAGAAATAGTTACAAATAATGCTGCAAATGGTCAACAATTTAATTTAAGATTCAAAATCAAAGGCCAAGTTTATCACAAAGTGGGCTCATTGCTGCCAATGCCAAATGAACCACATACATTTTTACAAATTTACTTTATGGCCGGTGAGGACTCCGAAAGCGCACTCGCCAATCGCGTGGATGCACGTTGTAGCTACAACAACCTCAATTCACTTTTTGCCAGATACATTGTCGGTGAACTGGACGCTTTATTGAATGAGCACAATGAATTGTTGAAATTATTCAAATCACACATGCACAAATTACAAAGTGACAATCACGCTATTGTCATCAATTCTGATAAAACACCAGCTGGAGAGCACATTCATAGATTCAATGCACCTGTTGTTGACGACGTTGCTGGATTCATGGTTGGCGACCGTACTGTTACGCGAATTCAAATGGATTCAATTTCCAATTAGATTGGCATTTGCAATGACAATCAATAAGTCTCAAGGCCAAACGATGGCTGTTTGAGGCTTAGATTTGGGCACACTGTGTTTTTCACACGGACAATTATACGTGGCATGTTCTCGCGTGGGTAAACCATCTAGTTTGTTTGTGTTGGCTAAAGATGGACTCACTAAAATTATCGTACACTCCATTGCACTAAGAGACTGATAATGTTATTTTTTAACTGTCATAATTTGTGATAGAGATGTAATTTGAAATTTTTTAGTTAAAAAATAATAAAATACAAAAAATTCAAAAAAGGAATATTTGGTGCTTTGTTAATTTTATAAGCCGTCATGGTTCACAGCGCATCATTCCTCTTTCAGTCATATACCACATCCCCACACACTTACAATGAGTTAGTTATTTTTTATTTGACTACCAAAATATTCACTAGAAATAATTTATTTGGCAAAACAACGTTTCCCGGGTCTCAGCTAGTAATCTTATAAATTTAAAATATTTTTATTTTTTAAATGCTTCTTCACTGCGGCAACTGCGGTTCCACATGTTTCTAAAAATTTAATGACAATTTTCCACCTTAAGCAGTCAATATTTTTGTCCAAAATTTTCAAAAAATATTTTTTAAAAATTAAAAAAAAAATTTTAATAATAAATTTTAAAGTTTTTACTTTAATTTTTATTTTATAATTGTGGTTATAAGTACACTCTGCATGCTTTGAAGAATGTTTCATATGTCTTAAAAGAATTTTTGTCATACTTACAAAGAAAATTCATGTTCGTACCTTTTTTTAAGACAATTGAGGATTTTGTGTGTGTGTGTGTGTGCATATATTTATGCACAAACAATTTGAAGCATGGTGTAATATTAAGTTTTACATTGCGTTTGGGACAAAATTAATATAATTTTTTTGAATTATCTTTCCATTTTCATTTCTTCTTAAGTAACAAATTGTACTTTGCCTTGCCAGTCTCCTGTGTTCTTTTATTGAATATTTTCAAGAATCTTAATTCCTGCCTTCAATGAAAAAGTCTCGCCTTCACCACAAATTAAATCCCGGATGAGAAGTATTTCAGTACCACGGACAAACTACACCTCTTGAAAACACTATCACTAATAATCTCACTATAAGAATTAAAAATAAGTGCAAATGAAAGGTAAAAAGAAGAAAATATCAGTGACCGCGTACAGCGTACGGGCAAACCAGTTAAGGGGTTCAGTACCCTTAATCATCAACTTTTACTTAAAATTGCAAAGGTCGTTCTGAAATAGCATATTGTGCATATCAAAAGCGATTTTAAAAATGGTTTAACTATATATCACAATTTTAATATGCTATAGTTGTTTGATAAGACGTTCTTTAAAACAGATGCAGTTCCATTGTGTCGCATTTCGGCCATGATTGAAATTTACCAAATTTGCTAATTTGATATTAATATTATTAAAATAAGACCTTCTGTAATTTAAAATTGAGGGCGTATCTTGATTTACGAAGTGTAGTACTCAGTAAATTGCATTTCAGGCTTTTATGATTAACCTCTTCATAGAGACCTGACATATTTTGAATGAGGAAAATACTTTTGGTGGCTTGATTTTTCTAACAGTATAGCCAGAAGTACAAATGTTATGAAAAGATTAAATTTTCATAAGTAGTTTTGCTATTCTGAACGTTAGGTCTGCTGTACGTCAGGTCTTAACTACAACACTAAAAAAAAATTTCTCTAATTACATTTATTTTAATAAATCTTTTTTAAAAATGGGAGAAATGCATAATAATTAAATTTTAAAATAGAATTTTCAAATTATTTTTTTTATAAACAGAGGTACAAAAAATAATTCCACTTAGTACAAAAAGCACGAATTCTAGATTTGTAACTTTCATACCTACATTTTGTATCAAATTTATCTGTCATAAATCGAGGGAAATGCCCGATTCTGTCATACTAAACATCAGAAAAAATTGTTGTCCAGTTTTTACTTCAAAGGTGTTTGTTGTAATATCTGGTGTTGTACATCTGTAGCATTATTTATACACTCTTCGTCTTCATTTTCAACAAATACATCAACTTCATCAGGTAAAACTGCATCTTCAGAATTCAGCTTCAGTTGAATAATCAGAAATACAATAACTTTAATTGATAGTTTCCTCTATATTTTCCGAGTTACATATTTTAAATCAGGATATATTATAATTATAATAAGTTTCTAAAAATATTTTTGTGTATCAATTAAAACTTAGATTGAAGATAAAAAAAATTTAATTTATGTCCAGCTATAAATAAGCCACATCAATCTCGAATTAGCACGAAATATGGCAAGATAAAAGCAAATTTCTGTGTAAATTTTATGTATTTCTAAATTGTTGACTAGAATATAAATATCATGATGCATATATTTTTACTTAAAATTAAGTGTGTAACTATAAATAAAAAAAATAAATTATAGTTTAAAAAAACTAAAAAACACCCTTTTATAGTTAAATGAACTAATTTGTAACGTAATCTTTTAGTCGCCAAATCTGGAAATGGGATTTGAAATTAATCGCCAGATGCGGGATGGGATCTGAAAAGGAAAAATCGTTAATCCTTATGATCCTGATCAGGACAATGGAACAAAATAATTAAATTATTGTATTGTCATCGGTCCTGAACAAGTGGACAAAATTTTGAATTAATGTGACCTTTCAAAGTGGGTAAAAATTGAGTTCAAAGATTCCATTCCATACAAGTGAAGTTTATAAAAAGGTGTTAATAATAAGCACATCATCGTCATAAAAAATAACATTACACTCAAAATTTCAGTTTGAATGTCATTTGCATTAGGATCCGAATAACAACCGGAGGAGCACAAATGTGCGCCTCAAAAGTTTCTCCTAATTAGAATTCCACAACTGTTAAAAGTGTGAAAATTTTATAACCAACTTTTGGGAATCATCTACATTAAATAAAAAAATATAAAGTTCAAAAGTTGTAATTATATATTTAAAAATAGCTCCCTCTTTCGGTTTCTTGTCGAGTCGGCCATTGCTACTTTGTGCGTTGAAAATTTCGAGGAAAATAATACAAGAAGCCGACCATTTGATGGTACCATTGGTGGTAAAAAACCATTGGTACCATTGGTGGTATCAAATATTACCATTTGGTAGTAAAACTGAAAAGCATAAACATACACGAAAGATAACCTTCGATTTCGATGGGTTGTTTTAATCCGTAAATAAGGTACGAGGTTAAAACTGCAGGTACGGCATACAGTGGGTAAAAAAAGTATATATTTGCACACCTACATTTTTGTTTGCAATTCATAAAAAAAGAAGCATTAAGAAATAAAAATTGGTATTGCCAAATCAGAATAAGTTTAATCATCCAAAACAAACAGAAAAATTACAATAATTTAAATAACAATGCTTTTTTGTAACAAAATTAAAATATCTCGTGTCAAAAAAGTATTTGCACACCTGCATGAATACAAAAGAAATAAAATATATAAGCAAATTTCAAATAACTAATATTTAGTATGCATTCCTTTAGCATCTATTACTGCTTGTAATCTTGCTGGCATTGATTTAATTAAATTTTCTGTAACACAGTAGGGTCAGTGTATTCAACCACTCTTCAATAAGGGCTTGTTTAAGGACAGATTTACTTGAAATCTTCATTTTTCTTATTTTTAAATCCACAGAATTCCACAAATTTTCCAAAGGATTTAAGTCTGGTGATTGTGGTGGAGTGGCAAGTTTTCTGGGTACATGGTAAAGCAACCACATACGTGTTATACCGGCAGTGTGCTTGGGATCATTGTCTTGCTGAAAATAGTACGAATTACTGATACCCAATTTTATTGCACTTTGTGGCAAGTTATCTCGCAACACATCAATATAGGTTCGGGCTGTCATATTCCCATCAATGAAACACAAATTACCAACTCCTTTGCTAGCCATGCACCCCCAAATCATAACAGAACCTCCTCCATGTTTAACTGTAGGTAACACATTTTTGGTATGAAAAGCAGTACAAGGTTTTCTCCAAACTAATTTCCTGCCATCTGATTTAAAGATATTGAACTTACTCTCGTCGGAGAATATGACATTTTTCCAGAAATCAATTGGCTTATTGATATATTCCTTAGCGAATTCAAATCTCTTCAGTCTATTTCGTTCAGTTATGAGAGGTTTTTTCCTTGGAGATCTCCCATAAATTTGTGCATCGTGCAGGACATTTCGAACACTTTGGGCACAGATTTGAACTCCAGATGTTGAAGCGACATCATTGGCTAATGTAATTGCACTAACAAATGGATTTTTCGATGCTTCCTCTTATGATTTTTCGCTTAATTCGCAGTGAAAGTTTCTTTGGGCGTCCAGAGCGCAAGTTATTTGATGTAGATCCTCTTTCTTTATGACGTTTTATAACATACCGAACAGTAGAGAAGCAAACATTTACTTTTTTACCTATTTCTCGATAACTTAGGCCATTTTCACGTAGAGAAACAATTTTTTCTCGCAACGAAATCGGCAATTCAGATTTCTTAGGTGCCATTACAATTTGAAATCGACAATCAACTGATAAAGTTTTGACAATACCTCCTTATATAGTCGTCTTACGTATGTTATTTACTGCGGGATGACTGTCAAATAATTAGCAAAAAAATGCAAATTTGCTAAAGTTGATTTGAGTGTGCAAATACTTTTTTGACATAAGATATTTTAATATTGTTGCAAAAAATGTTTTTTATTAATATTATTGTATTTTTTGTAATTAATTTAAACGAATAGGCTTATTTTATTTTTAAAATGCCAATTTTTGTATTTCTTAATGCATTTTCTTATAAATTGTGAACAAAAATGTATGTGTGCAAATACTTTTTGTACCCACTGTATATGCACCTTGGTTCTGAAGAGGTTAATGTAAGAAACAATTCGAAACAAATGATTCAATTTGCTTATGAAATACGTCGCATTCTGACATGCTGTATTCATAATATTAGTGAAGCAATATTAGTTGTACGTTTAAGTTTCATTGAAAAAACATTCAGTAATCCTCAAAGCTATGCGGCGAATATTTCATGTCATCCTGTATAAATAAAAAAGGAAGATAAAAGAAATAGTTTCGAATGCTCGAACGCAATTGCTTGGTCGTATTTCGAAAATCACGACATTCAATTACTCTCTCTCTCTCTCTTTCTTTATTTTAATGAGCTGCTCTTTCAATGTTTGTTTGCTCTCTGAATATCAGCGAACTGTTTTCAGTTTTTTAAATTAAAATCTGCCCTTTGAATATCCATATTAAGCAAATGACTAGTGTTTAAAATTTCAATAATTAACGAGAATTGAGATTTTTGAATTTTTTTTACATCAAAGTCATACGTTTCTATATTATTTGAATGCACAACTATGTACTATTGTGTTTAACTCAGGCTTTTAAAAAGAAATTTAAAGATTCAAGTATAGAAAATTTCAATTGAAAAACTTATCACTGTCTAAAATTGAGGGTTTAAAATGCCTTTTACTCGGAGGAAGTTAATTTTTAATGCAACTTCAAGACAAACTTTTTAGTTTTATATAACCATATTTATAAGAAAATTTTGATATGAATTTGTGCTTGTACTTTGGTATATAACATTTTTCAGTATCTGCCTTTAATATATGAACTGTGAGTGTGAGACGATTTTATTTAAAAAATAAGTATTGCTTTGATTCAAAAATGCATACCAACTTTTGTTGCATGTACTAATAGCAATAGGTTAAAAAAATTCAAAACATTTGGCACAATAGAAAAAACCTTAGCATTTTAAATGAAGATAAATGAGTTTTTCTTTCTGAGATAAATCCGCTTTAAGTTTTGATTTGCCTTTGTGTGTGATGTGAATAAAAACTATCATAACTCTGATTTTTGTTTTAATTTAGAACTTTCAAATTATGTGAGATTATAGACAATTACATAAAAATTAATTTACATTTAAAAAATTTTATTTAAACTTTTGATTAATTTTTGACAATTGAATCGTACTGTGCCCTCTCAATGCTGGTTTCTCCATTGGTTCATGAAATAGTCAAGATCAAGTAAAAGTTCATAAAAATATTCGAAGTTAAGAAGCTGCACTTTAATTTATAATATTTGTTTGCAGATCTACTTGTCACATGGCATTTAAAAACGAGAAAAATATGATAAATCGTTTTCTCTTGAAACGATTTATTTTGGGGCATGTGATCTTCCTTGCCCCTTTCATATTTCCCCCTAAAAACTGAGAAACTAATGATCGAATTTATGAGATTTGGATACGTTTCTTAGGCCTCGCAGCGGCTGTGGGTGTAAATATCCACACACACATACACAGTGACATCGAATTTATTTAGAGTAAATTATTTTTGTAGCAGAATTTTGCATAGTTCTTTTCAATTTCAACAGAAATATTGATAGCTGCTTGTTTAATTCACAATATTTCTTAATTTTAAATGTTTAAATATTTGATCTCAGCAATTCTAAATGGATGAATAAAAGGAGAAGAATGGGTCAGACAATCAATCAATCATAGACGAACAACTTTTATTTTGGCATTACAGGGACTGCACACATAATACACTGAATTTAAAATCATTAAGTAGATAAAACAAAATGACTACAGAGCCCCGCTACAGTTAAAAATTTCAACACTAGTAAGTATTTAAATGTGTTCATTCTTTTTTCATAATATTTCATTGATTAAGAGTTCTATCATTTTTCTAGTGTTCCCAAGGAAGTGGCGCGTGTCCTGACACAAAATTAAGAGGTGAAGACAATACAGAACTTCTGAGTTGGGAAAAGTCTGATGGTATTTTCACAGTTACATACAAAAGGCCTCTTGGTTCTGGTAAGTTGAACTTTTTAAAACACATGTTGATCTAAATGTTTACAATTCATAGTATGTAGCTTTCGTAATTATGTGAGTAAAATGTTGTCTGTTTGTAAAATACCATGTTAAAACATTATGTTGTGCTTCCTTTAAACTAGGAGATAGTCAGGATCTTTCTATACCAGTATCGATACCAGTTTCTGTAGTAGCTGCCATTGGACCTCTGAACAGCCAAAAAGAAGTAGCTTTCCATACTCATTACTATACCAAAGGTAAAACGAAAAAATAAGTACTTTTTTAATTTTTCTTTCGAAATTTCTAACATTTCCTATACAGGCTTAGTTTTAAAAATATCAAAAATTTATTCGTCAGGATTTTAAATCCCAAGTTATCATAAAAAATATTAAACATTGTATAATAATGAATGAGTTTAATTTCTATAAACTATTAAAACTTTATATTACTTTTTTCTGAAATATTAGATGCTAAGAAAATTCACTTCGGTCGAAGTCCACCGCAGGATCGGTGCAGCCCTCTAAGTGCTACAACCACAATGAAACCCAAATCTTGGCCTCCGATGTCAATCGTCGACGCTACAACTTTCCACGCTCAGATCGGCCCCACTGGAGGAGACAAGGGTTACACAGCAATCACAGGTGCGTTTTATTTATCATTAATCCTTTTCGACATTTTTATTTTTCCTGTTTCGATTGTATTGTATAATTTAATGCAAATGAACAGAAATGTAAAATTCCATGCTGTAGTTATTACTGAAGGCCACAATAAACTCAGGTCGGTTTCACACGAGGCAACTTTGGGCCAGTCAACTTGTTTCCTGTTACCACTCCTCTGGTGTGAAGAGTGGAGAGAATTCCCTTCACACGCGGGCACATAGTTGACTGAAAAGGGAGTGTCGTAGCAAAGTTCACTATCTCATCGGTGCAAAGATTTTTCCATTTTAAATACACAAATAGCCCCAAGTGAAGAGCTTAGCTTCCCCAATATCCTTTTAGTTGAGTAAACTAAAACGTGGAGCGTCAAAGCCCACTTGTGAAGGGACCCAGGCGATTTCTATTCAAATCTAGCTCCCGTCTATCTGCTCTTTCTATTTTGTGTGGCACTGGTTTACTTGCGTGTAAGGGTCCCTAGATTGCTGAATTATATAAAAACTGCTATGTGCTTAATTCTAGTGTCAGTATTGTTCTCATTTTATTCACAAATTCAAACTTTATGAAATCAGGAACTAGTTTCGTGTACAATAATTTTTCGCGCAAGCATTGGGGCGATTTTCAAGGTTACATAAACATTACATTATGCTTACTGAGCACTTTATTTTTGTTACTATTCCATTGAAGTCTTCAATGAAGAAACCATATAATTTACTGTTATGTAGTTGATATATTTTGGAGACTTTCATTTCTCTCGCATCTGGAAACAAAACTATCAGGCCTTATTTTTCAAAATTCTATTTTTAATTGATTTTTTTTCAAAATATGAAACTCTATGAGTAGTAATGTCTACTACATTTCATCATAATAAACGATTGAAACTTCATTGCATGTTTATAAAGTTTTACCTAGCACAAAATGCAAAAGATAAGAATTATGCTTGATATAATGAAAAGAAAAGGGGGGGGGGTGACAAAAGATGAGTTTTCGCTCATTTTCTGATAAAAGGACATAAAGAAACAAGCTTTTCGTGCAAATAGTTTCGAATTGAAGGATATTAATTGAAATGTTTTTTTAATTAATGAAGGATCTCAATCCTGGGGCATTGCATGGTGGATCAATGGCATGCTCATTCCCGAAATAACTGTGCGAAGAGGTGTCAATTATACTTTCATAGTGGAGGGTGGAAATAATCCTTCTAATCCAGCTTCCTACCACCCTCTGTACATAACGAACAGCGCAGAAGGAGGCGGAGGACAGTTCTTGGATCAATTGGGATTGCCAGTATGTATCTTTCTCTACGTCAAACACAATTCTTCTCCTTTTTTTTATCATACTATAGATAAATTTTATACATGTTTCGGTTTTGTCAGGCTGTTATAAATGTGAATGCCCCTAAAAGTATTGTGTTTTGTCAGTCATATAAAGCTATTAATTTCACTTAGGTATTTTTTTCTTTGTGTGGTTGTTTAGGGACATGAACGATTTATAAAAATCTCTTTCATTCAATGATTTACACTAATTTTTAGGTTGCCCTCTATGTATATGTATCATTCAAAACCAGTTTTTGTTCTTAAAATACCACAAAAAACTAGACATTTAGTTTTTTAAGGATACATTTAAAATTTCTTGGTGATTTTAAAATGCTACTCCTACAATAATTGTCGTACATACATGAAATCTGGTTTACAAGTGCATTAAACTTTGTAAACAAATTTTGGTATGTGTTTTGAAATAACATGACTGATAATCTTAAAATACTTTTTTTATGGATGCTTATCGAAAATTCATTAAAAAAATTTATACACATTCTAACTTCAACTATTTTTTTAGAAAAATAAATTTTGTTTTGATTTAAAAATGCATACAATTTTTGCTACATGTATTAATAGCAATAGTTAGAAAACTCTCAAATCATTTGGCACAATAGAAAAAAAACCATAACCTTTTAAATGAAAAAAAATAGTGATATTTTTTCTCTTTCTGAAATAATTCAGCTTAAAGTTTTTATTTGATATTAGGATGTGAATAAAAACGAAAATAAAAATTTCCATAACTCTGTTTTTTTTATACTTGAAGCTTTCACATTTTAAGAGATTCTAGAAAAACATACAAAAAATAATTTAGGATAAAAAATTTGATTTGAGTTTTTGACCGACTTTTATTAATTGAATTATTTTAAACTAGTTCCCCATTTTCCCCGTGTAATCTTAATAGCTTAAAAACCGTCATGCATCATTTTTCTAACATCCGCACTTCTGTTTGCTATATTCCTTCTTATGTAGCAAAGCTCCCTGTCCCTTCCGTACATCACGTTTCCTTTTCAAAGCGAGGTTCTGAAATGAAAAACGTCATAAAGTTGCCCAAGAGGTTATTTAAAAAAAATACGCGGGGTAACTCGTTTCAGTGGGAAGAAAACATAGGTGATGATGGTTGTCTGTTAACGTTGGTTGCGTTTCAAAACAATATAAGGAAGGAATGACAGGTCTTGTAATTTTAAACCACGGATAATCGGCCAGACTAGTACCTCATTCTCCCAACTTCCATGGGAAATATAAGAGAAAGATGAAATCAAACATTTAATAAGCTTTATTCTCTATAGATAATATTACCGTTTAGATATAACTTTTACACAGTGTTATATGCAGAGTAATTTATAGTTAATTGTACGAGGTAATTAAAAAGTCTTGATATTTTCATTAAATTACTTCTTATTTTAAAAAAATAATTCGAAATATATATATAAATTTCTTGTAAGCAAGCTTGTTAGGTTATCGCTAAATTTATGAGGCTGGTATGTTTGAAAAAATTCTTCAAACCCTATTCTATCTCTTATAAATTCTTTTAAAATTTTCATTTATGTTCGATTATAATTCGCAAACCGTGGTCATTTTGCAAAACTGTAGTCAAACAATTAAATTGAGATCCTATTAATTATAATCTAAATGATTTATAATATTTAAATTAACTGCTTAGAAATAAATGTGCAAAAGGATAATCTGTAGAACAACTTCAAGCCTTAACAATTTTTATGTATATGTATACATCTCAATATTAATGTATGTACTAATATTGTATTATATTCTTTCAGGATCACACAGTATACGCGGGAATCGAAACCGACTCAAACCAAAGAATGATACCAACTGGAGGTATGGTATCCTTTCAGATTTCATGCAATGTCCATCTATTATGTTATAAATAGTATTAAAAGCAAAACTTTAATGTACTTATACGGACATTAAGAAATACTTTTTATTGTTGTTTAAATAAAAAATATAAAATAAATTTATTTATCTCAGGAAAAATAAAATTAAGTTTTATGTCGATTTCTCTAACTAAAATTTTTCTATTTCTACTTAGATTTAGACTTTTTCTTGAACAAGTTTTAGATTTTTAGCCTTTTCAATTCAGTGTTTGTAATTGTGTTTTTATTTGATAGTTAATTTACAGTAGGAAAGGATAGAATCTCTTGCTGGGCCGCATCACGCTTAGGGCCGTAGCTTGACATAATGCAACCTCAGACGGCAATGTTTATATTTTTATGTTGTATACTTGTGTATGAATCTTATACTGATGGTAAATCTTGTATTTTTTAAAAATTATATATTAATTCTTTTCTGATATTTAAATAACGAGTTTCAAAATGAAAATCATAAAGATTAACATATTTATATATATATATCAGTACTTTACTTTTATTCCAGTGGGCAGACTATGCGAATGGAAACACAAAACTATTGACAAATCAGAGGAAATAGAAACATTCGAAGAATATAAGAAAACTCTCACACTCCATTGTAAGGATGGACATGCGGCTACTTTTTACTGGATGCCCGATGAAGATACTCCGGATCTAGTATATTATCAGGTATATAATTAATATCTTGTTACGTGCAACTTGTGTACAACTTTAGTTTCTGTTACCACTTTGTATTAAACCTTCCTTTGTATAAAAACCTTCACTAAACCTTCACTTTGTATAAAAACATTCACTAAACCTTCACTTTGTATAAGAATTAGGATATTTGTCTGTTACTTTTAAATGTCTTTCAATTTTATTTAAATTAAATGTATATATTGGTTGTTCTTTTTCCTGTCTCTAGGAACATTATAAATTTTTTTTAATTCTTCATTTTTTGTTATTTTTTTTACAGTGCTTCACGCATAGAAACCTAGGTTGGAAAATCCATGTCGTAGATTCTGATGCTAAAGTCGCAGGAGCAATGGAGCACCTGAGCAATCAAGAGCCAAATTCCGCCGCAACCGCAATTCTGTCGCATTCCCTGTTGTTCCTCGTCACATTTTTCGCCATTTTTTAATCGCCAAGATTTAAAAGCGCTTTAGAATGAAATTGTGCGCGCCAAAAGAGCTTCTTTTTTTTCTAACTGATAGAAGGCTATCGAATTTGTTTATTTATAAAACGGACTATTTAAAAACGGAGGGAGAAAATCAATAAAAGTTATTTATAAAGGATTGCTTTCCAGAGAGAAGAGAGAGATAACATTGCAGACTGAATTTTTGGGATTTTTAATTTTAATTTACGTTATATATATATATGTTTTGATTGAAATTGGAAGTTTTTATTTATGAAGAAACATGAAATGACTTGGATATGAAGATAATATTAAGGTTGGCACAAATTTGGACACGTATATGAATTAAATATTATTAAAACGTTGATTAATATAAATTATAAACAAAAAGCTTGTTATAGTTAATACTAATTCAAAAGGAAAGGATATGTATTATATCAATATGGAACGAATAAGTAGTGACAATATTAAAAGGAACTTGTAGATCATTTCATTTAAGTTTGAATATGATTGCTGATAGGCTAAGTTAAGGCTATTGCAATGAAGCTGAAGCTTATTACAATAGGCCATTACAAGGAAGCTAAAGCTTATTACAATGGACTGTTACATGGAAGCTGGAGGGTATTACAATGGGCTAAATTCATGATGGTCACATGACAAATGCAACAATGTGTTCTCCATTGAACACAAAACTAATATTAATTTGTTTTACTTGTAAAATTTACATAAAATTTCAAATCTGATATTTAGGTAAAGATTCAAATATTACGATTCTTCAAAAAGTTTTTCGAAATTCAACTATATATATATATGGAAAAAATTTATATAAAATATAGAACATAACAAAAAAAAAAAAAAAAAAATAAAGATCAAATTAATGAAATACAAATAAGAACTAGCGAGTCAAAAATGCAATTTCGACTTAGGACGAATAAGTGGGTTAAACTAGTTTGAAGCGCCAACTTCCCTTTGCAACTCGTAGGAAAGACAAAATAAAATAAATAGAAATTTAAAGTATAAAAATTCTAAGTATAAAAAATCAAAGTATAAAAAATCTCATAGAAATATGAAAGATTATTATATTATATTATACGTGTATATTCTTATATTATACGTGTATTTTTAAATCAAGTGCAATTTGTTTACTTACGTGAATTATTGTTCTTGGCAAATATATATACAGTAATACCTTGACCAACTTACGCGATTTTCAAATCTCGTCGATTCGTCTTTTTTCTTTTCCCCATCATTAAAACTCAGACGGAATCATTACCAGAGCCTGATGAGATTGGTAATTTAATTGATGAAGTTGTCGAGCTTGCCAGGTAAATAAATTCAGAAGTGGATAGTAATGCCGTTCAAGAACTGCTGGTTACCCACAATCAGGAGCTGGCAATTGATGAACTCATAGAAATGTATGAGTAAGAGCAAGACATTGAAGAATTTAAATCTGTAGACCCAGTTCAATCAGAAGATCGAATGACAATTTGTAATTTGACAGGCCTCAGTTTGATTGAAAAAGGGTTATAAATTTTAGAAAATACATACTCTAACGAAGAGCATATTTTTTCAACAAAACAAGGAATAAAAAAATTATTAGCATGCTACGAGGAAATTTTGCGGAGGAAAAACTCTTTGAGCCTGCAGACTACTTTTTATTAGATTTTATGAAATCTTCTAAATATAACTTTGGTTTGAGATTTTGTATTTGTTTTTTTTTATCTAAGAATTTGTTAAACATTTTTTTTGTGTCTAAATTATTTTCTTTCGTCTTCGGCCCCAACTAAAATATATTTATAAATTTATATGTATTTATATGCGAAATTATGCCCCGACTTACGTGGTTATCACTCAATTCCACCTATCGCGTAAGTTTGGGGTATAACTGCATTTAAAAAAGGAAGTTTCTGCAGAAAACAACACTTGGCAACAGAAAAATGCAGGACCTGATTGGTTGGAAACACATAATTGTCTTTGTCATGTAACTATGATATCACAGAAATTAGCCCATTGAATAGCATAAAAAAGAAAAGGAATCTGGACCTAAAGAAATGATAAAACGATAATGAAAGTAAACATAACACGGAAATGGATAATATCTCATAAAGCATACTTTCAAAAAGATTGAGTTTAAATATTCACATAAGTTAAAATTAAGCAAATAATTTGTGCTTCTTTAAAAGTGACTTTGCTATGAGTATTCGTTTAAAAAATATTTAAATTGTCGTGAATAAATTTTATAATTACGTAAGATATCACGAATAAATTTTCACAACATAAAAATTTTATATCACAAATTTTGCTTCAAAGTATTGGCATCAATAATTTCTATGTTAAAGTTATTATTCTCATTCCAAGCGCTTCAGCAATTTTATTCCAAAGTGCTTTTATATTTCAATTCTGTTCATAAACTTTTTTTTATTTATTATATTCAATGTTTTGTTGGCCGTCCATTTTATATTTACATAGTCCATAATGTATCAAAGAACATATTTACGCATTTTTTTATCATTTATTTATCATTTGATGAGTTTTATAGTAACACAGATATGCGTCTGATAAATGTTATTTGATTGCATATTTTGCTGGTGTTTTTTTTTTCACTAAAAGTTCTCAGTTATCAAATAAATTTTCATTTTTATATAATTACCAATCATGAAAAAATATTTTCTTCTGCTGTTCATTGTTTAGTCTTTTTTGTCGATTTTTATAATGTATTTCCTGTTCTAAAAGCTAAATAAATGTTTTTATATAAAAAAGGAGCAACGTGTGTGCGTTCTTATTTATTTTTAATTTTGATTATGGTATTGGTGTTCAAGGTAAGGTTGGCAGGGTAATGGTCAAGGTAACAGACTCGTGGGTGGTGTGTCTTGAGTTCGAGCCCATAATCGCAGAAGAATCTCCGTATAGGGGAGTGATGCATGTTAAATATGCCGAGGTTCAAACGTCCTCCCGTTGGTGTGGTGTGGAAGCTAGGAAAGGGACGTGCCAGTTCAGTTATCGTCACTTGACCATGGTTCAAAATTACGAGGTCCGTCGCCAAAAGCCCTCGAGTAGCTGAATAGTTCTACGTTAATATTCACCTACTCACTTAATATTGATTTTTTTTTCAGAATTGAAAAAGGATCCAATTTATGGGTTCATTTTAATAAGCAGCTTCCAAAGTTTTTTTCCCCCACCAAAACCCACAAAAAAAATTTAATGTAATTGTTAAATATAGTAGAGTTCCGAAAACTCGACCTAATGTGGACCGAAAGGTGGCCGAGTTTTTGAAAATGCGAGGTTTCCGAGGACGGGATTAAAAAAGAATAAGTACGAATGTTTTCTGAGAAAACGTTGTACTTTAACTTTAAATATTTGGTGCGATGGGGAGGGCATTGTCATTTTGATGTACTCCGTCACCAACTGGAAACCAATCTTCCATTAATTGTTTAACAGCATGTTCTAGATGATATAAGTACTTATTTCAATTTCTGTTATCCTTTATAGTGATAAGCGGATCGATCTCATTCCAAACAAATACTCCCCAAATCATAAATCCTTTACCTCCACCCAGCACGGCTGGTGGTATGCAATCTGGATGAAGAACTTCATGCTGTTCCCAGGGACGCTTTTCCACTTAGACACACTAGGCACGTGCCTAGGGAGCAATAGATTTGGGGGCTCAAAAAATTGGTGAGCGGAAAAGGGGGGGAGAATTAAAATTACACTGAACATACCTCCACCTAAAAGGTCATGAAAGAAGTATTTTTGCCCTTAAGAGAGTAAAAACTGAAATGAGATATACTATGGAAAGTGAAAAACTTAACAGTTTCATATTGCTGCGCACTCAAAATGATATTACCATAGAAATTGATCACAATGATGTTATTAATGTTTTTGCAATGATCAAAGCTCAAAGGACACCTTTGTTGTACCAATACAATGAGTGAACAAAGGATAAAGAGGCATAAAATGAAAAGATAGTAAGACGATAAAAAAAGATGATAATGAACAAGTTGAAAACAGTTCATACAATAATGTGTACTCTAAACTGTAATTGCAAACGATTTCATTAATTTAGAGCACTAATTTACAAAAGGATGGGCGAGTGGTCGGTAATGTCGTAAGATAAGAAATGAATAAGAATGGCCAAACCATGCCATTAACCGTTCCTTACGTTTGCCAGTCCAGGATATGGCGTGTCCATATGTGGTGCAAAATGGAAAGACTCTCCAAACAGCAAAAATTAGAAATTGAGTTGAGAGAAAATCCCTTGTGTGAACAAAAACTGTGGCAAGGTAAAAAGTGAAGGAAGGCAGTGCTCTGAAAACAATAGAGGTGAGGGGAGGACGCAACAATTTGAAGTGCCTAGGGCACCGGGAAGGTTAAAAACGGCCCTGGCTGTTCCCAACGAATTGCATGCCTGTCATCATTTGTAAAAAGTGTAAAACGGCTCTCATCGGTTCATTCAACTTCTTTTCACATTTCTACGTCCCATATTTTACATTGCCCAAGCATAAGGATTTTTTCAATTTAAAGCTGACAAATACTGTACTTGTGTTGGTCGTAGACTTTCACTCCCAAGAAATTTCTCTTCGTATTTGTTCTGTCTGAGGTTAAATTAAACCCTTTTGTAATTTTTGTAGAGTTGTCAATCGTCTTCTCTTTCCCCATTTTTCTTCAAAATCTGCTTCATTTCCCACTAATCACGTTTTGTCATTATCTTGGGTCTATGTCCCCTAGGTGATGAAGCTTTTGTCTTACCTTTAGTTAAATATGCTTTGTATATTCTTACTAAGCTTCTATTCGATATCCTAAGTTGTTTCGAAATTTCAGATACTTTCACGTAATTTTATCGCATAGAAACAATTTGCCCTTTTTTAAACTCACTAATAGTTTTTGTTGATGGAATCATAAAATAGAAACAATTATAGTTTTACAAAATTAAAACAACATTAACTTTAAATAATTGAGTTGATTACTTTGACTAGTAGTTTTTCTAAGATATTAATGAATATTTTCTATAGTTGTAATTTCAGGAAGAATAAAAACAAAAAAAAGTGTAGGTGGCAAGTCATTTGGCCACTATTTTTACTTATTTCTTAATGCAATAAAACTGAAAATGTTTGCCTTAATTATTTTACTTTAAAAAATCAAACAGGTAAATTTTAATATAATATTTTGATGTATTCTAAGAAAATAGTATATATTTTTAAAATTTAAATCCTGACAAATTTCGAAATCATAAGTTTAACATATGTGTAAATTTAGAATAAGCAAGGAATGAGTATAATGAGTGAAATTATTTTATGTTAAAATACACAAATGGCTTTAGTCAGTGTAAAAACGACACAGCTTTCTTGGCTACCTGATATTTGAACCATTAAAGATGCTAAATGAAAAGGTGTAGATAAATATATACCCCCGATTTAACGAATTCGTTGGGACCCAACCATTCGTTAATTCGGGGTTATTCGTAATAATTCAAATACAATTTTTTTTGCATTTGAAAGTTCTTTTATAAGCTACTAGACAAAAACCCATTGTTGGAAATTACTTAGTTTTAGTTTAACAACTAAAAATACTATTAGCGAATTAATGTGTACCATTTAAATGGAAAATTTTAAATCTGCCTAATACTGACTAATAGATGTCTGGCATTCTTTTTGTTTTTTGACGCGAAAGAGATACTTTTCAACTTTATGCGTTAAAAAAATATTGCATCATTCATACCCTTGCCTTCATTTTAATCGGGGGGCGGGGGGGGGGCATTACATCGTTAAGTTCGTTAAATAAGGGTTAGGTAAATCATATTTCAATTATTTTTTTTTCTAGTTTTTATAGCATTTTTGTTATATTTTTCGCCCTCCAATTTCAGTGCCTTCCTCTGCCTTGGAAAATGTCCTAGTAAAGCATAGGGGAATTTTGAAAATGTAGGAATGTATAAAGGCTTCAAACAACACATACATAGGGACTTATTGCTCACGTCAGACTGTGTGTGCCTACTTTTCTATAACTTCGCTATAATATATTTCCTTAATTCAAACTATAAGATTTCAGATTAAATTTTCGTACTTTTGTTTTCGCTGTAAATATAGAAAAATCTAGCTTTTATTTACAGGCCTAAAGAAAATATTTATTTTCGATTTTTATTGCGCAGAGATGAATATTTAGTTGAGTTATATAATATAACTTGAAACACACAAAATATAATATATTTCTTAAACATGAACTGTTCTAGTAGACTAAAAAATAAAATCTGCATAAAAAAAACCGATAAATTTAAAATCCATAAAATAAAAATATTTTGGGAAATATTAAAATTTAATCAGCTGGCAATAAGCTATTGTTTTGTTCTCTTACGAAAAAAATTATACTCGTATCTTAGTTTTTCTCATTTATACATTAAGGATTTTAATTCATAAAACTAACTGTAACTGTGCAGATAGCCACAAAATATTGCTCGGAGAAAGTCACGTGACTAATAAATATTTGTGTGGTTTCTTTTTTCTTTCTTTTTGTATTTGAAAGATATCTAAAATAAAGTATTAATGTAAAGTATTATTAAATTTTGCTATTTTTGTGTTTTATTAAATTTCTATTAGAAGCTTACAGTTAAAGCTCAATTTGAGTAAAATCGTCTATTTCAAAAACAATCAATGCAAACTTTAAATTTTTCCCTCTTGATTAAAAAAACTGTCCAATAGTTGTTGTTTTTTGCCGATAAATTTCGATTGAAATACATGAAAAGGTCAAAAAAGGTGATTATATAATCCATGGGATCCATCCAACTTCCCCTACAAATTCATCATTGTCTTTATGTTCTCCAGAAGAACTCAAATTAATTGTCGAATTATATGATTGGTTATGATCTGTTACAGGAAAATTTGATTTATTTTTTGCATGAACTTCTACACTCATTTGGGTTCCATTTTCTAAGCCATCGATTAAGGTAGATAAGGTCAAAAGAGAAATTTTATCAGTATCGGTGGTAGACTTCACATTCTCAGTTGTTGAACCTAGTTGCTTTTTTACAGTTCTTTTTTTTAGCATAAATCCTTCTTCGATTTTATTTGGTTTAAAGATATCAGAAGCCCCAAACCTACGGTCAAATTCTAATTTCACCTTTTCTAACACAGAATTGACAACTGTATCCACTAGAAGGTCTTTAACTTCATTTATTTTCTGCTTGTTTGACTTTAAAACTTCCCCCTTATCGCTAGGCATTTTAGAATAATTTGCATTCTTATCATTTCCAAAGACAGCAGAACTTTCATTGATGCTTTCGTTTCTCGTTTTAACCGTTGGAGCTTGATTGATCGCAGAATCAGTATTACGTGCCTGCATTTCCATTGGTTCTGTTTTAGTATTAGAAGTGGTTTCTGTTTCGAAGGATTTACCATTTTCTGTCGGCGTTGGATGATTGAAACCCGTAGTCGTTTCAGAATTTTTTAAGTTAGACGAGGTTAGAGTTGTTATATCCATTTTGTCTTTCAATATGTTTTCCAATCCGGTTTTCAAATTGTGCCTCAATAAGTCCGCGCCACCATTTTCAAATATAATTTCGTTCTCAATTGCTTCTTCAAACATTGCATCCATCAAGACTTTTTCGAATTCGGTCAAAGCGGAATTCATCAGCAAAGAAGTGAAATTCTTCCTTTTTTCTTCATTTACTAAGTTGGAGAAGTTTTTCATGCCCAGAGCTTCACTAGATTTGTTGACAGATATATAGCTGGTTGGTGAAAGACTTGTAATATCTCGCAATTCATTATTTTTCTGATGTAAATCTGACATTTCGTCTCGGTCGATAACAAAGTTCTCAACAATATCTGGCATCAGGAATACTTCCCCCATATTTTCGGAAACAAAAAGTTCTGATTTATTGGAAATCACAAAGTCATCTGTTTTTTCAATAGTGTCGTTCTCCAACCGTGTCGTTTGACTTTCCAATGGTGTGTGAGAATCAATATGTTTACTGTGTTCCGTTGAAAATATTGTAGAATTTTGTTTCGGTTGGTTAATTTTTCTATTGAGCTTTATTCCAAAAGGAACACTTGAGTTTATTTAAGGCTTGTATGATCATCATTCAATTTTATAACAGTATTTTCTTTACTCACATGTCTTGTACTATCATTTATATGAGCAACGGTAGTAAAGGAAATGTTCTCAGTTGTTGTGCTTCCGTTAACGACGACCTTAGTCTCATTGAAGGATGGATTTTCTTCTTGGAACGTACTATTTGGTAGACTATTCGAACTCGGTCCAAACATTACTGAAATATAATTATAATTCGTTTCCATTAATTGATGATTTTGCTTCGTGCGATTATCTATCATTTTCATGGTGTTTTGTCCCGTTACTGGTGCTGAAAATGACAAAGACCTCATTTTAATGGTTCCGAGAGTTGGAGTTACCAAAGATGTCGTATTTGTTGTATAGTGCCCTGAAGTTGGTGTTATTGATATTTCTCTATTCTTTGTATTTTGATCCGTTGATGAAATGAAAGTTTTACTGTCCTCTCTTGACCTGACAGTTATTGATGACGAAATGTTTTTCGTACTGATTCCTGGAGTGGATGTTACTGATGATGTAGATATATCCTTTCTGGGTGTGGTAGGACCTTCCAGGTAGAGTGTATTTACAAAAGATATGCGACCATCTAGTATTGGTCTTACCTCTCGCTTCTGCTGAAGGTATCGAATAATGAGGAAAATTTCTGGTTGACCTACAAAAAGTAAAAATTATTACAAAGTAACAAAAGAACATTAAATTATATACAGCATCTGCAACACTTACACATCTTACACATCATCTGCAACACTTACACATCTTACACATCATCTGCAACACTTACACATCTTACACATCATCTGCAACACTTATTTCTCTTATCATATCATCATGTTTATTATTTACATTTCATTATAGGGAACAAGAGTTGCTTTCAATACTTTATTTAAATCAAATTAATTATTTAATTTAAACTTTTTAAATTAAATTAAATCTCAAACACCTACTTTTACTGTACAAATATTACAATAAGATGCACCACATAATTATACTACAAATTTCAAGTATAAAGTTCGACTAAAAAATCAATTTTTATTACAAAATTCTATTTTAAATCGGTTAAAAAAAGGTTATTTGTTAAATATTACAGCAAGTGATTTATATATTCAAACAAATTTGTGTGTGATATAATTAAATAATTAAAATTATTAAACGATTTGTGAGGGAATACAAAATAAATCAGGTGAAAGATATTTTAACACAAGTTAAGCTCTGTTTCTGTAGATTAGAGATTTATAAGAATAACCCCACTTATATCATTTGTTATTTAATATTTCATTAATATTTTTATTGTATGATTAAATTTTACACGTAATTAATTATTTTTCTCATACGAGATAAAAATCCAACGCATACGCACATAATATATATAGCTTAGTTTACTAATTTACAGCCAATAATTTACGTGCAACAGCTAAACCATGTAAATTATTGGTTGGTAATTTACTGATAATTTAAACTGCATATTGAGGAGAATAAATAATTCATCAATCAAGAACTGAAACAAAATAAATGTGTGCCATATAGAGTAATGATTGTTCGTAAATCAAACTTGTTCAAATATGTCCGACCAAATCTAACATTTTCTATAAAATTATAATTGAAAAAAAAATAAAGATAACGGATGCGAACCATAGTCATCGAGATCTACTAAATCGTGCTCAGCGTAACCATCGCCACCTTTTGCTAGAAGACCAGGCATTGCGATGAGGTACGTCTTGTAAAGATTGACCGGCTCATAGTCATTCACAGTGTGTCTGCAACGAACTGACAACGTCTTCACGCGTTGTCCAGGTGGCTTAGTGACGTCATAAACAACTCGAAGTCCTGCAAAAAATGAAAAAAATAGTAATAAAGTATAATTAACTTATTTTTCCACTCCAGGCAAATTCCTCGAATATCATGCGAAAATAATACGTAAAAACGAAGTACTTTCCACGTTATGTTATAAGGAATATTCCGAAAGTAAGTTTCGTCACTTTTTTTTGAAAAAGAACATGATACTCCAGGCGAAACTAACAGTTAAAAAAAGAATCCACATCCATTGCGAGTTCAATGACGAAAGTAGCGGCAATTTTATAGGACTGATGCATGTTCAGAGCACCAAATAAGACATAGTAGTAATAGCCCGTTGTGCTCGAGATTATTTGAGTATAAACCACGATGGCAGCTAGACGTGTGTTGACAACGTGATCACCAATGGAAGTGCATGCTATTTGGAATGGATCGCCCAATGGGATTAATGAGTATGTCATCCAAGAGCACCTACCACCGTATTTTCTGAAGAGATCAAAACCTATCAAATGCTTGCTCACTGGTGCATGTGCAGTGAAGGAAGACAGAGCGTGGAGGATGAAGGTCGAAGTGGGTGCCTATCAACATCCACGAATGAAAACAGCATTGCTAGAATGCAGGACATGCTGTTAGATGACGTCCACAGTGTGTACTGGGCATGCTCAGACACACCATACGTTCCATGATGTGTTGGGAAAGCGTTTGTTAGATAGATGTCAAGAAACCTGACCTTGGATTACAAGAGTACAAGAATGCGAATCAGCCTCTATCACTTGATGCAACTCGCTCGAGAATTCCTATTCATAATCTTCACAGTTGATGAAACGCATTAGTCAAGAAACCAAGGCAGCATCAATGACATGGACGCAACCCAACTCACCAATGAGAAAAAAGTTTTTCCAAAACAATGCCAAGGTGGAGTAAGCTGACGACAATTCCTTGCATCGCAAGGCCTCGAGATTTATCACAGTGATTTCTTCAAACTGATTGCGAGCTACGACAAATATCCCAATGTCGGTGGTGACTACGTCGAAAATTAATGCGAGATATATAGTTCATGATTCCATGATATGTTATTATTTTTTTGGCAATAAAGGTTCCGTGTGAAAAAAAAGGTGAAACATACTTTTGGAACGTCCCTTACAACGACGTAAAATTAAATTAAAAAAACACAATTAATTTAAAAACGCGTCCAAAAAAAGGGATAAAATAGTCACTTGTGTAAGGTTTTAGATAAGTTTATTACATCTATAAAAAATTAACACCAATACTATATATACATACAGCATTCTCACATTTAATAATAAGTTCATAAATATTATAATTACTAACTAAAATAAAATTATGAATTCATACATATTGCCACAAGAAAGAGATTTAACTTTAATTAAATATACTAAAAAGGATCTCTCTACATAAAAAAAGTTTTTCGTGATGCAGTAATAAATTTATTTATACATGAGGTATAGTTAATAAAAACAAACAACATCTTTACAACAGAATGGAGCAAAACCACAGTTTGGTCAAATTAACATTTATGATGACGGTGAGGCTTTACCTGAACGTGCAAAAATAGCTAAACGTGACGATGAATTACAAATTTTACAGCCAAGTTTGAATAAAATTCCATACGCTGAAAAATATAGAACTTTGGATGAAATTTAAAATAAAAACGAAGATCAGAGCATATTAGTCTATGTTTTTATACACATACAAGTACAATGGGGATTGGTTCACCGTTAAGTGGACAGAGATACCCCCAGTATTAATTTATTTTTCGTGACTGTTTGTAGAAAATAAGTGCACTCGTTTGAGGTGAAATGAATCCAAATTGTCATCCTCTACTAAATCTGATATGTTTAAATCCAACAGAGATTTTCGTCAGGTAATGACTATATGACAGTCAGGTATTTTACTTGAACTATTCCCAGAAATATTTTGCGCTATTGACTTGTTAATCAGAAAATCTTTTTATTTATTCATTTTGGCTCTTTTGAATTTACAAAGTTTTCGTATAATTCTTGAAACCCATCTAAACAAAAATTTCAAATATTTTGTTCGAATTTTAGAGCACTTAACATGTTTGGATCATTGTTTAAATAACAATTTTCTCTCTCTCTCTCTCTTGGCTTTTTCACCAAGTTCAAAGTCCTCAGAAGTTAAAACTACAAGTCAATTGATGTTCACAATCAATTGACTTGTAGCCTCACACCACGATTTTAAACTGGAAATAAAGGAATTTTAAAATTCATGTGGTAATTAATCCCACTCGTACAGTAACTCTGTTTCAGGCCTTAGATGGATCTAGTAGAGGGGTTGCGAGTTGCAATTACCCTTCCCAGAGCATCCCAGGCGTATTCTATAGGAATGAGGTCTGGAGATCGGACTGGCGAATCCATCCGGTGAATATCCACACTTTCTAGAAATTTGTCGACTAGATGAGCTCTATGAGGCGGCATCCATTAAAATAAAGTAAATGCCAACTGCACTTATGAAAATGCAAACACAGGACTCTAAGACACCATCCCTATACCTCACAGCAGCCACAGTGCCTCTTTGAAAGACATGAAAGTGTGCGAGGTCATCCAACGTGATGTCTGCCCAGATAATTAAGCCTCCGCTGCCATAATGGTTAGTTTCTCGGACATTGGCGGGCTGGTAGCGGGTCCCTGGATCTCTCCATATGAAGGTACGGAGAGAATCACTGGTTAGACTGAACAGGGACTCATAAGTGAAGAGAATGGGCGCCCATAGATCCATGCTTAAACCTCTATGATATCTGCACCATTTTAAATGGTCTCTTCTGTCCGCAGAATTGAAAGGGACGCAAACAACAGGTCTTTTCACAAACAGTCCTCTCTCATGAAGCCTTCAGGAAACAGTAATCCTTGAAACTCGGGTTCCTGCGGCCGCGTTCAACTCGCGAAAGAGATAAAAAGCTGTGTAGACATCCCTGTTACGCCTCACTATAGTGAACAAAAGGTGATCTCTGACCGTCGTAGCTCTTGGACGTCCTTTCCCAGCCTTTCTCTCGATTGGTCCGGTATCCTGAAACATTTCCCATAAGTTGAACACGACGCTGGATGTTAAATTGGATTCTCTACAAATCTGGATTTGAGACTAACCTGCTTCTAGCCTACCCCCAATTCGGCTCCTCATCCCATCATCTAAACGTTATTGGTAAGTAATTTTTACTTTTCCAGTTTTAATTTAAGCAATTGCTGCAAAAAAACGCCAAAAAATTTAGTGAGGTGTGCTGGTGCACGAAATGCAGGTTTCGGCTCGGGCGCTTATAAATCCTGTTACTCAACTAACTGGGCCCCCACACACGTATACGCTTACGTATTCGATACACAAGATATGCCTCTTTATTTAAAAGCAATGTTCTTACATTTCGTTTAAATCTTTTCATGAAATTCGACAAAATATGCACATTCTCTTAATTTTGAGTACCAGTGTATTTCTCCTTCCCCCTTTAGTGAAACAATTAGTGGTCCTTTTAATCCTGTTTAATTAAATCTCCTATTTTAGATGAAGAAAACAAGAAAGACGGCTTTAATTGTTTCAAAACCATGTAATAGAAAAACTGTAAAAAAAATAGTTGTATGTATAATTAATATAAACTTCAGTTGCTAATGCTGCTTATCTTTAAAGATATCCATTATGTTATATATAATAAACATTGTAATCAGTTGATAAGTAATAATTATCAATCAAGCTATATTAACCTGAAACATGAAGAAAGTAATCTGGAGCTCTAGTTTCGTCAGGATCGTATTCCTCCACGGAGTGTTCCATCATTTTTAGTAATTGTTCTCCTGACAAATACACTCTCTTCATGAAGTCTCCAACATATAAAGAATATAGGAGATCCTTCATTCTGATTTCCCCTATAAAAAATATATTGATATTATTATTTCTATTACAAAGAAATAAAGTTTTTGGATTTAGATTCAATTCAATAAAAATAAAAAGCCCTTGCTGTATATCATAAAAAAATTAAGATTTAAATCTCTTCTTTTGTAGCGCTTTTTTTATTTACCTATAATCTTGATATAGTGAAAAAGTAAGAGACGCCTATACGAACGACAATAAATTGGCTAAATTCATTACGACTAAATAATAAATCTAATCACAAGTGTTTTTTTTTAATTCAAAGCTGACATTAGACTCATACTTGTTTGATACTAGATAATTGGTTAAAGATGTCCAGGGATTAAGAGTGGACAAAAGTTTTAGAGAAGTAAAAAAAAATCGAATGTTATACGGTTACTTTTAAACTTACATTTTCTTTACCTACCTACACTTTTACTGTCCACAAATATCTCTCTCTCTATATATAAAAAGTTTTTTGTGATGCTGTAATAAATTTATTAACACATAAGTTATAGTTAATATAAGCAACTATACAGCAAAATGGTGCAAAACCACATTTTAGACAAATTTACATTTATGATGATAATGAGGCTTTGCATGAACGTACAAAAAACGTGATATGAATAGCAAATTTTATAGCCAATGGGCTAAATTCATGTGACGTCATAGTCACATGACAATGACAACCACGTGTTATTAGCCAATCAGCTCAAAATCTCATGTGACGTCATCGTCACACGATAAAAAGTACATATTTGTCAACAATAACAATGACACATAGGTATACAAAATCCATTTAATTTAAAAATACATTCATAAAATAAGATTTTTTTTAAATTTTAAAACCTTTTTTTGAATATTTTTACCCAATTATGAAATTTAAAATTTTATTTTTGTTTTACAAATATAATAACAAATACAATTAGCTTAATGTTTGTTTTCAATTCAATGGAGAACACGTGTTTGTCTGTATCATGTGACTGTCATGAATTGAGCCTATTATGAATAAAAATTCGCGTACAGAAAAATAAAGAGCTGTATATGAAATTCAAAATAAAAACCAAGATCACAAAAGTATAGTCTGTGTTATAGTCTGTGTGAAAAATATTTACTCGTTTACAATTTTAGGTGGTACTATAAAGGTACAGAAGCAAAAACGAAATAAAGATTCAGTACAATTTATAGGAAAAGGTGATTAGGAACATTGTTTTTGAAGAGCCAATAAATTGGAATACAAATCAAAACGCGGAGATGAAGACTTGGAAAATGTTTTCCCTGGCTTACAATATGTTGAAAAAACATGGAACCACGTAATGCCTGTAAATTGTAGTATTACAATTTGAGCAATGAGTATAAACAGTTGTACAATAGGAGTTGATCCGCCGTTAGGTGGGACAGGGGGTCTCTCCCTAGTACATTTTAAAAGAAAGCTTCCTTAAGATGCAAATCTGACAAAAGTGATGCGGATGAATTGATTGGACTCAAACTTGTTATTACATTTATGACATGAATCACAATAATTTAAGCCATTGTATAGTATATTGAAGTATTTGTATACTTCACGATATAATATGAAAATGATTCACTTTTGGCAGCCAATGTCTGTCTAGCTGGAGTTCCAGCGCATTGTAACGAGACATGTAAATGATGTAAAAGAACAGAGAACCTTTAAAGACATAATTTTTATGCCATCCCGAATCTTTCAGATAGATCTGTGAAAAGTATTTGCAGATGTCTGCATTTGTGAGAGGACATATAGTTGGGCTAAAAAGAGCAGGGTGATCGGTCACTGTATTGTTTGACATTAGATTCGAACGATATTGGCAGGAATGTGTAAACAATGGTTGTACAAAGCGTTAAGATATAGGTCTACCAAAAGCAACAACAAAGAAATTGTCCAATAGATTCAAGATCTGAGTAATCGTCCATTGGCTCCTAATGCGTCTATATCAAAGACTGGATATCCAACTGGGGCACTAGTAACGGCAACGATCAGCGAACAGGGCCTGAGATTATGGAGACAATAGCTTCTATTGCTCGCTGTTGCAAGCCGTCAAGCGCGTATGCCATAGCGCCAGATTATGTTTGACCTGGGGTTTCCCATACTAGAGTAGAATTGTTTCCAGCGATAAGTCTCGCTTCAAATGGGCTAGATTTATGATGGTCACATGATAAATGCAGTCATGTGCTCTTCATTAAATTCAAAACTAACATCAGACTTCTACTTAATATTATACTTGTAAAAGTTTGATAAAATTTTATAAATTTGATAGTTTTTTGCAAAGATGTTCAAGTACTAAGATTCTTCAAAAAGTTTTTCAAAATAAAAAAATTTCTTGTGTTGTGTGTGTGTTTTTAAATCAAATGCATTTTGTTGACCTAGTTGTATTATTATTGTTGACATATATGTACTTTGTAAAAGAAAGTTTCTGTAAGAAGTGAAAGTTGGCAGAGAAGGGTATAAACTGATTAGCTGGAAAAACCTGATCCATGACATCACAGGAGTTTATAACCTAACTGGCACTAAGCATGCTGTGTGACTTACCATGTGACTATGACGTCACATGAATTTAGCACATTGAGACCCATTAGCTAGTATTTCAGTAGGATAATATCCAGCTTCACACGACATGCTTTCTATTGTTTATCTTCGTGCTTCATTAACACTTTCTTGGCCGACAAGTGCCAGATCTCTTCCATTAGCGAATGTTGAGATACTGATGACTGCAGTGGATCGTACTAATTTAACTCACCTACTGGGTCTTTAGAACGTGTATAGAAAGGGCATCTGCCAGCTGTACGAGTCAATACCCAACCAGATTCCAACTTGCTTGATTAGATTTTTACTAACGTACGTCACACTTTGATTAACATCTTGTAACAGGGCAAAAAATAAGCCAATGCATTATTGGAAGAATTTTTTTTCCAATTCCTACTATTAGCTCACTCTATGTATTTATCTTGTTTAAATTTTTAATCGTTAATAAACTGCATTTTAAAGAGCTCAATTGAGCTGAAATTTTATATACATGATCATTTTGGATGACAGTACAGTAATTTAATTATAATTAATAAAATTGATTAAAACTAATTATTCAAAGAATTACAAATACAGCCACGTTGTCATCATTTTTGGCGACTTAGTGACTGTTTTGGCGACTTGTGTCAAAATATGAAAAAGTTTTTTTCTCACATTTTGAAGCTCTCATTTAAGCTGAAATTTTTTATGCACTATTGTTTTGGGTAACAATACGATAATTTAATTATAATTAATTAAAACTAATTCACTGAAATTAATTATTTTCAGAATTACAGATACAGCTACGTTGGCTTCATTTTTAGCGACTTGGGTCAAAACTTTAGAAGATTTTTTTTCTCACGTTTCAGGGCATGCAGTTGAACTGAAATTTTATATACTCGATTGTTTTGGATGACAATACGATACTTTAATGATGATTAATAAAAATTAATTGCCACTTAATGCTGTGATTCTGTCATATGTATGTACATATTTATATTAATTGTAACTATTTAATAAAAAAGTAACTAAAATAATTTTTTTTATTGATCTGAGTAGAAATTGACTTATAAATTTTTTTTTTATATTACTTGTTTTGCTTTTGAAGCTGTATTTCCTGAATAAAGCAATCAGTTCCTGTAATACTGTTAGCATTTTAGTTTCAATATATGTACATTAGATTTATCGAGTTTTCGTGCCATTCGCCTTTTCCGTTACAGAGGTTATATAAATCCATGTGTATTATTTCAAAATTACTACAGTACTTAATTCTTAAGATATCCGAACACGTTCGGAGTGCATTTTTAAAAAAATTGGCGTAGTAAAACATTATAAATGCTTTTTGGGTAATCAATACCAATAAATATTAGTATTTATTATAAAAATATTTAAAACAAATTATCTAAATTTTACAAAAATCAGAATTATAAGTGAAGTTTTATCAATGTTTTTGAAAAATTTCAATGCAACTAGAGAAAAAAAGTAATAAACTTATATCAGTAAAAGTATTATTAAAACAAATTAGATGCATTTACCTAGAGAATGTACTAAAATTGTAATATTTTATTGAGATGTAGAGCGGATCGAGTATATATTATAAGAAATGTGACATTCTTTATGAGGCAATTATTTAAATAACAAGCCATAACTAAAAAAAAAATATTCATCCAATAAGAAATACTTTAGTACATCCTCTGGAAAATAACATAAATATCAGGTTCAAAAAATTTTATAGAAATACATCTATAACATTTTGAGATATCAGACTCGTTATTGAGATTTTTAACACAATTTAAATGCCAACTTCTGGTAGATTTAATACCCACTTCCGGTTTTTCTAATTTTATAGAATTGATTATAACTTGGCCTCTAGGTAGCGTAGAAACAAAGTATGTTTTGTAAAGCCAAAAGTATATATATATATAAATTTAATATTCTTAAAGTGCCATACTGGAATTTGAATTTATCTATATCTATATAGAAATATTATTTTTAATTATATTTATCGTAATAAAATATTAGAGTTAATGATTAATTTAATATATATTTAAATTTTAATAACTTTATTAAACATTGCATTGAACATGCTAATTTTATTTACAATTATTTTTCTATTAGTTCTCAGTGTAATGACATCTATATAAATAAATAAAATTAAAGTGTCTGTTTGTAATTTCAAATTAGCAGCTTTTTACTAAACGCATTTAAAGGTATATACGGTACGTATATCAAAAAATCAATTTTTAAAATTTTTGTCTGTCTGTCTGTTTGTTCCGGCTAATCTCGGAAACGACTGGTACGATTTTAAAAATTCTTTCACCAGTGGAAAGTTAAATTATCAGCGAGTAACATAAGGTATAGTTTATCTCCATATTCCTACGGGAACGGGAACTATGCGGGTAAGACCGTGGGACGTTGCTTACTCCCCGCCAAGTTGGCGCAAAATTATGCATTTGCTCAATAATGGAAATTTTAATAAAAATTTTCTCACATTTGTAACAAATAACTGAAGCATAGTGTAATTTAGCATCTTTACAAAAAGCAATTTTTTTAATGGTTTTTTATTAAACGTCTAACGTTTATTACGTTACGTTTGTTAAATGTCAAACTCAAACTTTGAGAAATATCAGCAAGTTGGCTAAGAAATTCTCTACTCCGACAATTCCAGAAATTTTAATGAAAATTTTCTAAAGAGAGAAACGACATAAAGTTTTACCAAATTGTGTGGTATTTTGTTGTTAATTATTATAATAAAGTATCTTTTCAGTTTTTTAAACTAAGCTCAGTTTTAGAATGTTTAAATTTATTGGTCCCAGGTAAGCAATAAAAGAATTATCATATTTTATTTACTTTCTAATGATAATGATGACGATTTTGTCATAATGAATCATCAACGCGAAGACATCAATGCGAGCGAAGCCGCGGGTAAAAGCTAGTAAGTAATAACAATAGTATTTTAATTAGCTGTACAGTTAATCGATATATGGCGCCACAGCGTAAATATAAATTAATAATAATATATTTTATATAAAATTAATTGTATATGTCTGGGTTGTGTACTTTTATTTTCTATGAATTTTAAAAAAATATTTAGGGTTTTTAAATTTATATATACAGACTTAATGTTATTTTATCATAACTAACATACTCCTTTCTGTCACGCGGGGAAAATGATTAGTTCTGTACTCCCGTGGTAAGTTTTTTCATCTAATTGTTTCTAGCATTGATTTTAAAATATACTAGTAATTATTATAGGTTATGATTTTATCGTTTTATATTAATAGATTGTGGTTTTATTTGTAATAGCTAAACATTCTCTTGACATTTCTTACTTTCCCTATGACCCAGAGTATTGGCAAATACAGGTGAAGGTTGGCTAGCCGCGAAACTTTGTTTAAACCTGCAATCCTGGTTCGTAAGGCCAGGAGTTTGCTATAGTTCTACAGTGGTTAATACTTTTTACTATATTGACTAGTTATCTTAGGTTTATAACTATTTTGTGTATATTTATGAATTATATATATAATAATTTGAGTATCCCAATTTAGCGAGTGTGAAGGATTCCTTATTTAGATCATTATTTGTAGTGGTTGATGTTTTCTTTGGATGGGATTGATGAGGCAGTCCTGTTTTGTTCCACGTCTTGAAACACATGAGCATATTTAAACATAAAGCATGGCATGGACGACACAATGTAGAACAAAGAAAACGAATACACAATGAGCTGCAGCCGGCTACATGTTGAAGGCAGACAAAATAACAGAAGAGAAAGAGAGTGGTCTCCAAAAATCTCAGTATTTATAGGCAGCTTAAATCTCATGATATGAGTGGGTGGAGAGGTTCAAAATACTCTCGTTAGGCGGCTGGTTAATTTACTACTAAAACGTGGGTCCTGAAGGGATGGACCATAGGTAATTAAAAGTTAGTAAAGAATAAATTGATGGGAATTATTACATATATATATATTATATATATATATACGTTTTGACCAAATTTGCTCATTTCAACGTTTCCGGATACCTTAAATGTTTGTATAATACTTTTAAAAACCTTGATGTTATTTTTGTTTTAAAAAAAGCAAATTCAACATGATTATTCTTACTATCTCAAAGATAGATTGGTACAACATGTCTGTCTTGGGGAATAAACTTACCAGCCATTAATGGATATCGAAAGGATCCGGCGGTGATGACGACTGCATCGACGTAACCCCATTTTTCTGGATCGCCTTTCTCTGTCATAATATCTTTGTACAAATCATAAGTATTCAACATGGCATCCGTTACAAAATTTCCCAGACTGCATTCCCTTGTTTTGCAGGTATTGGACTCGAAGTTAAAACTAGTTTTGGCAAGAATTTTGTCATCCTCAGGCAGTCTTCTATTATTAGCGCGATTCATGAGATTCCAGTGAGTATTTTTCAAGTAAGTCAAGGTTTCATTGTCTAAAGATAGGGGAAAAAAGAGTTTTAAAAAATTATAAAGTTTTTTGTCTTGCAGATTCACAAAACTTTGCCAAAAGTTTGTTTTTCTTTTTAATAGTCATTGATAGGTAATCCAAAGGAATACTAAAAAATTAATTTTATCACCATTTTGCGTTTAACAGAATTCGGTTTAGAGAGATTCTTTGTAAAATTTCCAACAAATATCCCTTGGTAAAATTCCTGAGCATTATTTTATCAATTATAATTCAGAAGAAGATTCCAAAGTGGGGGATCATCTTATTTAATTTACCTAACTTTACAGTCTTGTTATACACACCGCAAGCACACTTAATGGAAGGATACCCCCTTTATACACTCTCTTGCAAAAAAAAAAATCGAAGCACCAAGAAGGAGTTGTCCGCTTGGGATGAAATTTCGTAGGCAAAGACATCTTGATCGATCATGCATATGATCAAATTTTTAAGGCCAATGAACATGAGTTGCGGTCATAACACGCATTTCTGCTGAGCAACTCACAAAGTATAAAACTGGTAATAGAGGTAGAAAAATTATCTTTTTTCGTTTTCACCGTTGTGATTCCATAACAAAAAACGAATGATGTCATCCCGACGTTTTCGAAGCCTTTATAGGCAACTGAATGACTTAGAATGTAATCGCAGTGTAAGAATGCATAAAGCTGGGTGGTCATACCGAGCAATAAGTCGTTTCCTGCAACGTACAGACACAGCTGTGCAAATGTGCTGGCAGAGATGAAGAGGAATTTATCGATGAAATGGAGGCTCTGGAACGCCAAGATGCACAAATGCGGGCCAAGGTCGGAGGGTTGTTCGACAGGCCCTAACTGCTCTAACGGTATCATTGTCTGCTATACTCAACGTACTACAGTCTATTCCAAACCCCCGTGGTACTTTCCATCATTTCACGGCACTTGGCTGAGGCGAGGTTACACTCACGGTGGCCCTTAAGATGTCTGCCTTTGACCTCACAATATCACAATATCGGTGGAATCATCTGGAGTGGTGTCGCAGCAGATCCTCATGGTTACCATTAGACTGGCATTGCATAGTGTTCAGCAATGAATCCCTCTTTACTCTTGGAGTAGACAACCATCGTCTTCGTGTCTGGAGAGGCCGGGGTCAGCGATCTCAATCTGCCTTTGTTTTACAAAGGCATACAGCCATAACCCCTGGTGTGAGGTGCTATCTCATACGACAGCAGGTCATCTCTAATCATCCTCCATACACCTTTAACAACAACGGATTTGTTGATACCATCCTGCGGCATATTGTATTACCCTTCATGGCACGTCAAATGGGGGCCAGTTTCCAACAAAATAATTCCAGACTCCATGCAGCCAGCTTATCTTAGGACTGATTTTGTGCCATCAATATTCTTCGATTGCCTGCAAGGTCACCAGACTTTTTACCAATCGAACATGGTTGGTCACCAGATTCGGGCCCCCAAAAATGTCACAGATCTGGAGCAACAACTGGTGAATGCCTGGCAGAATGTGTTGCAGGATGACATTAGGAACTTCTATCACTCTTTTTTTTTTTTTTACCAAGGCGTACACAAACATGTATTACCGCTAGGGATGATTTCACCAACTACTGAATTGAACATTCAAACTTTAATTGTAACTCGTAGATGGGCCCTATGGCCTTGATTTTTTGAGGTGTACACATATTTAATTTCATTAAAAACAATCACTTCCTTCATGGTGCTTTGATTTTTTTTTTTTTTTTTTTGCAAAAGAGTGTATGTTGGTCATCATTTACCACTTGGACAGCTACAATCGATATTAATTTACTTTTAATATAACCTACGCAAGTCTATAAGCCAAATCCATTGAAAGTTAAAGGGTAAAGTTTGTTATCTTTAATTTTTTTCTACTTTATTTCATTTTCAAAAAGTTTTTTTATTCCACGAATTGTTATTGCTGATTGTGATATTAGATCTAATGATACGTTGTTTATCATAGATTGGCCATTTTTTCTGCCTCTGACTTAAATTCAAGGCATGTCTTACCATTGGTGAAATAATGAATAGTTAAAAATGGATTTGAACAGCACAAAACTATTCAAAAAGAATAATAATCGCATGCATTTCATAATATAATGAAGACATTTAATGTAAAACATTTCAAAATATGGACAGTAAAATGGGGCTTGGTGCAATTACGAGACTTTGTAACATTCTTCGAATTAAATTTATTGAACGGTTATTTTTTATATTGACTTCATCTTCAAGATTGTCTTTTAATGAGGAAATATAAAAACAAAACACCGTAGATGGAAAAGGTTTTAACGTAATGGCTTTTAAGAACATATACAAAAACTAAAAAAAGTATACGTGAAGAAAACATTTAAGTATATACTGTGAGGTATATTTAGGTCAAAATTGTGGACACTTTTAAAATTTTTATGTTTTTTAAGTTTGCATTCTTATAGAAAATTTTCCGTTGCACCAAAATGCAAAGTATTTTATTTTATTTTAAAGAGGATTTAATACTAAATTCAATACAAAAAAAAATTCAAATATTTGCAACTCAAAAAACTTATGCTGCAATAACTATCGATATATATTAGATACTGATAATAATGGTGATTATCAGTCATTAGTGGGGTTGCCTTTATTTTTTATTAAAGCTTCACATCGATGTTTCATGGAGCTGAAAATAGTTTTAAGCTCTTCCTCTGTTATTACATGATGGCAGGAAACAATTATATCCTCAATTCATGTGTTTTTACTTCATGGGTACCTCATTTGGGCAAGAGTCATCAAACGGTGCCACAAGTTTTAGATAGGATTGAGGTTAGGATTGTTTCCTGGCCAGGACAACAACTCAATGATCTTAGAATGATACCAGTCTTTCGATTATTTTACTGTGTTGCAAGGAGCAGAATTCTGCTGAAAAATAAATGAACCACACATTGTGGTAAATATATCCCTGATGGAAGATATAAGTTTGGGTTCTAGAATGGTGTACATAATAAACACTACATAATAAAACTATGTGGGTACTTTACAGTCTACAGGATGCAGTCTGGATGTAGCATTTCTGCTATTCTACGTCTTACTTATTTTAGGCTATCACTACCGAGAAGTGATATTTTAGTTTTATCCCTCCATATAACTTGTTACCAATAATCATTTGTCCAGTTAATGTTTTCCTATACCCACTGTAGTTCCTTTTAACGCTGGTGTTAATTGAGATACGGCTTTTTCATGGAATTCTGCCTTTTAGTATTACATTTTCTAATTTTCTCCTGATTGTTTCTGAACTGACAGAAACACCAGCATCACTCAGATCATTGCTGATGGCTGTCCATGACATTCTTTTATCTTAGAGACATAGTATTTTTGTTCTTGTGTCATTAACAGACGTGGTGCACCTTTTTCGGCCATTTCCTGCTTTGTTTTTTATTAAATTTGTCTCCTGACATCTTAAATAAAACTTTCAGTCTCCAGATGTAGTCACTTAACTACCCACCTGTCTTGCAATTTTAACATAGGAAGGACCACTTTCTCGTCACACATGTGATCAATCTACTCTTTTATTTGATGTCATTGCTTTTTGACTAAATATCATTGTTGTTCTGGCCAGGAAACAGTCCTGATTTCAATCCTATCGAAACCTTGTGGCACCGTTTGATGACTCTTGCCCAAATGAGGTACCCATCAAGTAAAAACACATGAATTGAGGATATAATTGTTTCCTGTCATCGTGTAATAACAAAGGATGAGCTTAAAACTATTTTCAGCTCCATGAAACATCGATGTGAAGCTTTAATAAAAAATGAAGGCAACCCCACTAAGGACAGGTAAACACTGCTATCATCAGTATCTAATGTATATCGATAGTTATCGCAGCATAACGTTTTTTGCTTTGCAAATATTTGAATTTTGTTTTTTTAATTGAATTTAGTATTAAATTATCTTCAAAATGATACATATAATACTTTGCATTTTGTGGAACGTAAAATTTTCTATAAGCATGCAAACTTAAAAAACATAACAATTTAAAAAGTGTTCACAATTTTGGCCACCACTGTATATATTGTATGTTTCATATTATGTAAAATACTTAGTTCAATTTAAATTTACTTTCTTCATTTTGAACCAAATTAATTAATTTTAGAATACAAAGTAGTTGTAGACATTGCTTAGGTTGGAAACTCTCTTCCGTCTACTTTAATCCAATATTTCTTGTAACTCTATTTTATCTGATTATTTAATTTATTTACTGATATGTTATCATGTCTTTTGCTAAAGTTATATTACATAAGATGGCATCTTTTGTTATTTTTCTAAATATATTAGTTCAACAGGAAAAAAGAATTGTAATGAGTAATAGACGCTGATTGAACTTAATAATATGTATTTAATTTTTGAAATTTTATAGATATTATTGTTCATCTCTGGAGATTTATTTATTTATTTATTTTGATTATTTCAGTGATTATAATAATAAAAGATATCCGAGAAATAAACCTTGGCAACTATTAATTACAGTAGAGAATATTATGTTTTATTTATTTATATATATTATTTGTATCCACCTTTTCTGTCAGGTGAGGCTATTAAACGAGTGACATTATAACAATAGGCTCAATTCCTGACGGTCACATGATAAAAACAATCACGGGTTCGTGACTTAATTCAAAACAGACGTTAAACTAACTTATAGTCGTTATTCTATGTGTAAAATTTAGATAAAATTTCAAATTTCATAATTGAGTAAAGATGCTCAAATATAATTTTAAAAAATTCATCTCAAAAATATTTTTAAATTAAAAAAAAATTTCATTTTATTCGTGTATGTAAGTATATTTTGCTTGCATATGTACGTTATTATTTTAGACAAATATGTTCTTTTTAAAAGAAAGTTTCTGCAAAGAGCAAAAATTCGTTGGTAGCAACGAAGTGCGTGAACTGATTAGCTGGAAACATATAGTTGCATTTATCGTATGATTATGACGTCACCTGAGTTTATGAACTAATTGGTTAGAAACACGTGTTTATCATTATCATGTGACTATGACGTCACAGAAATTCAGCCTATTTCCTTCAGAAGGAAAGAAAATAGTTAGAGCTTGTTTCACAGATCACTTTGTTTCAAAAAGAGAAATCCTAAATTACCCTGGGGTATAGAGCTATCCAACAATACAGATTCTCCTCCACTGTGAATGATCCTTCCTTTGTCATCGAACGTCACCCTGACTATGCCTACATATTTACCGGGATGAATAATTGTGTAAATAGACAACTTGCTTGTCAAATCGAGGTTTGAACTTTCACCATTATCCTTTGGGTTATTTCGATGGATGTTCTTTTTGCCGGGCGTTAAATGATCATCTGAAAAATTATTGTACTGTAAAAATTTTAATCTATCAGTACTTAAAATTAACTTATTTCAAAGGAGAACATGAATAATTTTTCAAAGTAACAGCTAATTTTAGTGATAACATGCATTTTAAACTACTCGAGTTAAAGGATAATTCAAATGCTTTTGATTATCTAATAACTCTGTGATGCACTATAACAATTAAAATACTGAATGATACAAGCTAAGAATTATTGATAAAATTTTTTGCCCACCATCAGATGTTTTTAGTACGAGGTCAACATCTTCTCCGATGGCTATGTCCACTCCTTTCACTTTTTTGATGATATCTAAATTCGCAGAATAAGATGAATGCCCTAGAACAATTATTTTGTCTATCCCCACGTCCTCTAGGTGTTCAACTTCCTCCGCAATGGATGGTATTGCAGGGTGGAATTTTGCTTTTAGCACTGTAAATAGTAAAAAAATATCTAAATTAATTTTTACATTAATTTCAAAACACACCTAGCACGAATGATGTGTAGAGTGAGTCAAGTAAGTGACATCCGGATTAGTGAAGGCTTACTTTATCTAATTTTAATATCTTCACGCGGACTCAAAATGTGCTCGATAAATCTCGATATATATCCTCAAAAAATTGATAAAGCCCGGTATGAATGCGCTTTTACAAATGCATTCATACCAGGGCACTAAATAGCGAGCAATAAAGACGTAACCAATGAAAGACATTTACGCAAGGGAACTAAAGCCTTTTACTGACTGTTTCTTAGTCGCACGCTATCAATTATGGGTTGTTCGGAAAGTAATTTCGTTTTTTCCCGACAAAGGATTTAATTGTATTTTTTTGCACCCAACTTCACATTTAAGCCGTATAATTTTTATATGCTTTGAGAGCTCATATAGCAAGGCTTGTGTGTGAAAAATTCCAATTAATTCTACGCAGTAGTTTTTGGTTGGTGCCCTTTTAAATATGGAGAGCGATAAGCAGCATTTTCGACATATATATCTTACTGTTTTACTACAGAAAGGGTAAAAATGCTGCTCAAGCCAGAAAGAAATTGACCGATGTGTATGGAGAAGGTGTGTTGACAGTACGCCAGTGCCAGAACTGGTTCGCTAAATTTCGATCCGGCAATTTTGATGTCGAAAATGCACCACTTTCGGGAAGGCCGGATGAAGCTGATAAAGACGCGATAAAGGCATTAGTTGATGCGAACCGGCGAATAACAACATTTGAGATCGGATTGAGGTTAAATTTATCAAATTCAACAGTTTATGACCACTTGAAAGGCCTGTTATTATCCTCGAAGCTCGATGTATGGGTTCCCCATGTTCTCACAGAGAGAAATCTGTATCGCCGCATTGACGTCTGCGATTCGCTATCTCGTTCATATCTTGATATGAACGAACATTCAATGAACAACGAAAACTTAAGTCCCCAAGTTATATTACATTGCATGATTATTTAAAATCTGTCATTCTTTTTTCTCTCTCTGATAGACTCTGGTCGGAATATTTTAAGGTTTTTTAACTGCTGGGAAACTTTCGATGCTAAAAAAAAAACACAAATTATAAAGTCAAAGTTATTTATAATTTTAGCACTTTTTATTATGTTAACACTTCACTTAAATCTTCACAATTGCCTTCATTTTATAAATAAACTTATTTATTCTTAAGTGTAAACATATAATTTTAAGACATGTTAAGACGCACCACTAATATTTTACTTCAACATTTACTATGTTGCGCATTTAATGATTTTATTTATTTGTTTTAGATTCCTTTATAATTGTAATCGAGAGAGAAAGATAGAGAGAGAAACATGAAAAAGCATTTTGGATATCGTCAATTTGAAATGGATCAATACAATAAGCTAAGACTCGGTCTCGGTAAGGGATCTAAAGAAAAATAGATTACACTGAAATCTTAGTAAGAACTACGATAACAGATCCTAGGTGTTGTTCGAATGAGTGTCTCATGTAATGAAACTCTCTTGTTAAATTCTTTTTATTTAATTTTGGTTTTATTAAAATACATTTACAGTCTGAATTATTTTCCGTCACAACTGAGTTCAATGTTTGCAAACTACACGAAATTGAAAGTAATATCTCGCCGAACATGAAATTTTTCCACAATTTTCGAGCCAAATTTACGCTAATTATTTCTATGTCCAAAAATCTCCAATTGTATTTGAGATTGTAAGAACTGTGCCATATATATTTTCATTGTGAATCCAACGCCACACCATTATTGGTGTAATATCGTACCGTTTGGCGATATTTGTCTGATTTTAAAGGATATAATTGACCAAATTTTACACATGTACCTAAATAACTCGTACTTTTCGTCAGAGGTTCATCATCTAAACTATTCTGAGCGCCCAAATATCGTAATTATTTTCTAATTTTGATATAACTTGAATATATTGTTGCCATTTTCCCCCAAAACATTCGTCGTCGCTTGGTGATAATACAGACCAAGGAATAAGTACTTCATCACCATTTAAAAAATAATGTTGGTATTTGTATGTAATCTCATAAGAGATCATCATTTTGCGTCAATTTGCAAGTTTTGGGGAGGTAGGAGAATAATCCTGCAATCAAAAATTAAACAAAGATCTTTAGAAAAACATATGCATTAAAGTTTATAAATAATAATTTTGAAACTTAGATAAATCATTTTCATACTTACGCACTGTCCTGTCGAACATTTTTGTAAGTACTTGCGTATTTTACCGTCGACATATATCGTCATATCAAAAGACGTCGCCTACGTATCCAATAGAGGAAACAGTAGTCACTCATGCTTAAGCACAATGATAACAATGACAGCATTTGGCAACGATGTTTTATTTGGCAAAATTGGTCGATGGTTATAATACGTAAATATTTTTTGCCCAATAAAACTATTACCAAACAATGCAACCAACAAAAAAAAATTTCGTTTGTTATTTTTTTATTTCCGTTTGGAATTGTTGGCTACCGAGATTACTGGTACATGGTTGGCGATATATTCACCCATTTCCATGCTCTACTGAATAATACGTTAATATTATTATTTTTACCGTTTCTTGACTGCATGGTGCCTGTGTCCAAGTATCCTATAATCCCGATCTTTTCTCCATTGACTTCTAGGACAGTGCTCCGATTGACTCTATTACGAAGATATGTTTTGTTATGCGGTTCCATGTTAGCGCAAAGAGCAGGAAATTTCATCTTGTGCAAAAAGGCTGACAGCTCTATCACTCCTTCACCGCAATCCATATTAGACAAACTCTGTCAATATAAGCATAACTAGATTATATATACATATATATACCATGTTTCTCTGAGAGTAAGACCTTATCATAACTAAGCCCTAACATGATTTCTAAGAATGTTCTTAATATAAGTCCTACTCAAATAGTGCTGAATAGACAATCGAAGCACAGATGCAAAACACAGGCATAATAACAAAAGGTCTTGCTTGAGGGGAATAATATGAGTATATTGATCCTCAGATTAGATGACATAAAAAAGAACTATTCATTCAAGTCCAATAAAATAATTGTGGAAGACTAGGGGTAAAAAATCTTACAACTTTCTACGAAAAAAGCTGGATTTTTGAATGATCTAAAAATGTGACAATCAGAATAGTTAAATGTGGATCAGGTCTCGGCAACTGTTATTTTCTGAGTTGAAAAGCATCTTTTGCGAATGAACTGCTGAGAGAGATTAGTGTTTGGTTGTTCGAGGGCTCATATTCAATTATTCGTTTTTACTATGGCGCTACAATTGTATTATAATCACCAGAAGAATTTAGAAGCCTCATAACATTGGATGAACGGCTCTCTCTTTCTTCAATAATTTAAACTATAATCAGCTTTAAGACTAGATTAAGAAGATTTTTGTTTGTATTTGAATAAATGTAAATATATATTATAGTGCATGTTTATTTAAATACATATGATTCTTGAACATTAATTCAGAAAACAGTCCGATAACTGCAAAATGTTCTTCAAATACTCTTTTTTAAGCATTAGACTTCCAATAACTCGAAATAATTACCCCTAAGCCAATTTCGCCGCTTTTCTGTTTTATCCCCTGCCGATTAGATTTATTTTTTTACTGAAAAGGATAACAATGCGATAAAATGTGTAATAATTTGCTACAAGAACTTGTAATGCTTTTCATATTGAAGAAGTTGAAATAATTTTGCACTCAAATAACAAATGTAGTTACATATTAATTGCACATGTCATGAATAGTCATGTGAAATTTAATCAGAATGAAGAAGTTAGAAAATAAGGATAAAATCAACTGCAAAGTAAATAAAATAAAAATGTGAATGTAACAAAATTTATTTCGTGTGCTTATTCTTGGGCGTTTTTATAATTCTCTTTTCGTAAGGTTAGGAAAGTAGCAATTTATTTACAAACATTTAGATTCATTTTAAAGCTTTTTTTATTCTGCTAACATTTACAACAGACTCAGAGGAGTAATCCAAGAAATGAAGAGTGTACAGTTTTCAGCAATTCGATATTTGTGTAAAATACAGTTTTGATTTGTAAAATAAAATTTTTCGGTACTTACGTATTGTACCACCGACTTATTTTGCCTTGAGAAAAGACATCGCTAATTTAAAAAATGTCGCCAAATACTCTCTGTCGTCGTTATTATTACTATTTTCAAACAGTCGCTGGGACGTTTTCCATTGTTGGTTGTATATCACGGTATTTGGCGACGTCTTTTTATTTGACGAAATTAGTCGACGGAATAATACATAAGTACTCTTTACATATAATACATAAGTACTCTTTATAAGTACATTAGTCTTTTCGTTTGTTTGTTTTCCTTGTCTGTTTTTTGTCTAAGAACTGAAGAGTGCTCATTTTTCTGCAACTAGGTGTTTATGAAAAATACAGTATTGTTTTGTAAAATAAAACTCTTCTTAATGTTTTAAACTGATTAAAAATTAAACATCTTCGAGAGAGAAAACAAAGAATTCCTTAAATATTATCAACTGATACTATATCTTACTTTACACTTTAATGGAAATTCAAACTCTGAATGAATCATACGTTGAGGAATTTTTAAAAGAAACCCTCAAAAATTATTTTAATTAAATTTTAATTATTTTAAAATTTTGCTTAAATTTTTCAAAACAAAAAATAAAATCATTTAATTTTTTATAATTGTATATAAAGTAATACAAATTCGGTAAAACACTAAAAAGATCGATTAACTGTATTAATAATTTAAGTTTGTATTAAAGTAAATTAAATGAATAAAATACTGTTAAAATTATGTAGGTTAGTTCTTAGATTCTAGTAACTCGTATTTTGGATAAAATTTAAAAACAAATAAAAGCTACTAGGGCAAGATTACATTAGACATCGAATTCTAAGAATTTTTTATAAGGAACATTTTTACCATAGCATCTATTTTCAATTTAGGAACTAAGTCATTGGCGATTTTCCATCCGCGTACAACATTGTAAGGTTCTCCCCAGAAAAATTCTCCTGAACTCAAAACAATCACATTCTTCTCTTTGCTTCGGATATCATTTACCTAAAAAATATAAAAACAAACATTTGAATCAAATACTCGTAATTGGCAACTCATAGTTGACGATTTAAATCACGTTTTGATATTTTTCTGATTCGCCGGCGTAAATCTCGCCAAGCAAGATTTATTGGCGACAACACACTTAACACATAAAAAAAATGTTACAAATGAAAATTCTCATTGTTTTTTCATCTATTTTTGATGTATTATGAAAAGGACGTTATTGATAAGAAAAGAACGCGACTTGTTTTGGAAATGTGATGGAAAAAGATTACCAGTAGGAATATTCCATTTGGCGTTTTAGTTGCATCATTTTTGGTGACTTTATCGCTTACGCCGGCTAAACGGAAAAGTACCCAAATGTTTTGTAGTGCTGAGCTGAATTTTTGGTCCTTATGTATTATATCACTAACAAATTTCATGAAATCAAAAGATGTTACCATTTCAAAAGACGCCGCCAAACTCTATCATCTTTACCATCCTTGAACAAGCGTAGGAACGGTTTTCCGCAAGTTGCTGCATATCATGGAATTTGGCGATGTATTTTGAATTGACGAAATCTATCGACGCTTATTACATAAATACACTTTTTTTTCTTGCCGATCATTATAATTCATTTTATTGCCCAGCACTCGCAGAACCATTAAGTTTATCTACGGGTACACATCCTGTTATTTTTTTAAAGTTTCTTAATGGTATACAAATTATTTATACATTCTACAACGTGACATAGGTGCAAAAACTATCCGGTTGTGCCTGATTTCAATCTCTATGATGAATTCACCCTAGAAAACATAGGACCTTTAGGGCACTTAGGTATTATCGCAACCTGTTGGCGACTTATATGAAGGAAAGCACATGACTGTCGATTCAGCGCATAAGACACATACGAAATAGGGCTTTCCAACTTGGTAAGTTATCTTGAACGGTGGCATTGTTGCAATTATACGTTAGTAACCAATTTTATTTATTCAATAAATTACATTTAATTATTGATCTAATTCTGGTGAAGCTATAAATTTTGCATAATTTTTACGCTTGCAAATCATTAGGGTGGTTTCTTTTTCTCGTTGGACAACTGTTGGGGATATCACAAGCCTAAATATTCTGGATGTTCTGGTTCGATTTTCTTCTAGACACTGTATATATTTTCAATGGGTCCCCTCTCATATTGGATTGAATGGTAACGAGATAGCCGATAGTTTGGCCAAGTCTGCCACTGCCGACACTTTGATGAATGACACTTGTATAACTTTTGCTGAACTCTCCTCTATTAAAAGGTTAGAATTTAATGCAATTTGGAGAATACCCCCTGCTCACCCTTGGTATTTTGTGAAAAAACCTAGTTGGTGTCACCAACTTAATATTCCTAGGTATCAGCAGACGGCTCTGTCACGCTTTTTTAGTGGCCATATCAAGTCTCTGACTTTTCAACAGGGCCGGAAAGTCTTCCCAGAATGTTCTAGGTGCAAGGCTGATCAGGTCTCTCCCAGTCATATTCTGAATTGCTTGAGTTTTTCGTTTGACGAGGTCTTAGGAAATCCTATCTTATTTCTGGATTTTTTGGAGATTTTTGGTTTTATGGAGATGGTGTAGCTGAGCTACACCATCTGGGATAAGAAACAACAAAGGGATAAGAAACAACAAAAACAACAACAGGGTGGTTTCTTTCGAATTATATCATATTTTATAAATGGGTACTTTTGTATTATTGCAACAATCGCCAACGTTCAAGATAACTTACCATGTTGGCAACCCCGATTTCGTATGTGTCGTATGCACTGAATTGGCAGTCGCGTGATTCATTTCGTATAATGTCGCCAACAGGTTGCGATAATGCATAAGTGACCGAAAAATTTAATAATGGCAACATTATTCAAGTGGCCAAAACACCCTAACTGCGTTCAAATTTGAGATAAACAAATCTTTTTTGGTACTTTCGTATTATCGCAACAACCGCCAACTCTATTAATAACTCGCCAAGTTGGCAACCCCGATTTCCTATGTGTCTTACACAATGAATTGGCATCCATGTGCTTCGTTTCATATAATGTCGCTAACAGGTTACGATTATACGTAAGTACCATCCTTTTTTTTATGCAGATGTCATGTAAATTCGTATAAGTACGAAATTAATTGTATCCCGCATTTCGCAATATTTTTCGTTTCGCCATGCTGTTAAACCCAATAGCTTTTAGTGTACTTACGTATCATTTGTTATTTTTCGAAAATACTCACTGCATGCGCTTCAAAACAAAATATTCCCAAATTTTAATCATTTTTCACAACAAAATAAAAGAAGAACAACGTTACAAATTATAACGTTATAGTTTTCATGATGCTGTAATAAATTTATAACGTATTATCGCAACAATCGCCAATTTAATTAATACCTCGCCAAGTTGGCAACCCCGATTTCCTATGTGTCTTACGCGCTGAACTGGCAACCAGGTCCTTCCTTTCCTATAATGTCGCCAATAGGTTGCGATAATACGTAAGTACCAAGCTATGTTATCTTTGAGCATGCGTGATCAAGACCATTGTGTTCGAATATGAGCGAGAAAAGTTTTTTACGCTATTGGCTGCATATCGCAGTATTTGGAGAAGATTTTTGATTTGACGAACGGTATAATACGTAAGCGCCGCCAGATGTAAGGTTAAAAATTTATTTTACCCATAGAAATACAAGTGCAGAATCGTCCACTGCTTGGCACGATTTGAAAAAATCTCCAACTTGACATGCTCTTGCGTGTTGCTATCTGGAGTTTCAACTCCTCCACAAGACGTTACGCAAGAAATTAGCGCTCTTATCAATCTCGAAAAAAGAGCAAAAACACACAAACACCGAGCCAAATAAGTGGATGATTCAGCACTTTAGCCCAAAAAATATTAAAATGCGTGAAATTTAATTACTATGGCTATAGGTTAAGTCAAAAAGCTATCGTGAATACGCATATTAACAAATCTTTTAAAAAGAATATACATTTAATTTGCTCAGAAAAGGCGTAAGTTAATGTTTATTGCAGCTCAATAAATATTTGACACTCACCAGCGATAACAAGCGAGGAAATCCACCAAAACATCTTTTAGCCATTGACTCTCCATCTGTACATCTCTCTTCATTTTCGTTGAATTCAAACCAGCGAGAATTGAAATCACTGATATGAACAATTGTTAAATTGTACTCACTTGCCGCATATCCTGCTATCAGTATGAAGGTCAAGAGGCCTAAAATCTTCATACTTATCATCGCAAACTACTTTTTACATACTTTAAACCCAAACTTTAAAACTGTAAACTTCTCATTTTGATTTAAATATACTTGATTTCTATTTCATTTGATTAAAAATCAATTGAGCATTGTCCGCACGAGATTTATATTTCATACTGCCAATTAAATTTTTAAAGCATAATACTTTTCAACAATTTCATTAGCTTTATTTTATGTGTAATTTTTCTCTTAAAAATGTGTATTAAAATTACATGTAACCTTGTATACACTCAAAATTGTAATGAATTTGAAAATAAAACTTAAGTCTTCTGTTCACTGATTATTTTGAATTCGCAAATGCAATGTTAACCCAATAGAATCTTCAATTTTTGGCAACCTTGACTAGTAGATCAATTTGAATCCAATGAAGTCAATCCAGAAGAGAAAAAAATTTATTCATTTCACAAATGCCACACGCTACAATAGCACCTATGCCATTAGTGCACGTATTCTCCAATATTTTACGACAGTTGAATTAAGACTAATTAGTGCAGGGAACACGACCAAATGTTCAGTGGTCATAGGCTGACCAGAGTCACACAGAATACAGTCCCGTGAATCGGCAATACCAATTCTGTATAGAAGGGATCTCAGACAGTCATGTACCTGTCAAAAGTCTATATTGAGCTACAGCAGCTTTTCTAGAAGCCCCAGGAACTCAGGACGGGTTCTCGTTCAAGGTTGCCCAGTTCTTGTCCTTTAACATCTTCGCAACTTTCATTTTAAAATTATATTTAAAGGCCATATTAGAAAAAGGCCTTCAGGAATTAAAGGTTGAAATCCTCGTGGGTCTTTGAATCACAAGGGTTCCTTTCTAAGCAAAAAAAGTCAGCATGCTCACATTCCCAGCAATGTCACAATGAGCTGATATGCACTGAAAAAAATTTTAAGAGGAAAATATTTTTAGAACGATCTGCATTTTAAAATTCATTGGGAATTACAGAGGTAATTTTGATATAAAAGAAAGAGTCGGAAAAGATTACGGCCCTGTTGAACTCCGAGCTACTTAGTGATAGTAACTCTACCACTACTGCAATAGCTTCAATTTCGCCATCGAATGCAGTAGTAAAAATACTTAGTGGTAGGTAAAAGCTAAGCAATTCACAGAAGATACCAACTCCAGCACCATGGTATCTATCTAGAAGGGAACCATCAGTAAAAACATGTAACCATTCACTTGGTGGGAATCGATTGCCAATAGTTTCCAAAGCTATAGCTTTCAATTGTTCTGGTGACATTTCACTCTTTACATGAAGTTCAAGATTTATATCAAGATGAATGTAATCCAAAGGGCCCAAAGGTAAGGCAAAATAGAAGTCTCTTGACAAAGCTCCAAAGAACAGGCGACCTTCATGGCTGATTATATGAATCCCTCCTGAGTCTTTAAATTTCTAGCTCTCTTCAGCTCATAATTTCTCTAGAAATTGTTAAGAGAAAATGTAATAGCTGCTCTAAAATGACATTTATTCTATGGTTTAGCAATTCTATGATTCTATGATTTTTTTTATTATGATTTTTTCTATGTTTCGATCACTACAGCAATAGCTAAAAAGAAGAGAAGAAGAATTATTAAGAATTAGCTTAGAGCTTTCCTAGCACAAGATCTGTTATCAGACTTAACAAAACTTTCAATAGAAACAGAAGAACTTGAAAAAAAGTAACTCCTCTTCTGCGGTGGGTACTTTAAAAGAGATCATCGAAAAAAAATCGAACGGGCAAACCAGTTAAGGGTTAAATTTAGAATTTCTATAATACTCCATCTCAGTTTAACTTGGCAGCGCTGAGAAGGTATACAATGTACCAATCTACTTGAAAAATAGCTCTACTTTTTTTGTTTTGAATTTAAATCCAAGAAAATAGATAGAAATTTGTAAAAAAATTGCATATGTTGTAGAATTAGATTATTTTTACATTGTAGAAATGTAATTATTTTTTAGACAAAGTTAATTAATACAGTCAATAGCGCAACGTTATGAAATTCCAGTTTGGCTGAAAACCGATTTTCGACGCCAACTTTTGTCATTGTTGTAACAATAAATTATTACAACAATGCAGATATATCCAAGTTGGCGCCCAAAATTAGTTTAACGTTTTTAATTAATTGCAATATCGAATATAAATGGTCAAAACATGCATTCTCATCCAAACTAAACGTGTATACAAAATTTCAGCTCAATGGAGGAAGATATCAGCTTCAAAATTGAGTTGCAAGATTCCACCGAACAAATTACATACATACATACATACATACATATACATACAATACATACATATACATACATAAACATTACATACATACATACATACATAACATACATTGTAAGTTAAATAAAAGCTTTTAATAATAATAAAAATGAACGCTCTTTCAGCAAATTAAAACTAATAAATGATCTTCGGTTAAAAATGTGTGCAGGACGCCTAAATGCATTTGCTATATTAAGCACCAAAAAAGAAATTGCAAAGATAATTTTAATGAAATGATTCAAGTTTTTAGAAAAACAAAATCACGCATTCAATAAACATGCATTAGTAAAATATGTTCGTTTTGGCAATTTTTTTTTTTTTTTTTTTTACTTTACAAAAAATTTAGGGTCCCAAATGATTTTTTGCACTTGGGCCCCTTTATAGAGAAGTCCAGCTCTAGCTGCATTAGGTATGTTTTCACAGTTTCCTAACAATGTAAAGAATTAGAAAATGTATTAGCTTCGATATGAGATTTATTATCAATTTCTGCTCGGTGTTTGATAATTGTATCTAATATCAACGTTGAGACTTTAAGACGTTCTACTAAAGTATTTGTGGTCTAAAGTTATTGTCAAATTCATGGGAAATGTTGAGCTTTTTACTCAAAGATGAACATTTTTGCTTAAGTCAATTTCTGTGTAGCTTCACAAATTTTCGAAAACAGAATTTTCTGCAAAGCCGTGCATATAATATAACTCATTTCTCTCCAGAAAGAGAGCAAAAGGAAAAAGAATTTAAAATATTCCCTGGATTGTGGAGGGGTATAAGATAAGAAAGAACTTTCCTGTCTTATTAAAAATTCATGCGATAAGCTACACTCAGAATCATCTGCAACCGAAAATTCTAATAATGGGCTACACCCTTTCCCGTCAACATTTGCTTTCTTTCTCATTGAAAGAAAACACTTTTTCTGTTCCGGACAAAAAGGATATGTCATTTGAAAAGAAATCCAATTTTTTCTAATTCAAGCTAATAAAAAAAATTGTGGCTTTATTTTCTTTAAATAGGGTGATTTGGTCTTCATTTTAATCGCGAAAGAAGAAAAATTCGTTAAATAAAGGTTCGGTAAATAGGGGTCCGACAGTATTTAATTTTTTCCCGAGATTGGCTCCTACTTATGTCTCCACCCTTATTTAGCGCCAACTTGGAGTATTAAGTTCACTGTTGTATTACGACCAACATTTAGGTTCATTTAACCTTTCTCTATTTTACCGATCCCGGGGAGAGGGGGATATCAAAGTCAGTAAAGAGTAGACTAGATGGTAACTCAACATCCATTTTACGATATATGGTTAGTAAAAATCTTTGGGGGACCATCCATACCATATTATACTAACATTGTTGCATTTCAAAAAACATTTACTTGTCAAACGGAATGGGGTTTTTTTGGACCAAAATCAATTTTGAAATTTTCCTGATCTAGGGCAGTGGTCTTCAAACTTTTTAAACTTACGGAAAATCTAAAATTAGAAGGTGTTTTCGTGGAACCCCCAGAACTTGATGGTAGTTTCGTGGAACCCTTTTCCACTCATACACTTAGAAGGACATGCTTTAAAATAATATTTAAAGTAGATCACCATGTTATAGATACTTTATAAAAAGGCAATTTAAAAAAAAATTGCACTTTTTTTAAAATTTTAACTTATTTTTAATGTGATTTACTCGTTAATAATATTAATCTGCGAGAAATATTTTTCACTTATACACATTGCTCTGAATGGCTTTAAAATGTTTATAGCTGTGTGAGAAATATTGTGTATTTTGGATGAATTTGCAACATACAACTTAGGAGCTGTTCTTACTTAAGTTTAAATTTTTAACATCGAATCTATTGATACGTTGATAAGTCGCTCTTTCTCTTTTATTGTAGGTGTTTTTTCGCAAATACAAAAAGGGTGTAGTTTCCCTTAGAAAGCTATTTATTTTTGCCAGACATTGTACTATCGAGTATAAAACTATTTCGTTTATCCCGAGATAATGAACAATAAAATATTCCCAATCTAGTCGGAGTATATCTTTATATAAAGATTATAAACGTTTTAATATACTTTTATTATATCTAATATATAAAATTCTCCTGTCACAGTGTTTGAAACCAAACTCCTCCGAAACGATTAGACTGATTCGTATGAAATTTTGCGCATATATTCAGAAGGTCTGAGAATAGGACGTAAACTATTTTTCATTCCGATATTGCAATTAGTTGAAAAGATATTAATTAAAAACCTTAAAACGCGTAATTGTCTTTCCGCTGTGTGTTGTTTATTTCACCGTTTATTTCGTTTGGCGTCGAAAATCGGTTTCGCACCAGATGTGTGACTTCTCTCTGTTCCACCATCCAAATCACTCTGCTCACAGGTTACAATATCGAAATAGGTGTCTATAACAAATCAAAAATCACCAAATTTGGCGAGTGAAAAGTTTTCCCCCCCATTTTTTGTACATATCTTTAATTCAAAAATTCATATATTGCACGTTTTATAAAACAAAAATATCTAAAATATTTGCGAAAAATTTGATCGCTTTTACTTCGTTAGCGTTATTCAAATAAATGACACGAGATAAATGAAACGGTTAGACCGATTCTTATGAAATTTTGAGCGTAGATTCATTAGGTCTGAGAATAGAACGTAAACTGTTTTATATACCCGTATTCCACCCTAAATTTTTATTTTTTGGACAAAATTTTTTATTTTAATTTTTTTAATGATTCTACATTAAAAAATACATACAACCCAAAATTTTTACTTTTCTACCACCAACCCCTATTTTTGATAGCGATATTAGTACTTTAATAATTTTCTACTCTTGCGTTCGACAATTTATCAGTTACCACTCGATTCCCGCCAGGCATCTACCGGTGTCACTTCTCACCCCGTAAACAGCACAGAGTAGGGATGAGAAAGAAGCCGGTCTCCTGTCTTTCTCAGATAATAAGCTTTCTCTCACTCAAGTTTGGGGCCAAAACCGTTTTTGGCCATTATTATTATTGATTGTGCATCAATTGTAGCAGTGACGCTTATACTTATCATTTTACTTTCTCAGTGCAACTCTCATATTAAGTATATTCTTATACTAAATGTATCATCAATTTGCTGCGCTATAATTATTTATTCCCATTTTGCACAAGATAGTTCTCACGTTCAGTTAATTAAGTGATCTCATATAAATCAATAGTTTTTTAACACGTATCGCGAGCTCCCGCCAACAACAAATATTGTGTTTCCTGTATAAACCATTTCTGAATATTTTCCGACATTTACGAGTTCTTACTTAATATTTATTAGTTTATTTATTATCAAATAATAATTAATAAAACTGTAATACTCAGTGCGCGTGCATCTCCGGTTATTTTGCTTCGTAATTTGAGTCCACCACGGCTGTGAAATGGCACGCGATTAGTCATGAAAAAATTGATTGAAAACGTTGTCGAAGCTAGCATTTTGAATGACAAGTTTCAAGAAGAAAATGTATTACTACCCGAATCCCTATTATTCCCACAGATGTGCCAACTGAATTGAAACGGATTGAATTTTCATTTAGATTGGCATCGCAATGACAATCAATAAGTCTCACTGCCAAACGAAGTCTGTTTATGGCTTAGATTTGGGCACACCGTGTTTTTCACACGGACCCTGAAACATGGCATGTTTTCGCGTGGATAAACCATCTAGTTCGTTTGTGTTGGCTAAAGATAGACTCACACTAAAAATGCCATACACTCCATTGCACTAAGAGACTGATAATGTTATTTTTTAATTGTCATAATTTGCGATAGAGATGTAATTTGAAATTTATTAGTTAAAATAATAAAAGTACAAAGAATTAAAAAAATGAATGTTTGGTGTTTTGTTACTTTTATAGGCCGTCATCGTTCACAACGCTCCCTTCCTCTTTCAGTTATATACCTCATTCCCACACACTTACAATGAGTTAGTTATTTTTTATTTACTAGAAATAATTTATATAACAAAACAACGTTTGTCGGGTCAGCTAGTTATAATATAAAAGTTTAAAAAGTATTGCCAAATAAAGCTATTATGCATAAATAAAATATTCAGTTTCTTAATGACAGGAATGAGTTTTAAATTCTTGCAGTTGTACAAACTTCATGGAGAACGTGAATCTAGTATTTTGTATACACATTTATTAGTTTCCTTTCTCGATTTTTTAAATTGTGACTCGTGGAACCCCAGGGTTCCGTGGAACACAGTTTGAAGACCACTGATCTAGGGTAAACACTTATTTCACTATACATCCTATTTTCTTTTCCTTCAAGAATTCGATGAGAACCTATAAAATGGAACTTGTGACACTTAACTTTTCATTACAATTATTTTGTTATGGTAGATCTATTTATATTAGGTATTGTTTGTTAACTTTATACGTATTAATTCAGTAAACGATTCGCATTGTTTCCAGTGAAACTGTACGAGTAAATCGATGCGGTAAAAATACAATTTCTATAAATTGCTTAAAAAAATTTCTTTGAGTTTTTTATTTTTCTGTTTTTTACTTTAATTTGAAAGTAAATTTAAACATGTTAACTACATGCAATGAATATTTATTTTAAATTTATATATTTTATTTGATGTTTTTAACTATTTACTAGTACGTTATTCGAGACATCACTTTCTTCTGTACGAAACCATATTAGATAACGTTATTTATCTATATATATAAAGGAGAAAAGAGCGACTCACTCACTGACCGACTAATCACGATATCTCCGGAACTATTCAACCGACAGACTTGAAATTTGTACACATGTTCCTTTCATGGAGTAGAGATCAGCTAGGAACGGATTTTGCGAAATTCGAACCGCAAGGGGCGTTACGGGAGTGTTATAAATAATTGTATCCATTTTTACACTACTCGACGTACAATCTTGAAATTGGGTAAGCAGATTCATTTCATAAATTAGAGATCCACTACAAAATGAGTTTGGTGAAAATCGACCCACAAGTGGCGTTGCGGGGGCATTAGAAAATTTCCATTTTTAAATTATTAGACGCACAGTCTTTAAATTTGATATAAATAGATTCCTTTCATAGAGTACAGATCAGCTACAAGATGGATTTTAGAAAAATAGCCCCCTAAGTAGCGTTGCAGGGGATTAAGGGGCGTAAAAGATAAATATTTTCGTTTCTAAACTACTTGGCCAACCTGCTTGAAAATTGGTAGGCATGTTTCTTTCATGAAGTAAATATCCGCAACAAAATGGGATTTGGGAAAATTGCACCCCAAGGTGTGTTGCGGAGGGTTAAGGGGAGATATAAATAAATATTCCGATTTTTAAACTATTAGACCCCTAGTTTTGAAATTTCGTAAGCAGATTCCTTTCATTGAGTACAGAACCGCTACAAAATGGGTTTCGCGAAAACTAACCTCCAAGTTTCATTTTGGGGGATAAAGGGGCGTAATATATAAATATTTCCGTTTTCCAACTATTCGATCTACCTGCTTGAAAATTGGTAGGCATGTTCCTTTCATGGAGTAGAGTTCCTCTAACAAAGAGTAAAACAAAAATCGACCCCTAAGGAGGGTTGCGAGGGGTCAAGGGGAGCTATAGGGAAAAAATCCTGTTTTAGAATTGTTATACCTGCGTACTTGAAATTTGTTAAGCATGATTCTTTGGTTGAATAGGGATCCACTAAGAATGCATTTGACGGGAATCAACTCCTGGGGGACCAGGGGGTTACTGGGGCGTGTTGACAAAAAAATTCCTTTTTTTGAACTACAAGGACTATAATAATGGAATTTGGTTTACATTTTTCTTTTGTAGAATTGAAATCCGTTAAAACGGTGTTTGGGAGATCGAGTCTCAACGGAATTACGGGGGGGGGGGGAGATGGATAGTAAAAATTTTATTTTGCTGTATTAAATTTAGTCTTGAAATCTGGCTTCCATGCTTATTTCATGGAGTAGAGATCCACTCCACCTACAATTGGTTTTGCGGAAATCCACTTGGTTATAGGGTTACGAAAGTGCAAACATCATTCTATACCCAATTTTAGAGATTATTAGATAATACAAATTCGTTGTTCTGTCCTTTTTTTTTCCCATCAAGAGGCGAGAGTTACAGGTATAAGTATATTTTTCAATACAATCGAATTCTTAATACTAGGACTTAGATATCAATAATTTATATATATAAACAGGATATATTTATAAAATATCATGAAATACCCAGCGAAGCGGGCGGGTAACGGCTAGTATATATATAAAAAAAAAACAGTTAAGCAACAATATTAAATTTGTTTGACATATTTTTCTACAGAGAAGAATAGGTATAATAAATGTAATAACCATTTTGAATAAAAATTTCATTCAAAACACCCAAAAAGTTTTCAATGATAAATATAGTTTCCGCATGACTAATTGAAATTTTTATCCGAGATTAGCGGATCTGTATATAACCCTAACTCCCTCCCTTTAACAGAAAAAAAGTTCCCAAACTTTTGGCTTCTGCACGAAAATATGCGTAGATTTACACACATTGAGAAGTTTCTGAAAATTTAATTATGTGCAAATAAAATATACCTAAATGAAAGAGATGCATCAAGTGCAAAATCTTCTAATATAATTTATCGAATAAATTTTCATTTAAATTTATAAAAAATTATTACCTTTCATCGATACTCCATCGATTAATAATCTTACCTTCTGCTACAATGACAAAAGCTAGTTTCGAAACAAAATAAAAAAAAATAGCTTTATTTCGGAATCGTTTGATAAAAAAATCTCTCTCTGAAGAATAGAAAAAAAAAATTTAAACAAGTTTTATTAAAATATTTCCTAACGTATTCTAATGGAAAAGATTATTATTAAATAACCACAACATTTCGACAAATTTTATAATGCACAAATGAATTGAAAATCCAGAATAAAAAACGAAAAGGAATAAGTATAAAACAAAACAAAAAATAGTTAAAGAGTTACAAATAGAATTTTAATGAATACATAGTAAAGATAGATAAAAGCGTATCAGATGATATAAATATTTTTCCAAAAAATTTTTTTAAGAAGTCAAACTTATTTTAAAGTTAAAATAAATTACAATCATAAACAACAATTATAAACTATTAATTATAAAGTACAAATGCTTTATACTTAAACATCATAACAATCACTATTGATTTTTATTTTTTGAGCGTAAAATTACGTATTCTTACTTTACTCTTATTCGAATTCCTTAACTTTACTACCACAGCATTACAAGAAAAGTTATACAGCTTTTTTTAAATTTTGCCATTAAGTGACCAAAATATTTTTCCTTTGTTTTATTTTTAAAATTATTTCAATTTCTTATTTCCGTTTTGCCATTTAGTATTAATATTTGTATTTCCGTTTTGCCATAGCTATAATTATTTCATTTTTTCCGTATTGCCATCCAAGGAATAAATTTCGATTTTCTGCTTTGCCAATACAGACAAAAAGTTTTTTCCCCCGTTTTTCTATTCCTAAAAAAAAAATCTCGTAATTGCCAACACAATTAATTATTTTCTTCCTGTTTGTGTTTGAAGAAATAAATTAGATTTTATTCCTTTTTCAAAACACAAATATGTTTTTGTTATCAAACTGAATCGTTTGCAATTTTCTCAATAAAAAATAAAATTGCACAAATTTAAATTTGATTTTTTTTTTTTTTTTTTTTTTTTTTTGTTCTTGCGAAAGTTTGTTTTCTGAATATGAAAAAACTGCTTTGCTAAATTTATTTTTATTTTTGCTGATTATTTTTTTTAAAGCAAATATGGTAACTGTGGAAAATTTTTGTTTTATTGTATTAAATTAACAGATCGCCTGAGTGGCCGCGGTAGCCGAGTGGTCTAGGTATCGGATCATGGCTAACGTGTCATGAGTTCGATCCCAGTACCACTAAAGACCCGCCGTTTAGGGGAGCGATGCACGTTAAATCTGTCGAGAGCTCAAACGTCCTCCCGTTGGTGTGGTAGTTAGGAGAGGGGGTGCCAGCTCAGGTGTTGTCCGCGTCACTTGACCATGGTTCAAAATTACGCGGACCGTCGCCAAAAGCCCTTGTGTTGCTAAGACAGTGCGACGTTAATATTCACTCACTGATCCTAACAGATTGCCTGAATAGATTATCTTTCATATTTCACATTCTTTTTCAGTTAAAGCTCTTTTTTGTTGTTCATTTTTGATGATTGCATTTAAAATCACAAACTGAAAATTACTTTTTTTATGCTCTCCACATTAATGTGCTTTCGTTTGAAGGAGAAAAATTGGTTCATAAACTTTTTTATTGTTTATTTTTGCTAATTATTTTTTTACAAGGTAAAGCTTTTTGCTGAAGAAAACTTCCCTTTATTGTATCAAATTTATAAATCATCTCAAGAGAGGAGTTTTTATTTTTTACATTCTTTATCAGTTCTATTTTTTTTTTTTTTTTTTTTTTTATACTTTTGATTATTGTACTTCATACAGTGGACGCCAAAAGTGTGTGTTTTTTCTTACACTAACAATTTTCTATAAAATTTAATGCTTTCGGCTAATAAAAACTAATACATCGGAATTGCAATTTTTTTAAAATTTGCAAATTGTTCTTACTTAAATAACATAATCAATTTTTAAAACATAGCATAACTATTATTTTTAAAAATTAATGATTAAAAAACTACTGAAAACTACGTTACAAAAGTCCTCGTACACTTAAAAAAAAATCTCAACACTTTAAATATTGTATTTCTTTTTTAATTTAGTACTTAGTAGGATATCTTTTAGCATTCACAACTTTTTGTTTTGTAATTTCTACATCGATATTCCTCCATTATTCTGCAATTATTGATTTACTTCAAGTTCAGATTCATTTCAATTATTTTTTATAATAGGAGGGATACAATACTTTATGAAAATTTGTTGTAGGGACTTTAAAATTCCAAGCACTCATGGACTCTGGTTTTACAGTGTTAGTCATTTGATAATGAAGAATAGGCTAAATCCATAACGGTCACATGATAAATCGATCACGTGTTCTCCATTGAATTCAAAACTGATATTAGACTTTTATTTATAACTGACTTTTTTTAATATAACTGATATCAGACTGATATTAGAATTTTACTGCTATTAGACTGAAGACCCACCGTGGGGTTGATGCACGTTAAACCTGTCATGGCTCAAATTCTTCCCGTTGGCGTGGTCCCGTTGGAGAGTGGAGAGTTAATAAACACTTAATAACCCAAAATATAATATGCGTTCAAACGAAACGTAAACGCTAGCACGTACTTTGAATATTCCGGAATAGTTTCCTGAAAAACGAATTTGAAAAGGCTTACATTTCAAAATGAAGGATTAAGTTATAAAAAAATAATTGGCAGCTATAGAGACTGTCGATAGAAGTGAAAACTTAGAACTTTTAGTATTAAAATTTGAGATTTCATAATGTTTGAATTAAAATTATCAACATCAATCTGGTTTTCACATCTATTGACACTCCGAGCAACAATTATATACATGTTTATATGGTTTTTTATTATTCAAATATATTACGGGCTGTACAAGATCATGACAAAATATAAATACAATTCAATTGAAATAACAATTAATGTACAATCATATTATTTATGGATAGCATTTGTATTTACTTAAATTTCAATATACTTGATTTTCAACATTTTAATTGTTTGCATCATTGTTATCATTAATTTCAACAGTACTTAGACTTTTTGTACTTTCAATTATTTCATTTTGTTCTAAAAAAGATACAATAGGCATATGGTAACAAAAGTAAAAAAGGAAAATGTTTGATTCAAATTTATCTAAGTATCGCGTAAAAACCGCACCGATCGTAGTTTTATATTTCGTAGTACTGAGTTTTCGATCATTGGACATAGTTAAATTAAGTGCTTCATTTAGAAATTCAATTAGTGTTAGATTTTTATCATCTGCAAAGTTAATAATGAAGTCTCCACTTAAAATCATCGGTACATAATCATATTTTCCGCCAAATCTTTTTTCGAGTATTTCAGAACCTTCTTTTGTATAAATCATCAAATTTTTGAATAAAAATTGTTGTATCTGTCTCATAGATTTTCCAGGCGAAATATAAACGGCAACCATTAACATATATTGCCCATTCTCGGAATCGCAACGAGCAATGCACAGTATATATACATTGAACTGTTATTGATTCTGTTATTGTAAAAACAGAAGATAGATTTAAAAGCATACCAAATATATTATTTCTGATTTCAAATTAAATACTACTATGAAAACCATAGAAAAACATGATTTAGAAAAATGTTCCAAAAACTTTCTAAGGTTACATAACAAAGATGTAAATTAAAATCTAATCCAGAAAAATGGTTTGCTACGGGATTTGATTTTGAATGAAATGATGTAAATTACTCACAAGTCACCGTAATGTGTAATAAGAATTAAAATGAGTTAAAATTTTTCTTTATGTTGCCAGATACTATAACAACTGCTGAGCACTCTTTCAGAAAGTTAAAATTAATAAAGAATTAACCTCGCGCAAGCTTGTGTGCACTCGCTATATTAAGTATCGAAAAATTTTTTAATTTTTCTGAAGTAATTATTATTTTAGCAAAAGAATAAACATGCATTGGAAATATATATTCGTTATTGATTTTTTTTTTTTTACCTTACAAAAATTTTAGGAGCCTCAAATTGTTTTTTTTGCACTCAGGCCCCTATATAGAGAAGACCGGCTCTGCATAAGCATCTCACTTCATTGTAATACAGGTAGCCATAGTAGCCGAATAGTCAAAGTCGTGAACTTATGACTGGAATGGTTTCTGTCCAGACATGAGTTCAAGTCCTGATAGTACTAAAGACTTGTCATGTGGAAGAGTTGATGCGTTTTAATTCTGTCGAGGCTCAAAGTTCTCACCTTGGTATGCTGAGAAAATTTGTAATGCTAGCTCAAGTGTCACCTTCGTCACTTGATCTGGTTCAAATTTACTTAGTATATCACCAATAACTCTCCATGATGTTTCGGGGTTTGATGTTAAAGAACGATTTATCTGTTATGTAACTCTCTGGTGATGGCATAATGCCAGTGGTAACTCACGCATTCGTAGCCAGTGTTCTTATTGTCAAACTAGGATTTCACAAAAGACGAGAGAAATCCCAAAGAACGAGACTGATGTAAATTAAATTTGTCGAGGCTGAATCTCCTCACGTTAGCATGGTATGGAAACTGATAGAGAGGTGCCAGTTTAAAGACCTCCCACGTATGGGATCTGATTAACGCTAAATCTGTCGAAGTTCAAAGTCATCTCGTTTATGTAGTATCACTTGACCATAACTTCCACTTATGAGGTCCATCTCACCTTTAGTCCTCATGTTGTTTCGTGAGGGACATTAATACCCAATTGGTTTGGTAATGGCCTGTATTCGAAAGAATGTGGCTTGATAATAATCAATCGCTCAAATGTCTCTGGTATTAAACTAGAGTTATAAGGTATAAATCAGATATGTTTCGTAATGGCAAAAAATTAATTGTATAAATCAATGTTTCTGATAAAATATAAATTTGTGCCATTTTTAACAGTTTCTTGTACTTTCCAGCGATGAAGATTCGTGTGTTAACTCTTAATCGCATGAGTATCAAGTAGTAGTAAACAAAATATAATTGGAGAAAGCTGTGTCAAATAGATCAACATTTAGATTTTGTTTTCATACAGAAGATGAAATATTTTGATATCAACTAACTTGTAAATATTTTTTTTAGTCTTTTAGGGGATAATAGCCTTTGTTGTTTCATATCTCATAAAAATAATAACTGTAACTGTGACAAAAAATATAGTAAACAATCAAAAAGCCTTCATTTTTACAAACAGATGAGAAAACTTGATCGGCATTATAAATAGGATATTTCAAAAGGCACTCATTTAAATTCGAGAAAATGTCTGACAACAAGAGAGGACAGGAAAGTGACGATAGAATATCGAAGGTGTTTGTTTTTTCCATTAATAATCATACATTTTTAATCCGATTTTCTTATTCATTTATCATAAGATTCTAGCATATTTTAATAATTATACCATCAGTTAAACTACTTCATAAAAATTAATTTATATAGACTTATTTTGGAAAAAAAATCAAAATCTTTATACTTTTCTTCACTTTTTTAAATCTATCTTACAATATTATAGCTTTGCATTGCATTAAATAAATAAAACTTTTATGATATATTGTTTGAATTTGTTAAATTAATGGTAATATATTTTCTTTTCCATCTTATTAGGGAGTAAAATATTTTTCTGTTGAACTTAACACTTAATCAATACCATACTTGATTGAGAATAAAACTGATCATATATGATTTATGAATTTTAGCTGAATGAAATTTCTTTATCATGTCATTTATTTAACCTTGCAAACTTTTATAGATTACATTTGCTTGAAGTTTTCCATTATAAATGTAAATATTTTGTATAAATTCTAGATTCACATTGAGAAATGTTCCTGAATTTTGAATGTGATATTTTATTAAATTCAACATAAAAATTAAAACTAAAACTTTGAGTTTAGCCATAAGTACTTCTTGGATTTGGTGGTGACTTTCATCTGAACTTAGTAATAACAAATTATTATTAATTTTTCAAAAAATGCTTAGAAAAAAATGTTTAGAAGTTTATACACAGCTTTTTTATCATTTCAAAATTTATGAATTAATATGTACATTTCATTTTCTTCGTAGAGATACAAAAGAGATGAAGAAGGAAAAGAACACAATCCAAGTGATGATGATTATACACCTTATGTTCCTTTAAAAGATAGAAGGAAACAAAAAGTAAAAATAAATAAACTTCCAAAATAGTTTTATTTATTTTCTTTATGTTGATATTTTATTATTATTTTCTATATCACTAAATAGTTATGTGTGCTGTTCATTTTAGTATCCTATATCTGGATATTACAAAAAGGGTGTAATTTAGTTTGAATTTTATTTTCTAGAATTGTCTGCACCTTAAATTTAAGAATTATTTTTACTAAAGCCCTGCATTTTCGCACTGTACATTTCCTCTGCTTTAAGAGGTGCTAGTTTAGTTTCTTTTCTAGATGTAATAATGATTGGAGAATGGCAAAAACAATACTTATGTACTAATGCAACCATATATGCGACATTGTGTAAAACCGCTCAAATTCTTAAAACGGAAAATGCTGGTGGAATATGGAATATGTAATCGAAAAATAATAAGCAATTTTAAATAGATAGTAACCAATCAATTAAAAAGAATATCTAGATTTTATTATTTAATTTAATTTTATATTATTAATTTTATTATTTAAGAATTTCGTAAATTCCAGATTTGCATAATAGAATATCAAGCTTGCAATATCAACAAATGGTTAGACTTATAATGGTGGCAAGCAAAGAAATATGAAACAAAGCACATGGTTGCCAGTTCAGTGCCTACAGCATGTGCAAAATCAGAGTTGCCAATTTGGTGAGTTATCATGAAAGTTGAGACTATACATAAGTACTGCAAAGACAAAAAAAGATTTTCTGCATAAGCAAATTGTTTGGAAAATTATATTGTGAATTTGAAGAGAAAAAGTATATTTTTCCATATTACCATTCTTTATTCCATGCATGCTTTTATGGCAATGATAAAAAAAGAAAGCCCCAGATAAAAGTGTTATATTTTACTTTAAAAAAGTATATGTAAATTTTCAAATTTTAAAACTGAGCTATATAAACATTTTCTAGTAAATGATTATAAAAATTTTATTTGTTAAATCACGGGATTTCATATCCCTCTGCTGAGTGCTTGTAGAATAATGTAAAATTACTCAATGTGAAAAGCAAGCACTGCCTACCAAAATAATTATTGAAGCACTTCCAAGTATTCCAAAAGGAGTAATTTTCTATACTTGATTAAAAATGTCATTTTTAATATTTTATCTAACCTTTAGAATTGATTCCTTTTTTAATGTGATGTTGTGAATTATGGATCAGGTAGTCTGAGTGGGTGGAGCGTAGTTGTTACCGCACTCAGACCCCATGTGGTCTATCTGGATGAAAACCTTATGTAAAAGATTCTACCTCAGTCTTATTCTTGTTCTTGGCTTTGGCATGCCAGGTGCCATTGTTTACTAGGATTTTTATCTCAAATATTAGGATTTTTCTCTAGAATATTTCAGTCTATTGTTTTAACTTGGTAATTAATTTGTTAAAGCTTATTAAGTTTTATTTTATTGAAGTTTATTTAATGTTACCAATAAATCCAGGAAAAAACGGATGGACTCTAAAATTATATTTTAATAACACCATACACATGCATCAGTATGTATTATGTGATTTTTTTTGTGTATTCTATTCCATTATTTAGGATTTACTCTATCTAACAAGAATTGTTCATTTTGAGTGTGTATCTAGTAATTGATAAATTAATTTGTGGTAAAAGCATGTTCTTTCTAGGAATTTTTTCTCATTTTTTGCTTAAATTTACTTTAATAAATAAATTTGTAAAAATTGGAATATTAAGTAGGAGGAAGTAAAAACTTAACAAGATTTTTTTCTTTTCAATTTTTAAAATGGCTTTTTACCTTACCAAGTTTCATGAAAAATTGGTGACATTTTTTAATTAGCTTTAGTTTCCTGAATTCTGATTTATTAAGTTTCTTTTGCTTTGTAATGAACTAAAAATCATGTTTTTTATTAATTTTGTTAAAATTACAATTTTAATTAATTTGCAAAAAGTGTAAAAACATTTAATTAGTATCCTGGATATTTCATTTATCATCAACCCAAAAATCTCACTACCACATATTGTTAGAAATGTTTCCCATCTGTTCCAAATATTTTTGTATTATTAAAACTTACAAATACAAGGATTTCATTCATTTAATAAAAGTATTTTATTTAAAGCTACAACGATTAGGACGTTTTGCTGTTCTACAAGAAAAAGAGAAGTACAAATCAAGTACAGATGTTGAGACAGATGAATTTGAAGATGATTTTGGTCGAAAAAATAATGTAAGCCTTTTAGATCAACACAATGAGTTGAAGAAAAAGGCAGAAGGTACTTGACTTTTTTTTAAACTTGACTGCTATGATTAGAAATTTGTAATTTTGATTATTAGTTGCAATGCTAATATTGCTTTGTTCATTCACAGCACGTAAAGAGAGTGCTTTAGAGAAACAGCTGAAAGAGGAAGAGAAAATTTTAGAAAGTGTTGCAGAAAAAAGAGGTTTGTTACTTGCTTTAATATTTTAAATATATAATTTATAGTTCCTTTTTTTATTTTTAATAGTAAACTATGTTTTTTTTCTGTTCCGTATTATAATGTGTTTATTTATTATAGCTTTGATGGGTGTTGCTGAGTTAGCCAAAGGTATTCAATATGAAGAACCTATCAAAACAGGGTAATTTTAATTATATTTTAAATTAATTTGTAGTTTTACTTATAATATTATAATTTTATCTATTAATATTCTCAATTTATAGTTTAAAAGAAAAATCACATGAACAGTTTTTATAACTTGGAAAACATTTCACATAATTCTTAATAATTTCACATTTGCTGATATTACTTTTTGAAAAGTGAATTATTAGAATTTTGTGTGTTATTTTGAACAATCAGCTGTGCATTTATATTTTTTTCATCCATCTAATTCTAAAATAGATTTAAAAGATTAGATTAAAATAGTCTAATCAAAATTTATTTCAGAAAAAATAAAGTGCATTTTTATTTTTTTAAATTATTTTTATCTAGTTTTATATGCATTACATAAAAATACATTCTTTTTTTAAACATTTTTTTAATTTCCTTATTGATAATGAAATATTTCTAATTGAAATAAAACTTAAAATAAAGTAAAAATGTATTAGATGCTGTAAAATAAAATCTATTTTGGAAAGTTATATACAGTTATATATTTCAGATGGAGGCCACCACGATACATATTAGAAATGACTGAAAAGCGTCATGAAAGAGTGCGCCGTAAATATCGAATTCTGGTTGAAGGGGAAGACATAGTTCCTCCAATAAAAACTTTCAAGGTTAATCTTAATTTTCTTGCTTCTGTGAATCATATTTCTCTATTCCCCCTATTGTTTTTAAAAAATTTGTGCTTTAACTCTTTTGTTTCTTTTTTAGCAATTTAGTTTGAACTTTAATTTATCTATCTAGTTCTATTTTAGTTAAAAAATATTACTATCAAAATCCCTAAAAATATATTAAAACATACTTTACTCATATTCATCTGTACCTTAACTAATAATTTTTTTGAAGTGATTTGTATTAAAAGTGATTTTTTAAAAAGATATCTGTTTAAGAATTTCAATTTGTAGAATCTGTTGTGTGTGTGTGAAAATTCTTTTGTGCAATTTATTATTTGTGTGTGTGTGTAATTATTTTATTACATATAAAGCATCAAAATTAGTTTAAATACTAGAAAAATTGGAAATTTGGAATCAGATTAAACAATACAATATAAATAAACTCTTGTAAGTAATTATTTTTTCTTCCTTTTTTTTCTTTTGTAAATAAAAACTTGATCCTATTACATGGAGTCAGGAAAAAAAATTTTTTAAATAGCTTTGATTGCAATTTTTTTCTTTTGCTTCAATCTGTTTAATTTCACAATGAAAATTAATTATTTTTATATATAACTAAGACAGATATGATACATAGTTTTGAAAATTATCAATTATTGTACATTTTTGCAGTAATTTAATATAATTACAGATTTTATAAAATAGATTCATCCAAAACTTGTATTGTTCTATAGGAAATGAAATTCCCCAAAGGGATTATTCAAGGTTTGAAGAAGAAAGGTATCACAAAACCTACACCAATTCAAATGCAGGGTTTGCCTGCTGTGTAAGTCTTTATTTATGAATTATTAATGATTATATATAAGTAATTAAAGTGCCTTCTAATAGGAAATTTAATTAAGTGCAATTTTAATTAACTATAAATAGTTCATTATATTTGAAATTTCTATGCTTATTTTTAATTAGCTTGTTATTTCTTAAATAATAGTAATCAGTGTATTTTCTGTGTATTTTCATTATTTTAATTATAAAATAACCTACAATATATATATATATATATATATTTTACTTAAGCATAGAAAAGTAAATATAATTTGGTACTTGGAAGTCTTAATTTTAAAGTCCTATCAGTTGAACTACTGTATTTCTCTATGTGCTTAAGTTACTTTGCTTATTAATTTTTTATATGTAGTTCTAATGATTTCAGCAATGCATGATCTTTATGGCTCTTTTATAGGAATTTTTATGAGGTAAATAAGTTTCTACAATGATGAAATAATTTTTCTTTGTTATTTTCAGTCTTTCAGGTCGAGATATGATAGGAATTGCTTTTACTGGTTCTGGAAAAACTTTAGTATTTGTTCTACCTATAATTATGTTTGCTATGGAGCAGGAGAAACATTTACCTTTCCTTCAAGAAGAAGGACCATATGGTTTAATTATTTGTCCATCTGTAAGAATTTTTTTTAATTATCTGTACAATACAAAATTGGGAAAATATTAAACACTAGTTGCATATTTAAAAAACTTCGTAGTGTTTCAAAGGAAATTTATTCAAACTTTTAATATTTCATGAGTGAGTAAAACTTGTAAAGGGGAATTCCTCATTATTTATCTGTATCTTGATAGTCTTTTTATATTACTTGCAAAAAATCTTTATTTTTCATAATACATTGGAAACACTTCAACAACCAAGCGAACTATTGTTTTAATTACCAATAAATTATCAGCTAATTATTTTTCAATTTTGTTTATGTTACAGTTCATAGCTACTTTGATCAATAATGAATTTAATTATAAAAGTATATACCAGTGAACACATTCTTTAAAGTTTGTTTATAACATAGTACCTTGTTGCCTAAAATTGATCTTCACAAAGTTTTCATAAAACAAAAGGCATTGCAGTTTAAAGTCATAGTGAGGTGACAGCTTATTTGTCAACCACATCATCTGATCCTGTTTTCTTACTTATTCCTTCTATTAAGTTTTCCATTTGTGCTTATATTATTGCATTTTTTTACAAATCTGTTTCTAATTTATTAAAAGCTTAAATTTAAAATCAAATTTATTTATTTATTATGAAACATTTTATACTGAATCTGTGGTACTTTTAGCATTTTATTTAACAAACTTTAAATGGAAAGGGAAGAAATACTTTTCTGTGGGGAAACTATTGTACAATAGTTAATTTTATTTTGAATCCATTACATAAAAAAGTAATTTTTTTGATGTTATTAATTATATTCTTGCTTTATGTAATTGTTTCAGTTTCTTTTGAGTAAAATGTGTGATACATTGAATGATTAACCAAATTTATTTATGTAATGGAAGATATTTGCTTATGGTAATAATGTACATAAAAAGGCTGAACTATAGGATATGAATCTTCTTCAACAAGTAATTTCTGTTAAACTTTATTTAAAATTTTGTTGTTTAAAGAATTTAAATCTGAGCCCCTTCCTTGAAAAAAGAATGACTGATTGTGTAATATTTGATTGATATTTGGTATATAGGTTGTTTCTTATTTTGTACTACATTGCATTTTATTATATATGTATTTGTTCAAGTTATTTAATTTATAGATTGTACTTTAAAAAAATAAATAAGTTATTGAAATTAACAGTAAGACTTAATATAATTTTCCTTTCCTTAAGCGAGAACTTGCAAAGCAAACATATGAAATCCTATCTTATTATGGTCAATGCTTATCAAATGAAGGACTGCCTGATTTACGATGCTGCTTGTGTATTGGAGGAACATCTGTGCGAGACCAACTTGAAGTTATTAAGAAGTAGGTTGTGATATTTCAATACAGGCTTTGATTGATCCTAGTTGCTTACTTTACTAAAAATATTTATTTATTAAAATAAATGTATTATTTTTAAAATTGAAACTATAATATCAGGTCTATGAATAAATTATAAATTGGTGTATGAAACAAAGAGTAAATAATTTTGTTGCATTTATTAATTTTTAGAAAGTTATTTATATGCAAATTTTAGTGATTAAAGCAAGTGTGAGAAACTAATCAAGATCAAAATATTTATTTAAAACAGTATCATGTAAAGTTTATTTCTCAATTCATATTAATACTTTAGGAAAATACACTACAATATCTAAGGATTGATTTTTTTTAAAAATAATTGCTGATCTTTCAGGGTAATGGGTATGTATTTTAAAAGCAGTTTTTATGCATCAAATGTTTGTAATACTGGTAAAAATATATGTGTAATGCTTATAGTATCAAATAAATGAGTAAATTAATTTTAATAATACTTTAAATTTACCAAATTCTTAATTTTTTATCTGATAATAAAGCTGAAGCAAAGTCAATCTCTAAAAAAGAAATGCCATATTAATATATTTCTTTCAACAAATAGGGGAGTTCATATAATGGTTGCTACACCTGGCAGATTAATGGATATGTTGGATAAAAAAATGGTCAATTTAAAAGTATGCAGATATTTATGCTTAGATGAAGCTGATCGAATGATTGACATGGGCTTTGAAGAAGATGTAAGGACTATATTTTCCTATTTTAAGGTAAGTGTTTAAAATTCATCATATATATTAGAATTGTATCATGACATTGAAATATTATCATCTACAAGCATTAAAAATATTATGAGTTAACCTTTTCCCCCTTCATATATGCAGGGTCAAAGACAAACTCTACTCTTTTCAGCTACCATGCCCAAAAAAATACAAAACTTTGCCAGAAGTGCACTTGTAAAACCTGTCACTGTTAATGTTGGACGAGCTGGTGCTGCTAGTGCTGATGTTATTCAAGAAGTAGAATATGTGAAACAGGAAGCAAAAATTGTACATCTGTTAGATACATTGAGTAAAACAGCTCCTCCAGTAAGTTTCCTTGATTTTATTTCTGTCATTATTTTCAAATGTTAATATTTAACATTGTAATATTCCTCCAAATTGAAACCATATTTCATGAATTCACAATTTATTTATTTAAGAAGATATTTCATATGTTAAAAGGATATAAGGAAATATTTATCCAGGCCTTTTCCAAATTATTAGTGTTATGAAATTGGACATGTAAATTAGTTTCATAATTCAGTTTAATATTTTTAAGTTTTTATGGATTTCTTTATGGTGATGAAGTACAGTGAAGTTATTTATGCTATTGGATTACAATATAATACTTATTTCATTCATTACTTGAAAACATTAATTTTAAATTATTTTATGAATAATTAACTTTAAACTGAGAATCAAATTAATGTATTTTTGTGTCTTTTTTATATTATCTTTATTTTCATAAAACTTAGTTTTTCTGGAAGGGCATCAAAGTGGTTAATATTTGAATAAAAGAGGATGACATAAATAATAGTGTTGAATGGTTAAGCAAAGTTAAAATCCATTTGCAATTACTGTTTGAATAGTTAAATTGAAAAGATTCTATTTTATCCTACAAAATGTTCCTTTGCTATCCATAATCATACACATTTATATAAAATACTAAATTTTGCTATTCAATAGAGTTTTTCTGATTGTTTTACTTTATAGTCATATACAGATGGGTGACAAAGTATGCAATTATATATATATAATCTTAGGAACTTATATATATATATATATAATCAATGATAATATATACTAAATAGCTATAATGCTAAATAAGCATAAATAGAAGTATAACCAGACAGTATAAAAGAAATAAGTAGCAACAGTAGTACAATAGCAAACTATCAACCTTAGGAACTAAAAATGCAGGTTTAAACAATGTTTTGATGCCAGTCATATATACATAATAGATATGGAGCCCAGTAGTTGAGTGGTGGCATATTGCACTTTCATGCCATAGGTCCGAGCTTCAAACCCCAGGCTGGGCAAGGTTGACTCAGCCTTTCATCCTGATAAATGAGTACCAGGCTTGCTTGGGAAGTAAACAGTGTGGGAGGGGGTCGCTTCAGACTGATCACCTGGCTGAAACATCTAATTATGCACCTCAGTGCCCAAGGTCATAAAAACTGTGCTGAGTTCACTGTAGGCCTAGGCCCTTATAGGCTACTGCACCACTGAGTTTAGTTTAGTTATATATATATTTATGTATACATATGAAAAATTAAGCAATTTACAGATTCCACTATATTTAGGTCCAATGTAGCCACTAATATAAAAGAATATAGGATCAACAATATTAATAATGTATATACTATATGTTGTAAATAGCTGTAATTTGAAATAAGCATAAATAGAAGTATAATCAAAACTCAATTCTAGAATAAAATATAAAAAGCAAAAAACAAAATTTATCTTATGATATTTGATTATATATGTATATATATCACACATAAGTTACATTATTTCAATCCAAACTTATTTTATGTACTTTTTTTAATTATTTTTTTTCAGGTTTTAATTTTTGCTGAAAAGAAGCAAGATGTAGATGCCATTCATGAATATTTACTGCTTAAAAATGTAGAAGCAGTAGCTATTCATGGTGGGAAAGGTAAGATGTTTTTTTAAATTATATTATTTGTAAATTTTAAAATTTCTCTTCAAGTATATTTTATATATAATATATATATCTTGCAGGATATAATGCTGAGAATTATTGTCTTACAATCTAACTTCAGTTTTAGTTTTTTATGTTGGCTTATTTTGTAAAATCTGTATATTAAACCAAGTTGTTGCATGGTGCTGACCCTTCCACCCCTAAAAAAACAGCTTAGGAGGGACTAAAAAAACAGCTTACTGTGGGATCTCCATTTTATGAACTTCTGTTTGGGGAAGTTCTTACCAACCCAGAAAGTATATGGAAAAATGAATCTTTATTTATAACTAATTTTTCTATTTTGCAAACTTTTTCCTGGAACCAACCTGGAAAGCTTATTGAAAGATGAATCTCTATTTAATGATTTTTTTGCATAATGAACTTTTTTTTTTTGGCAATTCGCGGCTTTATTAAATAGAGGTCTGACTGTATATTTATTTTTAAAATTTCACTTAAAAATTTTTAGTGCAGTTCTGTGTGTATAATGTCATAAAATAAAAGCATTATTAAGTGATATATTTATTCATCATTGTATGTTTGATTATTAATTTTCTCCATAGATCAAGAAGAACGTTCCCGGGCTGTGGAAGCATTTAGAAAAGGGGAAAAAGATGTACTTGTTGCTACAGATGTTGCATCCAAAGGTTTGGATTTTGAAAACATACAACATGTAATTAATTATGATATGCCTGAAGATATAGAAAATTATGGTAATTAATAAATTTTTCTTTATATCACTAATATTGGATGTATTTTTAAATATTTTAATCTATAAATATTTAACATCTCTTGCAATGGAATTAGTTACCAATATTAAAGAAGATGTAATAAACTTTTAAAAATGTAGAATATTTCTTGGTCTAATCTATTGAAACAAATCAATATATTTTGTGCCTTTGTAAACTTCTTTTCATTTAATCATTGTAAGATTTAAATTAACTTCAGCATGGTGCATAGGAAATGTGAAATAAATATTCAGATATAAAATATCATACATTTTAAAACATGTAATTTAAAACCATATAATTATAAATATGAAAATAATTTTTTTTAGTTGGTTAAGTTTTGTGAAAACACACATTTTATCTATATGATGGTAGAATTACTGTATTATTTTACTTCAACAAATATCTGTTCATGTTTTCTTGAAAATATTTCAAAATCATGATTAGCTAGTACTATGAAGAGTGAATTTTTATAATACAATTAAATCTCTTATAATTTTGTGGATTATATAGTATTTTATATACATACGGTTGGCTCTCGATAATTCGAAGTTGAAGGTACCAATAAAAAACTTCGAATTATCAAGAGAGTAAGAACAACTCCCAAATTTTTTTTCTAACACATTTAAATTTTAAACTATGTAATAAAACAACAATTGTACATATGTATAAAAATACTTTCAAATATTTTTAAAAAGTACATATATAGCATAAATATCATACATAAGTTAAAAGTCATGTATTAAAAAAATACATTTATGTAGTAATTCTCGAACAGAACTCTTTCACCGCCCCACCAAACCTCTTCCATTCCTCATTGGAAATAAAATCGTTTTGCACCCGGTTCCCTCAGACACTGTCCCCAACACTATTGATTTTTCAAGGCAGGGGCCAGTCCGGCCTGTGCCCTATTTGGAGCCACATTCTATAATTCACACAGATGAGCCATAAATCATTATGTCATTCTGACGCAAAAAACGCAATCTTCCCCTGAGGAACTGGGAAACACAAAGAAGGGGTAACAGGCAGATGGTCATCAAAAAGGCTATGTTACAGGGGAGACATGCAAAGACAATACAATACAAAACATGTAAGTTCCAACCTGTTTGCTTCAGGACTCTAGATAGTACATGTTTGAATTGTTGAGGGTTTTATAAAATAACTTCGAATTATTGCGTGTTGTAGTCTGGCGAGCCACAGATTTTACTTTGAAATATCGAGTGTACCAAAACATATTGTTTTAGTTCAAAATATCAAGAGTTTTTCTACGGGCTGAGCATATACTTCGAATTAGCGAAAGGTTCGTATTATCGAAAGTTTGAATTAACGAGAGTCGACTGTATATCATTGTCAATACTTATTAGTTTTTATTTGTTGTTGTGTGCCTTTCCTATAACTATTTATTTTGTACAATATCAACCTTACTAACTGATTAAAATATAAAAAATAAATTATACTATAAATTTAATACTAGTACATTAATATACCACAGTAAAAAAATTTTTTTATATTTATAAAAATATTGCATTTGATTCTTATACCATCTTGTATGAGAAATCTTTCAAAACTGAATTGATTATTTAACATAAAAAAATATTAAAAATGTATCCTTTTTTTATAGTTCATCGTATTGGTAGAACTGGTCGATCTGGGAAGAAAGGAATAGCTACAACGTTCATTAACAAAGCTTGTGGTGAGTATTAGTTATTGAATTCTTTACATTTCATGTATTACATAGAGTTGTATTGGTTAATTTTTTTTAAAAAAAGAAACCCTGACTTTCATTAATTTTCTTAACTGTGTAATAGTTATAAAGATCTAGGTATAGAAGACACCGAAAGTAACACATGTATATATTTTTAAAAATATCTACTGTAATAATAATGAAATGAAAATTTACATTATTTTCAACAAATTCTAAATAACACAGCTGAATAGCATTAAAAAATGATAAATAATCTTTTTTTTTTTATGTTAAACAGCATCAACATATTTGCTAAATTTTCAAACTTCTTCAGGAATTTTTTTTGTTTTGTTCATACTTATATCTCAACACAATTGAAATTTTTAAAATGAATTCTGTTAATAAAATGTGTATTATATTTACTTGATTTTGTTTGTTTGTTATTGTTATATCAGTTAATAAGGAAATGTGTTGAAATGTTGTTATCTAAAGCTTCCATTGATATTGTAATCAATTTGTCAATGCATTTAAGAGTTTAATAATAATATTTACATAATATATATATAATTATACATACATAATATTTATTAATTTCTGGAGGGCATTATGCAATTATACTAGAAAGTAGAATAAAATCTAATTCTAAGTTTATTTTCAAATAAATATTGAATAAACTGTGGTTGTTAAAATCATTTTAATCACAGAACAGGTTGCATGAAACCTCATTTATTTTTATCAAATACTTGAATTAGTTTTATGTCATGTAACTATATTTTTAAAAAATCATATTTCTAAAAATAATGTACAGATTGTTATCAGTGATTGTTGTTATGTAAATTTTTCTATTAAAAACTATATTTCTCAAAATATTACAGTATTTAAAAATATTCCCTAGATTTTCTTTCAGCTTGTATTTATTCTATTTTTTCATAAACATTTTATTTATATAATTATTGAACAATTTTTGACTTAAGTTTTTTGTTTCAAAGAAAACTTATACTAATATTTTATTCTTTAATTGATTCTGACTTATTTAATATTTTATTTATATATTTTTTCCATCAGATGAATCAGTGTTATTGGACATGAAACATCTTTTAATGGAAGCTAAACAGAAAGTACCACCATTCCTGGCTGCTTTACAATCTGAAAATGAGAAGTATCTTGATCTTGGAGGTAAGAATATCTATTTTTAAGCAAAATTTATCATATTTATTCGAATTTTCGCTGCCATTGATCCTATCTTAAATTCTCAATAAGTTTTTGTGAAAAATGAAAAATAGTGTAAAAAGGCTTATCCATATCCCGTTTTTTCGAAATTAAAATAAATTTAAAATGGAAACTAAGAAGAAGTGAATAATTAGTTATTTTATCAATATTATAAATTTTTAAATACATACATAGAGCTGTAAATTGCTTTAATTGCCCCATCCAATGTATTTCCCCCCCTTCGATTCTAAGTTGCACCCGATTTTCAGTAGCATTAACATTGGAAATAAAGTGTGGCTTAGATTTGAGTAAATAAGGTAGTAATAAAACATGAATTTTAAAATATATTTATTGCTTGTCAAATTCTTATGGTAATGAAGTAACTTTATTCATGTTAACATAATGATTAATGAACATTTGTTTTTGTTATAATATTTAAGAAATTTATTTGTGATGTTGATTTTGTTTTAAAACACTAGGTGCGTTTTAAAGAAAATTTGAATGTAAAATAGCTTTAAGTGAATAGATGCAACATTTTCTCTGGCTTTTCTCACATAAAAAAAATAATAAAATTTTGTCAAAACACAAATATTAATTTAAATAGGTTGGAATTTATTTTTGTTTTTCTGTTTGTTTGTGTTTTTAAGTTAATGTATAAGTTAAAATATTTTTTTCTAAGCAAAGTTAAATAAAAAAACTACATTTTATTTTTAAAAAAAATATTAATTATTAATCAAATTGAATTGCAACTTTACTTTGGTTTAAATATATTACCAAAATACAAAATTGAAGTTATGTGCAAAATCATGTTGCAATATATAAATTTCAATAAAAAAAATTAAAAAAAAATTGAAATAAGTAACATGAACAATTATGCTTTCCGTGCTTTTATATCATAATTTTCTTTTCTTAGATGAAAGAGGGTGCTCTTATTGTGGTGGTCTTGGGCACAGAATTACAGATTGTCCGAAATTGGAAGCCATGCAAAATAAGCAAGCTTCGAATATTGGCAGGAGGGATTACTTGGCAAATAATAGTGCTGATTGGTGAAATGTATCTTGCCATTTGAATATCTTGAACTGTAATTATAGTGTACATAAATTTTTATTGTTATTTTTGTGTTTTGTCATTCTTGTTGACTTGCCTCTTTTGATACTGTGTACTTTAATTTTTGTAATTGATATGAATGTAGTAAAACTAACATCAGAATGGTGTAAGATGTCAAGTCACTCATGAGAAGTATGCAGGCTCCATAAGTGACTTGTGTGGTTTTCATAGAAGTTAGATTTCATATTTATTTTCATTTATTTAGATAAAAATAATTTTAAACTTTATTGTATTAAATAAAGAACAGTATAAATGTAAGTTTCAGCAGTTACTGATGGTCTTAACCAATTGTATATTTCAAATAATAGCACTACACCCCTCTAGTACAAAACAGCAACACTAACAGACATATTTCCAGATTCTACACAAAATCTATTCTCTTACTATGAATGTTCATAAGAAAGTGATTATGACGTCATTTGTCTAACAACTTGTATTTTGCTAGTAGTTACACAATTGTTATTGTTAATTGATTGCCACTCATTTCACATTTTCTCTTATTATTTTATTTAAATTTATTCTGTTATTTTATTTATGTTTATTTTAATTTTAAAATTATATATTAAATCTTCCCACTGTTTTTCTTTCAATTATATAAAATTTAACTTAAATTTTATCATTAAAAAAAATGTTGTAAAGAAAATTTGAATTTAAATCTTTTTTCTTCCTTTTCGAAGTATATTGTTTTTCCATCTTGAATAAAAATTGTGTAGTAAAACTTTTTACTACTAGCTTAATATATTTGTTTTATTTTTAAAAAAAAACACATATTTTTTTTAAAATTTTAATCATTTGCATGAGAATAAAAATTACATTCATTAAAAAGTTATAAAAATGGCATAATTGTGTATTGCTAAACAATTCGAAGATTTCTGTGTTAACTCCACTCAAAAAATGTCTTCCTTGTTCTTACAAATAGTTCTGGAAGACCGGCTCTTGTAATATTTGTACTTCTATCTTTCTTTGTTTGGGTAAATTGATCTCTAAATTTTAGAACAAATAATTAGTTAATCAAAGTAATTGTACAGTATTTTCTTTTTATAATATTGAGTTTGACAAAAAATTTCAAAGAAATTTTTTTTTTAAATAATACAAAATTATTTATTTTTTAATGAAAGTGAGAGTTACATTAATGGCACACTATAAAGCAACACAAGGGCTGTTGGTGATGGACCTTGTAATTTTGAACCTCGGTTAAGTGATGAGGATGACCCCTGAGTTGACAACCCCTTCTCTTAACTACCACACCAGACTAGTGAGAGGATATTGAGCCCTAACAGATTTAATGTACATCGGCTTCCTCTACACGGCAGGTCTTCAATGGCATCAGGACCTGAACCTGCAACCCTCCAGACAGGAGTTCATGACTACCACTTGGCTACTGTGTTTCTGTTTGTTACCATTTCCTAAAATATGTCTCCCAAGGAATTGTGATGTAGGGCCCACTCAGAACTCGCTTTACCAGTGCTGGGTTCATTCTATGAAGGACAGCTCAATACAGAAACAAAGATTTTTAGCATCATTAACTGTTGCTAAGTCACCAAATCCAAAATAAAGGGACCAAATGGTCATCTCGAATGTCATTAACATTACATAAAGGCCAAGTATGGGAATCTACACTACTGGCCACCGTAAATGCAACACCCTGAAGGAAGCATGTAAATAACATGAAATTTACAACATGCATTAGCGGAGGTGAGACATGCAAATGATTAGAATTTCAGTGCAGACACACATTACGCACACCTGTGGCGCCACCTCAAAGCTTTATTTAAGGCTTGGAGATTTCGACGATTTCAAATTCGGCAATTGTGTTTTTCTTGTGGTTTTTTTCAAAAAACGATCGGTTATGTCTCGTAGAAAACAGCGATCAGCTTTTGATCAAGTATCCGAGTTTGACAGAGGAAGGATAGTGGCTTACCGAGATTGTGGATTATCTTTCAGGAAAATCGGTAGTCGTGTTGCACGAAACCAAACAACTGTAATGCGGATATGTGACCGTTGAATGCAGGAAGGTACGACGGACCGACGTGGTCGATCGCATCCACCTCAGTGCAACACATCACGTGAGGGCAGGCAAATTAGGTGCATGGCAGTGACGGATCGCTCAGTCACATCACGAACCATAGCACAGCACATTGAGTCTGTAACGCATCATTCAGTGTCTGCGCGTACCATTCGACGCCGTTTACAGCAGAGTGGTCTGTCCGCAAGACGTCCATTGCTTGGTCTACCCTTGACGCAAAACCACAGACGTCTCCGCCGCCAATGGTGCGATGAAAGAAGGATGTGGGCGGCAGAATGGAATGAAGTTGTCTTTACTGACGAGTCACGCATCTGTCTGCAACACCACGATGGTCGGATTCGAGTCTGGAGACACCGTGGAGAGAAGATGCTGAACAGCTGCGTTATGCACCACCACACTGGTCATGCACCGGGTATTATGGTATGGGGCGGTATTGGATATCACTCTCGCACTCCTCTAGTACGCATTGCCGGTACTTCAAACAGCCAGCGCTACATCTCCGAGGTGTTGGAGTCAGTTGTTTTTCCTTACCTTCAGGGCTTAGCCACAGTCATATTTTAATAGGATAATGCGCGACCACACGTAGCACGCATTGTCCAAAGGTTCTTCGTCAATCACCAGATTGAATTGCTTCCCTGGCCGGCTCGCTCTCTGGATCTTTCGCCGATAGAAAACATGTGGTCCATGGTTGCTCAACGATTGACCCAGATTACACCCCCAGCTGCCACACCAGATCAACTTTGGCAACGTGTGGAAGCTTCTTGGTCTGCTGTACCCCAAGAACACATCCAAAGTCTCTTTGAATCAATGCCGAGATGTGTGGCAGCGGTGATCTCCAACAATGGCGGCTACTCTGGCTACTGATTCTGGCAGGAACCACACTTCACAGAAGTCTATAAATGTAATCATTTGATACTTGATCAACATGTTATCTACAAAATAAATTTTGTTGTGCTATCTCTTGTCTTTCTTGGTGTTGCATTTACGGTGGCCAGCAGTGTACTAAACCGAATCTGTACAGATGCGCCATGAGTTAGCCATGTCTAGTTTTAATTTTAAAGTTAGCACAGCACTAACAGGTCGAAAAACAATGGGACTTTCTGTAAAGGAATCCCAAATTTTCTCCCTCAAAAAGTCCCCTTTATTCTCTCAAAGATGAGTCTTGAATCCAACATTAATGATTCTTTTAGCACTGTGACTGATGAGCCTTTCTCGGACAGTAAATTTATCTTGTTAATGGAAGTTATGAGCTTAGGACCGTTGAATTATTGCTTCCCTTTTATAATTTTGGCCCATGATTAAATGACGAGTACGACAATCACTTTACAAATTCAGTATAAGAATTAAGATCAAGATGCACTTAATATGCTGTAGACCTAATGATTCTGCATGAAGGTGAAATTAAGACTTCAACCTACAACTTGATTTGAATGTCTATCAACAATGTACATAAGGATGGGGTTTAGGGGCTCAAACTCCCATACAACAATAGAATTTTTAGAATAACGATTACACTTTGGTGCTTTAGTCTACCGTGTTTTTTTTTAAATATAAACCCCTCCCACATAAAAAGTAGTCACGTGCATCGTTAACCCAGTGGTTATGGTCATAGACTTGTGGGCAGTGTGTCATGAATTCCAGCCCTAGTGCTTCTGAAGAACCGAAGTGTAGGTGTTGATGTATGTTAAATCTCTCAGGGCTCGATGCCTTCCCGTTTGTATGGTATGGTAGTTTAGAGAGGATTGCCCACTCAGATATCATCCTCATCACTCGACCGAGGTTCAATATTATGAAGTTCACCGCCAGTTGCCCTCGTGTTGCTTTATAGTGCGACATAAATAAATACTCACTCGCCTATAAAAGTAATCTGTACATTCCTAGAGAGAGATTTCACAACCATTAACTATGGGCTGTTTGCTTATTATTTTAAAATTTTCTAATATCGAGATATTTACCTTTTTTGTTGATTGTGCATCTCAATTTAATCTTTTTTAATATAGGAATCAACTTCTAGTCTTTTTAATTGATTCAGGAAATGTATTTTATGAAAATATTAGTTTTTATCGCTACTGGGCTTTACATTAAGTCCCAGTATAATACCGTTAAAAATATATCTAAATTTTTTCTTTAAGTTGTGTAGCAGATTAATGAACTAAAAGATACAAATAAATCCAATTACTTTGGTAAATAGACTTGACTATAATTTTCTCTTCTGAAATGGCTGAGATCTGTTTGCGTAGAATGAGTTTTCTTGTTTGAGATATCGGCCTAAAGGAATAATAAAGATATATCAACAATTTGTAAAACTTAAAATATTTAGTATTATTGAGCCAAAAGGTTTTCTTACATATTTTAAAGCTTGTTTTCTGAGGCTCCATTGATTCCAGTTATACGTATAGTCGATATTTTCCTCTACTGGATGTACTAATGTTTGCACACTTTGATCAGCAATAAATACTGGTAACTTTTGTTTGGATTTGCTGTTATTCTGAAATATAAAGTTGTTTCAATTCCTACTATTAGTTCACTCTCTCCCTATATTTATATATATTATATATATCTTGTTCAAGTTTTCAATCGTGAATAGAAGACTTTCTATTCATCCATTCAAGTTCAAATAATTTTTTTCAAACTTGTTGTTGATACAGTTTTCTTAAAAATTCATTAATTTTTAACTTTAAATTTATTCTGCGTTATTTCTGTCATAGTTACAACTAGCTGCAACAGATTGCGCCAGTACGTTTTTCTAATGAAGTAGGAATTGATGTTAAAAAAATTATATTATTTGTTTATTGGATATTAATAGTAATGTGATATGTTAGTGCTTAGATTTTTGGTAATTTTAAAATCTAAGGTCGATGAATAAGTTTTTACTCGTCTAAAAAAATCAATTTGCTTCATATTAAATCTTATGTACAGTAGGGTGGATCGCGGTTATTTCGGGAAAATAAATTATTATTAATTGGAACCTACCAATGCGGAAAAGATGTTGTATGGTATGGAGATTAGGAGAAAAATAATTTCAAGAGGAAAAGTTGTTTTTTAATATTTTATGCTTTAAATCAACTCATTCTTTATATTTTTGCTAGTGTTTAAATAAAATATTGTAAAAAACTTATTGATTGTACAATCATCTAAACTTTGAAAGATGCAAATAATTTGTAAACCAAATTTAGCAAGACTTTCTTATGAACATTTTATATTTTTAATTTTCGCTGTTTTGTGCTATTATATATATATATATTATATGTATAATCATAAAAACTTACGATTACTGGAAAATCAAATTTTTCTTCCATTTGCAGAGTGAATATAAGTTGAGGTATTTTGATCATGCAGTCGATCACAGATGCAACGTATTTGGCAGGTTGTTTTCTAAAAGAATCCATGACATCTTGGTTTGAAAATCCATAGCATGAATTGTTATACATGACTATTCCAATTTCTCTATTGCAAGGCACTAAAATCCCAATGCTGCAATAGTAAGTGCAAAATTCCTGAAATTTCAAGAGAGAAGGGGTAAACCGACAAATATATCAATTTTAAAAAGCTACTTAATGTGTATTAGAAGGATGAGTTATATAGATTCAGAAATGAGAAAAACTTCTAGTTTAGAGTTGGAATTCCATGTTTTAACTTTATTAGAGGTTAAGATTGACAACATATACCAGACATTATAAATTCTATGAATAATATCTTTCTTTTTCTGTTTAAATAAAATTAATACTTATAGTGGTCAGAATGTCGATTACTAAAAGCTTAAACTTTATTGTAAATCAAATATGTTGGCTAAATGAATTATGAAACTGTCAGTACAAGATACAAAATTGATAAGTTTAATTGCAAAATTTATTCACCCAAAGTTAGCAGTCATCATTTAAATTGTTTTATATTGTATGTTATTAAACAATCATATAAAGAAACTTTATTTCTCTAAAGACCATAATTAAAGCACAAAGTGTGTAAAAGCTATATATATATATATATATATATGTAATAATTCTCATTAATTTAATCCTTAATAACTTTCTAATTATTGATTATCCATTCCTTCAGGACCCACGTTTAAATAATAACTAGCTACCCGCCTAACGGGAATCTTTTGAACGATATGTATCCACCAATATATGCAGGCTTTGTCCACGGAGATCATGTGAATTTGTCGCTTCATATAAAACCGAGATTTCTGGAAAATCTGCCTTTTTTTTATCTTTGTCTGCCTTCAGTATGTGTAACCAGGCTGCTCGGGTTACACATATTGGGGAGTACTTTTGAGTAGGGACTCAGGGCCTCAAGAAGTCTTAAGACGTCCCTGTTCACTGTGTTAATGATCTTTGTTCGAATAAGTTAGGCACCAAGTGGCAGCCATATTGGAAAAGTTTTTACCTTGCTACAATAAAGCTTGAATTGTTAAAGATTATTGCAATTATATTTCTAAGCAAGCTTGGGACCTGACATATATATATAAAGAAATGTACATATTTATACACTTTCTAACACGTTAACTCGTATTTTACATCAAGATCACTTTGCGAAACTGGACTTTACAAACTTTTTTTTTATGGGAACGGAAATTATATTTTAAGAAACATGTAGTCGAAAACGATGAGGCCTAATCTTTATTCGAAAAATTCAAAATCTGGTGGTCCATGGAGTGTTTAACATCCAATCCCCCTTTTTTTATGGCCACAGTTTAATCCCTTCTATCGACCCATCACTGCCATTGGCTATGTTACTGATAAAATAAAAAAAAATAGTGTTTATACAACAATATTTAAATTTTTTACAGGCAAGAAATGTTTGGGTCTTTTGAATTTTTGTTAATAATTAAACAAATTTCATTCAAAAAATTATGAACAAAAAATAAATATATTTTAAAATGTAAATTATACCAACCTTACATTCTAAAGTAATTTCAGAAAAGTTTTTCACATCTTCTGGAAATATTGCCATTGTAGTTTCATTTGGATCTTGCTCGAGAAATACTTCGAATTCAGGTATTTCGGGAATATCTTCTGGCTCAATGGCATTTATACGCTACAAATAATAAATAAAAATTTTAAAAAATAATTTTAGATATTTTTATCTTAGATCTCTAAGATTTAGATTAGATATCTAAATAGTTTTAGATATTTTTTAAATGGAAGCATATAACTTTTAGTTTTTAGGATGGAATTTGATTAGAAAACTCATAATTATTGGTAAATAAAATTATATAGTACCATTATTTTTATTTGATAAGGGGATTTTTATTGAAAAATAAAGGAAAATATTTTTTATGGGAAAATCTAAAATATAAAATTGCAAATATTACACTCTTTAGTTTTTCTCAAATATATTCCTAAACATACTGAGGGTATAATAGGATGCAAATTAAATTATGTTTTCATCGACTCAGATATTATAAGAATTTTAACATGCTTTGATTGTATTTTTTTTCATCTTCCATCTCTAAAACGTTAATTAGACCAAAATTAATAAAGTTATATCTGCAAATATGGTATGTTACACTTTAAAGGTATTAAAATTTGTGTACATCAAATGCCATTACATAAGATAACTCAATTCTCTTTTTTAAGGTATCACATTTTCCGTAGGCAGTTTTTAATACAAACCTTGTTTTTTATAAATTTAAATAATGTTTATTTTTAAATATAATGATCCATTGAACATTCATATTATTCCCTTTTATACATTATATTATTTTCATTGCTAATTTTGCTTTTAAGTTTACTTGAAATAGGAAATAATAAAAAATTAATTTATTAGTTGACAACTAACAAGTAATAGTTTAAAGTACAACATCCAGGATTGAGCACGATTCGTTTAAGAGACACTTAATCATAAACAAAATTATTACAAGGTTTTTAATCATTAAAAATTTAAATATCAATTTAAGTTGAAGAATCTCCTAAGATCAGGGACGACTCAAGATCTTTTGAGGCCCTGGGCCCAAAGAAATCTTTAGCCTTTTAAGGCCCTGGGCCCCTATACAAAAGGAGGCCCTACTTGTGATTTTTAAAGGTAGACAGTGCATGCATTATCAAACACTCGTACAAACGGTAATTTGAAACATATACATGTGCATGACTCACAATCTCACAGGCCTGCTCGACCGATGGCCGCATTTCGACTAAATGAGTTGAATGATTGTTTATAATATTGGACCTAGGCCTAGACATGGATAACATTCATCACATAATAATATAGTCTTACCACTTTTTTCACCTGACATGCAGTTTGAATTCCCTTCTTTTCTGGGAATATGTATGGGAATAACATTTGACCAAAAATATAAGAATCATGATCTTATTAAGGCAGAGTCAAGAATGGAATGAGGCCCCCACCGAGAGAGAGGTGAGGGCCCAGTTGGCCCATGTCTTATGACGTCACTGCTTAAGATACAGGTATTTTTTTCCATCAATACATGTTATAATACCAAAACTATGCTTATTTATGCCATTATATTGACTTTCTCGGCAAACGACTTTTTTATATTACAAATTGCAATAAAAGACGAAACAGGAAGCATTTGTAAGGGACTTAGCGTTTATAACCCATCTATAGAACATTTAACAGAATTTTTTCGGCTTTTACTGAGAATTTCTCTTCCTGATATATTTTTTGTGCTCATTATTATTAAAATTATTTAAAGAATCATGCTTTAACAAGGTTATACAGAAAAAGAAATGTTAGAATTCTTACAAATTTCAAAACGTTTAGAAGGAATAAGTTTCAAATGTAATTTCTTTTTTTCAAACTGAAAAATTAAATATAATGCATAAAATTCGATTATTTATTACCTAATTTTTTTAAACAAATTACACGTTATTCTTTAGTATTCTTTTACAAATATATTTTTATTTACCAGCTGTGCAATATTTACTGATCATGTCTAATATTTCCAATGGTTCTTTAAGTTCGAGGGAATAAGCAAATATTTCTTCAAGGCACCCAACATTTTTTTTCAATAAATTTTGATTTTTAAATGTAAGAAGAAAGAAGAAGATTTAAATCTAAGAAGAAAATTTCTATACTTAATATGAGAAATACAAATACAATTTCATTGTCTTTTCACTCATTATAAATTATTAACTCTAGAGACTTTTTTTTTGTGCTTATTATTATTGTTATTATTATTTGCTTTTGTGTGCTAGTGTGTATTTTTGACCTTTAAGAATTATAGGTTTTTTTCGAGAAACCTTTGCTAATTGTTACGAAAACGGAAAATGAAATTGTGTAATACCTTATTCATTACAATTCATTCTATAAAGTTATTTCAGTACTTAAATATTATATACCGCGAACACTTTCGCAAAATCGAAAAATTCCGCCAAATAAAAAAATGTCGCCAAATGTTAAAATCGTTATTTTTATTGTGCTCGAATATTCGTGGAAATGGATTCCACAACTGACTGCAAACTACAGTTTTTGGCGACATCTTTTGATTGGATGAAATTACTCGACGGAATGATGCGTAAATATCGTTATTTGAATTCAGTACACAGTAAAAGTCAGTTTTAAATATACATTAAATGATAAGGTATCCATAAATAAAACCATCATGCTGTGAATTATTCAATCTGTCATTAGCTTGAATACATACTTCAGAAAATTTTTTAAGATCTTGAAACAAATTTACATAAAAGTTTAAAAGATGTCCTTCCAACTGCATTTGTTTCCATGTTTTGGCGAGGTCCTTATACAAAGGCTGAAATAAACAAAAAAAAGTTTTTCAAAATATTATCTTTCTGGTAAGGAAACTACATTTTTTTTATCGCTGTTCGAATCATAAATCGTAGCAAATCTCTTTTATTGGCATTTAATAAAGTAATATATTCTAAAAATACAGTTCAACTTCCATATTACAAACCTTATATTGCGAATTTTTTTTATAAAATGAACTTTTTCCAGAAACCAAGAACAATTCACGATTTTCTTCGTAAAATAACCTCCCAATAGCGAAGTGCATTTTCTATATAACGAATTTTTTTTATTGTGATTCAATTTTTTTTCTCCCAATTTGAAAAGTATTTCTGGACATTTCAAGTTATTCTCTTTTTCTACACATTTTATGGTGGTCAAAAATCTTGAACTGGTTTTATTAGGTGCTAACGTGCAACCTTTAACCCCCATTGACCACTTCACTGGAAACATCTTTGATATCTCCTTTTACCCTCTTATGTCCCCGTGTCCTTGACCTAGTCTTTGTTCATTTGTAGTGTTGATAAGTCGTACTGGTAAAATTCGTTTCTTGTAGCTCGAAAATATCAAAACGTAAGTACTTGAGCATCAAAGAAAAAAAATTTAATTCTTCAGGAAGGGGATAAAAGCGTCAAGAAAAAGGATATTGCTAAAAAATTGGGTATTTCTTCAAGCAGCTTATCAGCTGTTATAAAAGATCGAGATCAGTTACAAAATTATGATTCAACGAATTCTTGTTCAAAGCGTTTAAGAACATGTGTCTATGAAGACGTCGACGAGGCAGTTTTGAAGTGGATACACACAATGCAATACAAAAATGTTCCGATCTCTGGACCTTTCGTAGTAGAGAAATCTCTTCAATTTGCGAAGGCATTGGGGGATACGACTGCTAATTTCTAAGTAGCCATAAATGGCTAGGAAAAATATAAGAAAAGTCGCGGAAAAATACGCCTGAAGGGATTTTTGGTGCATTGCAAATATGTGAGGCGTATTATGAAACAAAGCATTTTTCAAACAAAAAAGCTCAAACAAAATTAACAAATTTTATGAGTAATTAAACTAAGGACATAAGTGGTGATGTATGTTTAGAATTTCTAGTTTAAAATAATGTATGTTTAAAATTATTTGTATGCTTTGAATTAGAAAAAAAATATCCTCATTAATTTAAATACAAAATTACTTTCTTAATGTTGGAAATACAGTACATTACTCGACATTCTTTTTTCTTATTTTCCTTGCAGCTTTTTTCCTTTTCTTTTTTTTTTCGATGGGCAAGATATATAAAATAAATAGATATTAATTTACAAAAATGACAGTGAATAATTACTTTTTTTTAATTTTTTGTGTTTATGAATTTAAAATTTGTTTTATGTGGTTTGTTAAGTATATTGAAAGATGAACCTCTACATAGCAAATTTTCCATATAACGAACTTTTTTCGGGATTTAGCGACTTCTTTAAATAGAGGCCCGATTCCAATAGTTTTTCTTTATCATTATTTCTCTAAGCATTAAACTTTAAATTTTGCAATTTTAAATGCGTCTAAAAATAATTTTTTCCTGTAATATTTTAAATCAGATTATTAAATACGCAGTTCTACATTTTTTTACGAGTTTTATAGTGAGTGACCGAGAGTTATGTTACGAGGGCTATTGAGGACTGACCTCGTAATTTTGACCCTTTGTCAATGCCACTGTTATAAATTTGGTAAGTTCTTCAATGAATAGTTTAAAAATAACCCAACACATACACCAATAATGTATATTTTATCATTCTATCACAATATATAAGTATCTTTGTACTTATGTATTATACCGTCTACAAATTTCGCCAAATGCCACGAAATACAGCCAATATTGCAATTCATTTCCGTTAACATTCACTTGTTGTTGTTGTTGTCGTGTATGACAAACTGTAAAGGTGGTAATAACAAAGCAAAGATATAGTCAAATATTTCCAAAGGTGTTAATCACTGCCGTGGTGACATCCATGGCACGATCCGAATATAGAATGTCCATGTTGCAGTCATTGTCTATTTTAAAAAGTGCTCCAGCAATGGAAGGATAGCTAAAGAGGTGCTTGGGATCTAGTTGTGTGCCTGGGCAGTGCCTACATTCCACATATGATCTGAAACCATCGGGCAGAATCTTCATGCCCTTAAAATGCTTAGTCCTTAGTCCAGTTATTGTTGTCGTTATTTCTTAGATATAATTTAATTTTGGCAGCGAGAACTTTTTTCTTGGGTTTGAGCAGAGCTTTTGTTTTGCGACTGCGTTGGTATCAAAGACTAGTAGATGAAGTTACAGGTTTAAGTGTTCTAACTTCATTTGCAAGGGAATCAACCATTCCGTTCCCTTCGATGTCAACATGGGCCGGGATCCACTGGAGGGTACATGATTTGCCCAATACCCCAATGGAGAATAGAAGAGAATTGATTTCTTGGATGAGTCCCATTTTTTCCTTCCTTGATGGCCTCAAGAGAAGATCTACAATCGGAGAGGACAATGATGCCGTTCGAATTAACGATATCTGTCCATGTAAGGTAAATATCTAGCGCTGTCCTAATTGCTATGAGTTCACACGTGAAGTTGGAAGCAATTTGCCCTGAGGGAAACCTGGTGCTTTGAAGTTGTATTATCTGGGTACTTAAGAAAGACACCAGATCCACCCCTATTGCACTCTGAGTCTGAAGAACCGTCGATGTTGGCAATTACTGAACGAAGCCTCATAAGGCCGATAATTGTGTCAATACCCTTCCTTTTAATTGTGTCCTTAGATTCCTTTTTCGTGCAAGATTCAAGAAGGTCCAAAATTATTTTAACAGAGGAAGGTGGTTTGACTGGAAAACAAGGTTCTTGAATGATGTCAAGGCATGTGTGATTTAAGTTAATGTCGTTTCTTATGTCTTTATCAAACTGAAGTGTTGAAGATCTCTTCAGCCTATTCTTAGCTGTCCATGAGCCAAAAGTGATGTTGGAGAAACATTCACTTAACACAGTAATAATAACGATGACTGCACTTGGCGACATCTTTTGAATAGGTGATGTATATTCGTTTGGAGAAATTGGCCGACGATATTTTACGTAGTATTATGTTATATTATACGTAAAAATACCCATATCTTAAACAAGTATTAAAAAACCGAGTTAATCAAAACATCAGATAATTTTTTATATGCTCAGTATTCCATTGTTTGAACACAGATAAACTTATAAAAGTCACTAAAATCTGAAACAAAAATCGGATGTCTAATTCAAATTTTATATTCCTTTCTTTTCTTCTTTAGCTACGTCGACAATATTTGGATTCGTGAGATTATTTAAAACAAGAAAGAATAATTAGTTTTAAAAGGTTAACGAACAAAAAAGAAAAAATGTTATTAACTCTTACAGAAAAAAATAAATGCGAGTTATCTCATTTTTAAAAGTAGTAACTTGTACGGACATCATCTCTTAATCGTGTGAATAAAACCTTTCATGTCTAATTATCAATTATTTGTCGAATAATTAGAAATGAGAAAAATATATATTGAACTAAATAACAACATAGTGTGCTAGAAATTTAGGGAGTAAAAAGACATATTTATATGTGCATCTACGATTTTTTAAACCAGTGTTCTCAGAAAAACCTGACGGTAACATTTCATAGTAAGATATTATTTTGTGTTTAATATTTTATTATTATTCATATTGAGATACATTAAGTATGTCTTCCCTGCAATGATACATTGCTTGTGGGAAAACAAGTTTTACAGGGAAGTATTCTTCCCAGCATTAACTAGAATAATATTACGACAACCACAGGGAAGAGAACAGAGTTACTAGATTGGCAACTTTCGCCCTTTTCAGCAATACAAATTTGCAACGATATTCTTCGTATAACATGGTTTAAGTTCTCAAAAAAGAAAAGAATAGAGGGTTTTTTTTTTGGGTTTTTTAAAATTTATTCGATCTATAAGCATTTCATAGAACTTACATAAACAGTGTCTGCTTTATTAAATGGTCCACTTTTCAAATTCGTATTAATTTCTTTTATTTGAATGGCAAATGTGTAATCTAGCTTATATGTTTGAACGGCAACTTCATCAATATTCTCCTATAAAAAATATAAAATAATAATAAAATTGAATAAAAATTAATTTCATTAGGAAACACATTGAAGATTTCAAAACCCTAAGAATTCAATATCATGCTTACCTTTAAATTTTTTATAAATTCAAGATAATTTACCAAACTTATTAATAACAATTTTTGAAAGTAAGTCTCTTTATCGTCTGTTCCAAGATTTTCTGTTACTTTCTGCAGTAATTCATCTAAAAGTAAAAATAAAAGAAAGATCGATTTTTATGGAAGGTAACAAACATTCTGTAAAATCTCCACTTAGTAAAGTTGCAAATTAATATAGTTTCGTGCAATAACTGATCTCTGTATTAGTAAAAAATAATTATTGAATTTAGTTTTTCGTTATAACTCTGCAATTGATTTTCCAAAATATAGCTCCGGTCCATAATACTAGAAAATCAGAAATAATTCAACAAACGAGTAACATCGGTAAAATACGAGTTTTTTAAACAAGGGTTTTCTTTCAAACTTCACACTTTGTGGAGCAGAATTTCTATATCTTAAATTTTAAGAGAGAAAGGGAATGTTGAGTCAAATTGAATTTATTCAATAATTTAGTTTTACGAGGGGATAGTATAATTTGCTGGTGTCAATATTCAACTGTTTCATGTTGTAAACAAATGGAATTGTGAGTAAAATTTAAGTCTTTAAATAATAGTTTAATCAATTGATTTTTATTAATTATAATTAAACTATCGTTTTGCCATTCAAAACAATCGTTGTAGAAAATTTCAGCTCAATAGAGCGTTTTAAAATGTCAGAAAAAAGCAAAGTTTTTTACTCGCCCCCAAATTTGGTCGCCAAAAATAAGGCCAACGTAGCTGCATTTGTAATTCTTTAAATAATTATAGTTTTAGTCAATTAAGTTTTATTAATTATAATTAAAGTATCGTATTGTCATCCAAAGCAATCGTGATGAAGAAATTTCAGCTCAATTGAATGCTTTAAAATATGAGAAAAAAGCTTTTAAGGTTTCAACCCAGACATTATAATGTTAATAGAAGAAAACTCATTAAAAAAAGGGGGAGGGGATCTAAAGAAATCCTGATATCAATAAGCACCTTGTCTGCTCATTGTTCTACATTTAAAGTCTTATAAAACTTGAAAATATGTTATTTCATATTTTGAATACGTGGTTCATCAGAATTTTCGGTAGTTTCCTACAAAATTTTGCTATATAATTTCGTTATTGTTTTTTCTAGTAGTTTTTCAATAAGTAGTCTTCTCCTCGTTTAAAACTAACACTATATTTTTGATCTGTAACTGGCATGCTTACAAAATCTGTCTTAGAAGTTATTCAATTGTTTTTATTGACCGATATGAGTAAAATTTGCATCTATTATTTCAAATTTTCTCTTTTGCACAAGCTTTTTATTCGTTATTGCATGAAAGGGGTTCAGACAGAAATTCGTAATATTAAAAATAACCAAATTTAAGGAACATTTTTTTGAAAAAATTGACTTATTTATGAATTTTGTGTGTGTGCATTTCTCGTATTATTAGTATCATTTTAACGAGATAATTTTTTTAAAAACTTGATTACTTGTTTTTCAAATGTTCATATGTGAAGTATCATGGGTAAAGTTTCGAAGGAATGAAAATTTAATAACATTTTAACTCATAATTTTTATTGCATAACATTTTTTGACAAAGCTTCACATGAAAATATTCGTGTGCATAGTACAAGGGTGATCAAATGAAAAGGTACGAAACGACACGGTGGTACAAATATAGACTTTATTCAAAATATACACCATAGGCCTGAGCACAACGATCCCACTGATGAACAAGCCGCAGGATTCCTTGTTCCCAGAATTCCTGTGGCTGTGACGAGACCCAGTCCTTCACAGTGTCCTTGAGTACGTCGTCCGAGTTGAAGCGCTTTCCTTTCAGGTGTTTCTTCAGTGGACCAAACACATGGAAATCGCAGGGTGACATGCCGACTGTAGGACGGAGGTCCAACGTCTCCCATTGGAACTTGTCCAGTTCCATTTGTGTGACTCTGGAGACGTGTGTACGCGCGTTATCATGGAGCAGAACCACACCTCCGTGAGCAGCCCCGGTCTTTTGTTCTTGATGGACCTGCGTAGGCGTCGGAGTGTCTCACAGTACACATCGGAGTTAATGCTTTTTCTGTGCTCGAGCAATTCTGTGCTCGCATCATTTGAACGCCGCTTTTTATAAGAGCCTTTACTCTCTCCTGCGCATGCGGCACCCGCGCATGATCCGATCCCAGTCAGAGTCTCCAATGGCATCCCGAGATGTCTCGCTACATTCTCCCTTGGCGGAATATGCAATATTTAACTGTTTCATTTTTATGTCGTTTCGTACCTTTTCATTTGATCACCCTTGTATTAATGTGGTGCAAAATTTCAAAGTTATAAGATATGTAGCTTTTTTTCCTTCAAAAATGTTGCTTTTGTTTTAAAATTTGTGCCTTTTAGAAGTTGTAGAAGTTGCGATTTAAAGATTGATTAAACAGAATTTTGACAAATAAAATAATTTGTTCAAACAAATATTTAAAATACTTCCAATTTAGCAAGAGATAAAACTTAAATGCCGTTGGAAGAAGAAAGATTTGTAGTTTTCTTTTCCAATAAATAATGACAAATCCATTTTTGAACACTTTTTGTAAAGTGACCTTTAATAAAAGTTCCTCTTAAATTTCAAACGACAGCAAAAAGCCCTTCGTATTTTGAAAAAAAAAGCGGCTGATGATTTTTTAAATTTATTTTTAAAATGTTTTAATCATACACTGACGGGCGAAAAACCCAACATAAAGAAAAAATTACTGTAGAGTAATGAAATTTGGACACTGCAATTGTCTAGTTAGCATGCTTAATTGATTAAATTTTTAAGATCACAGGTTAGTTTAAGCTCAAGAAAATGCATTTCAAATGTGAAATGCTGTTACATTAAAAGCCGGTGTAACCTCCAGAATTTTGAATGCAAACGAGCATTCATTATGTTATACAGGTACCGAATGTCACTTTGTGGTATGAAGTTCCAAGCTTGTTGTATTTGTTGTGTCATTTCTTGGACGGTCAATACTGGCTGTGGATGACGTGAGAGTTGTTGTCCAATGATATCCCATGCGTGCTCAATTGGAGACATATCTCAATGGTGATTGTGCTCAATTGGTGATCTCGCATGCCTGGGTAACATTTCAACTCTTTAGAGCACGTTGCGTTGCAACAACGGTGTGAGGGAGAGCGATGTCCTGTTAGAAAACTCCCCCTTGAATTCTGTTAAGGAATGGCAGTACTATAGGATGAATTACCAGGCTGATGTACAAATTTTCAATCTGTGCGTTTGGGATAAGCACGAGAGTGCTCCTACTGTCATTGAAAATTTCTCCCCAGACCATGACTCCAGGCGTAGGTCCAATGTGTCTAGGCCACAGACAGTTTGGTTGCAGGTGTTCCCCTGGTCTCCTTCTGACCAACACACGGCCATCACTGGCACCAAGGCACAACCTGCTTTCATATGAAAACACAACAGATCTCCACTCAGTCCTCCAATGAGCTCTGCCTTGACACCACTGGCATCGCAAATGGCAATCGCTTGGAGTCAGTAGAATACACGCAACAGGGCGCCTGGCTCGGAGCTGTCCTTAAAGTAACCGATTTCTAACAGTTCGCTGTGTCACTGTGGTATCACTGTCGAATTTCTGCCACCGACGTAATACGTTGCCCCACAGGCGTACGCCGAATACGACGGCCTTCCCTTTCAGTAGTGCCACGTGACAGCCCGTAACATGGTCTTCTTGAGGCCGAACTATCGCTTGACTATTGCTGCCAACAATCCTGCACAGTTGATACATTCCGGCCAAGTCTTTCTGCAAAATCACGGAAAGAAAATTTACCTTCTCGTAGCCTTAATACACGACCTCGTTCAATCTCGGTGAGCTGTCGATAATGGCTTCTTCGTCAACTTAAAGGCATTTTTGACTAACATCAACTCAATACGTCAAATTTCACAGTCAAATAACGTTCACAAACTTTACAGCACGCATTTAAAGCAATCCTGATTTGTAAGTTCTGGGTCGCGAAACGCGAAATTTGAATTGATGTCATCTTTTAGATGTATAAACACGCCTACCAATTTTTGTTTATTTAACATAAGTCTTTCTTGGTGTTGGGATTTTTTCCCGTCAGAGTATATTGTAAGACTAAAGTAACTCATTGTTATTATAAAAATGGATACGTATTTAAAAAAAGAAATGGTAGAAATATATTTGACATCGACTTCCCCATTTAAAATAAAAATTGCATTAATGTAACTGAAAGTCGATACAATGACATTTTTAAGAAGTTCTCTGAAGAAAATGATTAGATTAGTAGGCAATAAACCTCCGAACCCCTTGACTAATGTTCTCTCAAAATATGTAGTTTCTCCAATTTTCTTTCTATTTGAAAAAAAAAAGCTCAAAAAGTCTCCTTTATTTTGAACTGAAGTAATTTGTTGAGGTTGTATTCAAAATTGTATATATGAGAAATATCAAGGTGTAACTAATGGTATTATTATAACTTTTTTTTGTACTGCTTGCTGGTGCCACTAGACACAGTATTTGTACAGTTTACCTCTGGCGGAGGAATGGAAGCCACTGGAGAAAGAATTAGTAGGCTGCCTGAGAGATTTGGTGAGCACCATGTACAAAAATATCTTCTAACGTAAACTTGATTTTTTTTTTGTTTTATTATGGTACATTATTTCTAGTAACTATAAGAGTGTCTACGTACAAGTAATAAATGATTTACCGCCAGAGATGGTTTATTTGTACATTTAAATGATCTCTGATTCCTCACAAAGGGAAAATTATTGGATAAAGCGATAGCTATAGCCAGCACTTGAAATATTAATTCTGTGAAATACACTAATGTCTTGATCAGTTTTGTGAAAAGTTTTTTCGAAATCTGTGAGTGACTTCTAATTGAAGTCGCTCCTTCCCCGTCCTGCCTACCTAAGGATGTGGGGGGAAACAAAGCACCACCAGAAACTTCCATAATAATTATTATTTTATTGCTATTCAAGCGCACTAATCAACCACAAGTGAAATAACAAAAGGAGATTCCAGGAGTGATATAAAGAAAGCAATCTACTCTAAGTAAACAAGCGCAAATAATCTGCTTAATTTAATCTAAACTAATCTATCATAGAGTATTAATTCTCAATCCACTAATTTATTATAGTGGCAAACTCCGTTCTTAACTCAAGTTGTGATAATGCATTAAATCTCACCTACGTACCTCCACAACAGTTCCTCCGCTCCTTCTATCTTACAATTACAAGACCTTGACTTTATATAGTCAAACTAATCTCCATATCAGGGTTTCTTCTTAAGGGATGGTTGTGAATTAACGCGAATGCTAGCCCCAAAGTTTCCCCAAGAGGATTAATAAGAAGGTCGCGTACAGATCCGTCACAAATCTTGCAGGTTAAAGTGGATCACAGTTATTATTTTGGCCTCTTAGTTCTAGCCAGTATTGTTGTACTATGGAATTCCAATTTAGAGAATACAGATAAATATAAAATATTGATAAAATAACATTTTCAAAACAATAAAAGTTCTACTTACGTCTAAAATACTGAACTTTCTTTTTAGTAGTATCAAATTCTTCATGTAAATCTTCACAAACGTTTGGTAAGGTTTCTTTCATTATCCTTCCAACTAAAATAAACAATATTTACGTAAAATAATTAATTTGTACGTAAAAAAATAGCAAAATGTGGATTTATAGTAGAATAACTTTGTTTAGTGATTTTTACTTTTATGAAACATTTTATTGCTTATATAATACATTCTGAAATTTCTTGCATTTATGAAAGCTATTAAGAAATAGAACTAGTTTGTTTTCGGTACTCAATGGGTTTTTCCGCCAAATAGCTGGAAAATTTCACCAAGTTGGGGCGATAACATTAGACAAACCGTTAAAGATCTACTTGGCGGGATTTCAAGATCACATAAAAAACAATTAGTGTACCAGTATGAAATTAGTTCTAGAAAAACGACTGATCACTTTTTGAAAAAATTTCTTCATTTTTTTTTCTTTCTTTTTTTACGGTTTAACCTTGGCGAATAATGTTACGTCAAAATAGTATTATTCGCTAGTAATAAAGGTATTAATTAAAGTATCTTATTTGAAAGGCGATTCAGCCGATTCGTCAGAATAAATCCCCTATATTTTGACAACTAAAGTTTTTTTGAGGATGAACATAGTAATCTTATTTTATATATACATGTATTTTTAAATCAAGTGTATTTTGCTTACTTATGCGCGTAATTATTGTTGACAAGTATGTGACGGATATATACGCGGCTCTACTAACCCTTTGAGGACTCTTAAAGGAAAATATTCAATTCAACCAACTTTCACCGAAGGTAAGAAAACGTGATTATGCAAATTAAGATAATTATATAAATTATGTATTCGCGAGTTTTGAGAGTTAGTGAAGCGTGGATTAAGAGTTAGGGATGTGTGGATCGAGAGTTAGTGAAGGGAGGATCGTGAGTTATTGAAGTGCGAATCTAAGATTATTAGATTGAGAATTGAAGATATCCGAAGTGAGGATCACTTGTATGTGAGCTGATCAAGATAGATATTAGTGATCAAAGCCTCCACTATAGGACTTCTGCTTTACAAGAGTACAGGTATGGTGCGTTTTATTTAAGTAGAAGTTAAAAACTAAATTTCTTGGACGCGTCTGAGTTAATAACGAGCTAGTGTAAGTTATCGTAGAAATTAGTTGAGTGTCCGTAAATATTATCCCCTGGCTAAATTGTCTCACCTTAGCGCTCTAAATAGTGATCAAACTATCTTAATCTAAATAATTGATCTTAATTGTCTTAATTGAATGATTATTGTGTCTGTGTTGTTATTGTGCCAATAAAACAATTTTAGTGAATCATGTCTTCTGATCATTTAGTTGCTCCCACTTTTCTAGTAGGGTCCGAAAGTAGACAAGGGGGATTACAGGGAAGTAGGCATAGCCGAGCATCACAAATATATATACTTTTTAAAAGAAAGTGTCTGTAAAAAGCAAAAGTTGGCTACAGCAAAGCGCATTAACTGATTTTCTGGATACACGTGATTACATTTATAATGTGATTATGACATCACATGTGAATTTAGCCCATTAACAGTCATGATTACTGAGTTGCCATGACCACAAACGATGTTCAAGTCGAGTCACTTGTACGAGTACGGGTTTCACTAAATATCCGTCGAGGGGGGGGCAGTGGCGCCCACAAGGGGGTGTTCTAGGGGTCTGGACACCCCCAAAGCCCTTGAATTTTTTTATTGGTGATAATCCTATAAATACCGGGTGACCATTATTAAACGACCCTACTTCAAAATTGTCTACAGACGAAACTATTGTTCAGAAAGTTGTAAAATTCTGTGTACGACATAAAGAAGGGATGGGAATTTGTTTGAGCGAATAAAAAAAATTAGTTCAAAATTTCACTAGAGGGCGCTTTTGAATGAAAGCCACATTTATTACCGGTTTTCTATTTGTATTTTATCGCTTTTTTATCCACAGGACACGGTAACACAGTAACTGATACTCATTAAAAAATACAATCTCTAAAATGAATGCAAACTTTAATTAAACTTCTTCGATGACTAATTTTCAAAGGATTTACACGAAGGAAGACGAAAATATGCAAATTTTTTCGACGTCACGCAGCAACTGTTATAAAAGCAATAAACTTTCACGGGAGATTAGTTTATTTTCAGTGTGCTCGGTATTGCTAATCAGAATGTCATTACGTTTACCAGATCGAGCGTTGTTAGTAAAGTTATTCTATCAAAACGATAATTCCACAATAGTTGCTCTACTGAAATTTCGGACTTTAAAGGGGATGCGAAAAGGTCCATTGACTGCTAAAAATCTTCGATTAATGGTAACCAAATTTGAAGATACAGGATCGTTGAATGTTCGTTCTGGAAGAGGAAGAAAACCTGTTTCTGCTGAAGCAATAGAGAAAGTTCCACTTCAGGTGGAAGAGGACAAAGCATCCAACATGCAGGCTAGTACAAGTGTTCGCCGTGTGGCAGAAGCATTGGATCTGCCACGTTCAACTGTCCAGAAGATCATGCGAAACATCCTCCGTTACTATCCATATAAGCTTCAACTTGTGCAGGAATTGCTTCCACATGATTTCGAGACTCGACATCTGTTCTCACTGTAGTTTCTTGCTCGTTTGGAAGTTGTTCCAGAATGGCCTTGGACAGACGAAGCACACTTTCATTTGGACGGTTCGGTGAACACTCACAACTGCCGAATTTGGGAAACAGACAATCCGCATTCCACCTTTTAAGTTCCGCTACACTCACCAAAAGTAACGGTGTGGTGTGGGTTTTCCGCGTCTTTTATTCTTGGCCCGTATTTTTTCGAGGAATTAGGTGCTGGAGGTCCAGTAACATGTTCTATCACTGGACAGCGATATGTATCGTTATTACGGGGAAAAATTATTCCGGATCTGCAAGCACGTCAGTGCCTTTCACGCATAATTTTTATGCAAGATGGAGCTCCTCCACGCATTACACGTTGTGTTAAGGACGTTCTCAAACATTACTTCACAGAAGAACGTGTGATCAGCCGCCAATTTTGTCATCTGTGGCCTCCCCGATCGCCTGACCTCAATCCATGCGATTTTTGGCTTTGGGGCCATTTAAAACAACTGGTAAGTTGTGATCAACCAAGAACTTTATCTGATCTCAAAAGCAGTATTTCACGACATGTTCTTAACATTTCCCAGAACACACTGCGGTTAACGGTGGAACATACTATCTTACGATTTCAAATAGTAGCTGAAAATGATGGTCATCATGTTGAGCATTTATTGTTGTAACAAAATTTGTAAACTGTTATAAATGTATGCTAAGTATTAATGTATGCTAAATATGATCTCCATTAAAAACTCCATCTAGTGGCGAAATTTTGAACTAATTTTTTTATTCACTCAAACAAATTCTCATCCCTTCTTTATGTCGTACACAGAATTTTACAACTTTCTGAACAATAGTTTCGTCTGTACACAATTTTGAAGTAGGGTCGTTTAATTATGGACACCCGGTATATAACGTAAAATTTAATTAAGTACTTGTAATTAATAATTTATTTTATTAATTAATGCTTATTATTCATTCAATAATTTATTTTTTAGAGTTTTTTGTTAACAAAATCGACAAAATCAGAAGAATCAATTGGCGTTGTTTTGAGGTATGATAGAAATTGGGGGACTTTCGGCCATGGACACCCCCCTTGAAAAAATTTTGTGTACGCTACTGGGGGGGGGATTATGACTTATTCAATAGAAATAACTCACAAATTGATCGTGTCTACGTCATAAAATAAAAAAAAATCTTTAATATTGATCTACTACCAACAGTTACTAAATATCTTCAAATACCAAACTGGATTGTGGCAAACGGGTTAAGAAATTCCAACATAAGCTTCATAATAAAAGATCAATTTCTGTGTTAGTTTGATTGTAATGTGGATGATACGGTCATGGAGAAAAGAATACGACATACTAACCGTCAAACATGAATTTTCCTGCTTTATGGCTGTACCAAGCATGGAGACGAACACCAGCAGCAATGGACGACACTTCATTTATGAAGGCCATTTTAGTTTTTTGATTGCTTGTTACAAAAGTAGAAAGAGCAGAAGGTGGAAAAATACTATTAACAGCAGCTGAAATAAAGAATAACATATAATAATTAATTAAAATTAATTTAGATAATTTAATGGATTAACTTTCAGCATCTAATATGTGATAGAATTTCAGAATTTTCATTAAATTGAAATGGGAGTTCAAGTTTTCCTTTGATGTGGAAATTAAGAGAATAAGATGTGAGGGAGGGGTTCTAACTTGCACCCCTCTCTCTCTGTCCGGCACGTCTCTAGGTGTGGTTACAAAGCATCACCAACAAACTCCATAATAACAATTAGATTTATTCAGACTTTGAACACACACTTAAACAATCACAAGTGAAATCATAAGAAGAAACCTAGGAGTGATATCTAAAGCGTCGATTAATCCTAATATTCAACTCTAAGTAAACCCGACTACCAGAAATAGATAAGGAGAACAAACACTAATGAACCGATGGCCGATTCTGATTATACTACCTTAAATCTTCAATCTAACAATTTAATCTTAGCAATGACCTTTTTAAGCGCGCTAGGTTTGTGAAGGAACTATTCCAATATTAGCACTTACGTGACGGCTTCCCGGCTCCTTCTCTCTTTACATCTACAAAACCTATATATATATAGACTTTATATAGTCAAACTAATTAACATATATCTATCTCGTGTTCTTCTTGAAAGGCTGTGGATTGATGTAAATGCTAGCCCTAAAGTTTCCCCAAGAGGATTAGTATGAATATCTCGCGAATAGACCCGTCACAAAGATACTATCTAAGGTATAATCTGACATGGCTTAAAAATAGCTAGATCCATTGCTCTATATGTAGTTCTAAAAACATAAATTCAAACGAAAAAACTTGCTAATACTTTGGATACTAGTTACACACACAAAACATCTTCCTTAAAAATACATTCGATATAAATTTGAATAAGAATTATTAAAAGTTTCCATATAATCTATGAAATATTTTATAATTCTTCGAATTTTGATGTAAATATTTTAATATGTTACGAAACTTCAAATTTCAACAGGCATTTATATAATTTATTCATTAATTTTTACCATGAAAAAAATTCTAATGATAGAATGTTTAATGCCTAAAATTTCAAATCGTTATTACAATAAATACATTTTTTAATGTTACTATTCTACTAAGTATGACATCAAATGATGTATTACAAAATTTATTTACGAAAAACTAAAACAAATTTAAAAAATTATTAGAAAAATATTTCCAATGAAGAAAAAAGATTATTTTTTTCTCACTCTCTAATGAAAAGAATGAAAACTTTCTTTAAGAATTATATTCAATCACTGATAAGATAAACTTTAAAACGCAAATAAAATGTTCTATTGAAATGAAAGAAAGAGAAAAAAAACTGTTATTAAAATAAAATATTTTTATGCAGAATGCTTCTACAAAGATACAGTTAATAAAAATACTATGAAGGATTTGCTTAGTATCATACAAAAAATATATTAATTTAAGTTTTTGTCCTTTAATTTATCAAGATTATTTGTACAGACCTATTACATATATATATATGGCTTCTACAAAACGGAATATCATTTTTATAAAAAAGAGTTATACAAATGTATACAATATATTAAAAACATTGTATGTTCATGAATTTCATTTACTTCTTTAAGTAACAATTAAAAAATATGTTTTTATTTGGCATATTGTTCTTGCAGAATCTTTAGTTGATTTCAAGTATTACGTCATGTATTTAAAATGAATTTTCTTACAACGAAGTCTTAAAGCAAAATGATACAATTTCGTTCGAATTTATGTAGTATTGCGAATAAAAGTTAAATAATGACAAATACCTTTAATATTTAATTCAATGCAAACGATTTCTTTTAAAAAAATTTCAGAATTGTTTATAATTAAATCTAACATACTTATCATTCCGAATACCTTGATTTTTTTTGTTTACTTCTTAAGAACCGGTTTTCATATAAAGCCCATGGTATGGAAATATTATGAGGAGGGAAATTTTTAAAAAAGCGAAACAAAAAGAGTTACGCGCGCTTCTGCGCATGCACGATTCATAACATAAGTTTATTGGCAATCATGATGATTTTGTGAGAAGAAACGTACCCAGTATGTTAATCAAACCAAATCTAATTTAGGAGATATATGTGCCATGAGATGCACTTTACCTAATGGTAAACCCATTGTTGTCGTCACAGTTTATACTTCTGTCAATCAGAATGTTACTGAAATTATAGATTAAATCCAAGAGACGTTATTAGCATGTACAGAAGGTGGTTCCAAGCTACTGGGGAAACAGTATCATGTACTTCCCCTTATGTTGTTGTTGTTGCTAATGCCAGCTGTCTGACGTAGTCAGATCGAAGCCCACGAAATTCATCATGGCATTGGGATAGATAGTACGCCTGTCGTTATCCGTAGCTTTGAGCACCATACAGGTGACAGGACGATTTGGCTCGGTTCCACCCCAATTTCGAGGGTCAGGGGCCTTTCACCTCTTCTTATACTTGGTGGCGATTTCAGTATTGATTTCGATAAAGATAAAGGATTGGGATTAGTCCAATTTTTAAAATCAGAGCCTAATTTGGATTTCGTTTCTGGTAGAGCATTGGGGGCGACTAGGTATAGTAACAACCATTGATGGAAGATTTTCACGATTTGTAAATTACGCATCTACCGACTTTCACTTACAGGAGCGGCTCTAGGGCCGGAAATACCGGACCCATGTCCTGGGCGGCATTTGGACCAAATTTTAAAAATACTTTTTTTTTGTTATGGAAAATTTTAAAGAAGTTAAAAGTACACTATCTAGGGAAAAATATTCAGAACGAGATAATTTCTCTTTTATATGAGAATATTAAATTATACATTATTCATAAAATTAAACAAGCTAAATATTATTCGATAATTTTAGATTGCGCCCCTGATGCCAGCAAGAACGAACGAATGACATTTATGATAAGGTATACATGTATTGAGAAATCTAATTCTAACGAAGTTATCGTTAAAACTAATGCAAGTTTTTTTTTTGTTTCTTTCCAGTTGAAAGATTAACTGGAAGAGAACTTTCAAATTTAATAGTTGAGAAACTTAAAAAATTAGGGCTAAATTTGCTAGATATGTGGGGGGAGGCCTACAATAACGGAGTGAATATGAAAGGCGAGAAATCAGGGGCTCAATTTAAAATAAGAACGTTAAACCCGTGAACAATCCATGCGCCATGTAGTAGCCACTCTTTAAATTTGGTCGTTAATGACATGGCAAAAGCATCCTTAGAAGTCTCTACTTTTTTTAATATAGTTCAAAAAAAAATTTTTCCCCCATCAACTTTTCGTTGGTTTATGTTATTAAAATGTATAAAGGGCATAAAACATTACAGCCACTTAGTGTAAATAGCTGGGAAAGCTGAATAGAGGTTATTAAACCCTTAAGTTATCAATTGGGAGGTTTTTATGGTGCTTAGTTTGTAATGCCGGACGGTTTCTGCTTTCCTCTGAAACCCCTTGTCTACCTGCAGACCCGGCTAGGTGTGTGAGAGAAACTGAATAATCACTAGACATGTTTCACTCTAATTAATTTATTGACACCAAAACATCAATCAGACACAATAACAATCAAAAAAAGATAACTGATCAGACAGTAGAGAGCGGAGGTGAGGTTCAATAACACGGGGATAATAATACGGACCCTCAACTAATTCAACGATAACTTAAACACGCTCAGTATAAACTACGTCGCACACTAATAAGCTAACTTCTAATTAAACAAGGATCACGATACCTGTACTTTTATGAAGCAGATCCTACACTTGAATATTGCAGGAGATCCTTAACTGGATTCAATCACTGTCGCTGGATCTCCTTTCAGTAATCCTTTTCATGGACAAACTCTAAAATCTCTTAATAATTCCACGATCCTTCACTATTCAACTAACAAACTAACTCGCCAACTCACTTGCCAACTCCTCAAACTCGCGAATACAGAATTTATATAATATATTTCATTTACATAATTACACTTCCTTCCTTGGCGAAAGCTGGTTGGTAAATTTTTTCCCCAGAAGAATCCCCAGGGAACTTGTAGAGCCACGTATAGACCCGTCACAAGTTTTTATAATAATGCTGAAATTGACAACTCTATAAGAGATGAGGCCTCTGGATTATTAAACTCTACTTAACAATTCAAGTTCCTATGGCTATCATTAGTTGGTATAAAATCTTTAATTGCATTAAAATACAATAAGCAAGCTATTGCAAACAAAATATTACGATCTACCATCAACTATGGAACTCTCAAGAAATTGTAAACAATTTTTAAGAATGTGACTTTTGATAAAATGCACTGTGATGGCCATCGAGATTGATATCTATGCTAACTTTGAGGTGACGCAGCCACGTCACAGAGTTCGACGGAAAAATGTTAATTTTAATTATGAAGCACAAGATGATCCGATGGAATATCCTAAATTAAAATTCAAGGTAGAGTTTTATTTTTTTTACATTGGACGAAGCAGTTAATGCTTTGGAATGCAGATTTAATTTAATGAGTACTGACAGTAATTGTTTTCAATTTTTGTACAATATATATAATTTAAGAGATACCTTTAAAACTTTAATTAATTAAAAACTGTAAAAATTTAGGAATGATGTTGACTGACAGAGAATCATTGGATGTAAATGCGCTTGATTGAGCAGATGAGATAATATCAGTTTCAGCTTTAGCAGGCAAAAGAAAGCCCAGTTGAAGTTTTAAAATTTATTTCTGTTTTAGAATTTGCTCCAAATCTTGCTATTGCATTTATTTTACTTTCTTTACTAATAAGTTTGGCAAGTGTAAATATTAGTTTCTCAAAATTAAAATTAATAAAAAATTTCTTATAGTTCACAAATTCTAGAGATAAATTAAATGGCTTAGCTACATTGGCTATCGAACATGAAATAGCTGAACAAATTCATCAGAAAGTTTTCAGAATTAAAAATCAGAAAGAAAAAAAACAGTGGTAATTTTTTATGTTTTAGTTTTTAATATATATATTTTTGTACTGTTAGCTCCCTTTTTCTTCGCAAGGAATATTCAAGTTTTATAGGTGTGCATTTATGAACATTTTTTATCTTTTTTAATAATAGTTTTTTTTTTTTTACTTAAGGGAGAGGGGTGGCATTTTTCATTTCTGTCCGGGGCGGCAAAATTGCTAGAGCTGGCCCTGTCACTTATCATACTTTAGTTGCCCCAAGCCCCTTATCGCAATGATTAATAATGGTGGGAGTATTAATGTAATTAATTCTCAAAGTGATATTAATAGTGAAGTAAATCAACCTACTTAACAATGTACTCATGTACTATGAGTAACATAAATTTATGTAACATAATTCACGCGTACATTATTTTATATATATATATATATATATATATATTAGTTTACCGAATAAGTATGAAAAATGTGAATAGAATGAAGAAAATACAGGCATAGTTTCGGTATTACGAGTGTTTATTTACCCTGTTTGCCTACTATATAATCAAAGACAACCGTACTTAAGGAGTAAGCTCCAGTCGTGCGTCTTAGCCGACACACGCAGTTTTTTTTTTTTTTCATTAATTCCAGGACAGAACAGCATAAAATTTGTTACCGTGTTATTTAGAACCAAGATTAAGAGGTGGGCGACAACTTCCTGTTCAATTTCAACATCGACGTCTAAGAAACTCGGGGACATGAGCCTCAATTACTGTGATCAAATATTTTGAACGAAGGTTGGGGGGGGGGCTTTTATTTTAAATATGTTAAACTCTTAAAAGAATACAAGTTTGAAAAACAAAACTTATAATAAAACCTATATAATAAAAATAATAAAATCAATACATCTTAAATTAAAACCCTACTTATTAATATCCTTACTTCTCATTTCGTCAAATGCTGTTTGATCACCTGCATATTCCATTCCTTCCTTTATGAGAATCAATTTTATCAAGTCATTGTGCATCTCTTTCAAGTCCTCCGATGCATTGTGCCACACTTTTTTTAGTTTTTGAAGCAAATGAAAACAATTTCTAAGTAGAATCTGTTTTTGATGATCCTTATATGCATCTGAAATAATGATTGAACGCATACAATTAGTATAAAATAAGCAACCGAGTGTCGTTTTAAAATGGAAATAGCATTCGAGAAGATACAATGCAGATAAGTAAATGCAATAGTAACCCAGACTTACGCGATAGGTGGGACTGAGTGATAACCGCGTAAATCGGGATATGAATTCGCTTATAAATACATATAAATTATTTATAGTTGGGACCGGAAGCGAATGGAAATAATAATTTAGAAAAAAAGTGTTTAATAAAATATTAGATAACACAAATACAAAATCGCAAGCCGAAGTTATTTTAATATGTAGAAGGTTTTACAAAATCTAACAAAGTAGTTTGCCAGGTCGAAGATTTCGAAGTTTCCTCGTAGCTTTGCTAATATGATTTTATTCCTTATATTAATGAATGGCTATACGTTTTCATGGACGGTTCCAAGTAGACAAATAATAGTAATGCAAGTGCTGGAGTTTGCTGCAACCTATTCTCCTTCTATACACCAATAGGATTCCACAGCAATGCTTTGAAGCCGAAATTGGAGCTTTATGCACTGCTTTATCTCAACTTCTTTGCCCCACAACTCGTGTTTCAAAGATAGTTATTTTATGTGATTCAAGAGCAGCCCTCCAAGTAATAACTTCCATCGAGGCACTTTTATCAGTTGAGATTCTCAAATGTCAACTGTTAATTAGCGATTTACTTCAATGTCATATAGGCATTGCCATGCAATTGATTCCATCGCACTGTAGCATTGATGGGAATGAAAATGCCGATTGCATGGCGAGGAAAGGGACAAAAATCTTTCAAACCTCTAACAACATAGTTCCTTTTTATAGTGCCAAAAGAATTATAAAGAAATACTACAGAGGATACACACAGATCTAAATTCAACCAAAAGAATAATCAAAAAGCGTGGTTTACAAAACTCCTTCATATTCCAAAATAGTCATGAGATAGAGCTGCGGCCGATTTTTGAATTGCCACTGGCTAAGGCTGTCTGTCCAAGGATCTAAACATGATAGGCATTGCCAGAGTCCCCTTTGTAAACTGTGCAACACCAACGAAGAAATAAACGGACGCCATTTATTTGGCACGCTGCCGTAAACTCAGCTCTGGATCCATGTGGAGCAGATATTGGGAGGCCAGACACAAAATGTGGGATTTATAGACTATACTGCGGACTTGTGTCTCTTTTATTATTTTTTTTGTTCCTTGTTTTTTTTTTGTTTACATTCTCTTTTTCTCATTTTGTTTGCAGTTGTCTTGTAATTTGCCATTGGAAATAAAAAAAAAATCCTTGTGTTAAGGTTATTGATGGCGCTGTTTCAACAGCGGCGTTGTGTAAATGTATCCTCGGGAGTGGGGGAGTTCTGTGTATGGCGAGAGGGAAAGAAGAGCGTTTGTGAGGTGTTATCAGGTGGGAGAAATTAGTAATGTATAAGGTGTGGCATATAGTTAGTAATGAATAAGGTGTGAGTAGTTAGAAATTGTAAATAAAGTTTGTTATTTGTTATTAGAGAGTGGTAGTTAATTGTAGATAGATAGTATGGTCAGTAAATCTTGTTTTGTTAAAAAAAAAACGTTGTTCCTTGGAGACTATATTTTTTAAACTTTGTAACCTTTTTTTTCAATTCAACTGAGGCCTTCTGTCAAATTCCCAAGCGTCATTCGATCTTTTGATTGAATCGTGTCTAAAGACTCAAGGTCTTCAATGTCTTACTCTTGCTCATGCATTTCTATGAGCTCATCAATTGTCAACTCCTGATTGTTGGAATTCAGCAGTTCCTGAACATCATCACTATCCACTTCTAAGTTTATTTACCAGGCAAGATAGACAACTTCTTCAATCACATTACTAATTTTACGAATTTTTTTTTCTCAATCAAAATATGAATCTTCGATATTTGAAAATCGCGTAACTCCGAGTTCGTGAAAGTCGGAGTAGCGTAAGCCGAGGTATTACTGTACAGCAGGGGTGTCAAGCTAGTTTCCTGCAGGCCACTTGCGGATTGCAACGAACATTTTTGCGGCCCGGCTAGTATACCAGCAAACAATAATATTTAATGAAACATTAAACTTTCTTCCGAAATAGGAAAGATTGTAGCTGAAAAAAGATGTCAAGCGTCAGGACGTAAACGTTAAATTTTTCTTGTTCTTTTATATATGTTCATTATAATGTATTATTCGAAATAAACTTACGTTTCTATGAAAATTGATTCTACTTTTTTGCGGTCCACCTTAAGTTAAACCTTGTTTGTTTGGCCCAAGTTGGCCTTTGAGTTTGACACCCTTGCTGTACAGGATAAAAAAGAATAAAATAATCAGAAGTATGCAAAACACAAATAGTAAGAGCACTTTTAAAATGAAACACGTCCATGCAACAGGAAACAGAATCAACAAAATCCATCAGTATATTTACATTATCCATTCATTTTTGTAGCTATTATTTATTCTGGGGACTGTTCAAAGTTATTTACAACAAAATGAGTCATTATTAAGGATTATACTGCATTACATGCGTGGAACATATACTTTTTAACTGTAATAAATGTCTTTATCTTATTTAATATAAAATGTTTGGTAATAATATTTAATATTAAAAACTAATGAAATTTGCAGCAATTGAAAGGATTTTAATTTTAATGAATATATCAAGGCTTCGAATCGTAATTTTCCCCCCGGTTTTCTTTCCGGTTCAACTGTATATATATTAATTCAGTTCCGCTTTTCTTTCCTCTAAAAATAATGGCTTTCGGTTTTTGGTTCAGTTCCGAATGAATAATTTTATTTTATGTATATTCTTATCTTAAATCATCTATACTTCTATAGTTCATTCAATTTAGTTAAATCTGCCTTCTACAAGTAGTTTCGAATGAAATTGAAACAGAAAAGTACTAGTGAACATCAAAACAGGAAATCGAGAAACAATGTACATGTAATGATGAAAGTTATTTGTTAAATTAGAAAATATCGACAAATTTTTTGGTTACTGTAACGAACTGACTGAAGATAACCGATATTTTTTTTCGGTTCAATTCCGGTTCGAAGTCCTAGAATATATAGAAAACCAGAATTTGAATTTTATCCAGTCTTACCTCTTGTTAAATATCTTCCATAGAAAAAACATTGCATCCTGACTGTTATGCCAGAAAGACATTTTTCCTCGAAAAGGAAATTGAAACACGCCTGAAAAAATTAAAATCATTCATTAAAAAGTAAAGATGAAATCTGAAATGTTATTATGCTTTAGTTTTTGATGAACAGAAAAAAAGGGCTTGGTTTTTTTAAAACGAACTTAATGTAACACTCCGTAACAATTGAGACTTTGGCACTTATGTTTAATCGTAACCTATTGGCGATATTATATGAAACGAAGCACATGATTGCCAATTCAACGCGTACGACACTTAGGAAATTCGGGTTGCCAACTTGGCAAATTATTAATAGAATTGACGATTGTTGCGATAATACATAAGTACTGAGACTTATTTTGGGACCGTTTTAAAGTTTTTATTTGCAAGTATGTTGCACAGTTTATGCTTGTTTCACATGTTAAAAAAATATTTTTGTTTATTTATTTAAAAATTATTTAAAATAAAAATATTTTTGGAATGATTGAATTAACCCGTAATATGAATTAATATATAATAAAAATTTTTTCACACACATATTACAGATTGCGTCTGGGAACCGTTAAAATTAAATATATTTATTATAATGGGGGAAAATGTCATAATCAAATAAGAAATTTAAAATATTTGCAAATGAAATAAAATGCTGAAGACTGTATTGCACATTACATTGTTTTAAATTAATTAATATTGTGTTGTAGTTTTATTCTCTACGTATTTTAAATATTTATTGCTTGTTCTTCATTTTACAAACTAACCAAATAAAAAAAAATATTTGTAATGTAATTTTAATAAAAATAAAATAAAATATGTAAGGGAAGCATTAGAAAACTTCAAAATTACCTTCAAAAACTTTTGTTTTTCACATTTTGGAACATCATCTTTTAATATATAACTCCAATTTGAATCGAGTAATAAGACTTTGACCTATAAGATAAGCTTCATCAGTAAGTTATTTCAGTAAAATAAAAGTAAAAAAATGGAATTTCAAAAATAATATAAAAATACAACCGTAATGTGAGAAGTTCTTTGAGAAATTCTTTCATTTTGGGATCTGCAATGCGAAACAAAAATGCTTGCTAAATTACGAATTTTAGTTGTAATTTCTGGATCATGAAATATGATTGGATTCTTCAGTGCCATAGTTTGGAAAAATCGTAAATTTTTCGAAGAATTTAGGGAAGAGAAAGCACATGTTAACTTAACTTTTAGTCGATGTCATGCATCATATTGAGTGTAACTCACATTGCTTGCCTCTTTGCTTACATCAACGTTGTCATAGAAACGTAAGTTACAAGCTACAGTTACTAAGAGTTAATTACACATTTCTAATTTTTAAAAAAAAGTAATTTCATTGATAAAAATATATCACATGCTTTTTTCAATTAAAATTACATTTGTTTAAAAATATTTATTAAAAGTACTCTATTAATTTTCAGTCAAAAGTAGTTCATTTCCTCATATTTGGAAGTAAAATGAAGGTCAAAAGAAGTTTTATGTAACCGCAGCCTCTATCGTTTACATTCACTCAAATCACGATGTAAGCAACACAAGTTGTAAGTGTAAACAGAAAGTTTATGCTTTTAATTTTCATATCAAAACTTAGAAAAAGAATTTTTTTTATAATGAAAGAGAAACTTACTTAACAAATATTCGTGATTAGTTTGAACTGCTTCTATTTTTTGGATATTAACTTATCCGGTCCGGTCAAGCACATTTTGCTCATTTGTTTGTTTATAATTTTGCCAGATCGCTTTCTCTCAAATCATATTTTTGGGAATTAAGAATTAGTTTTCATTCCTCAGATGGTGCATTTTTAATAAATAGGAAATTTTTAGCCCAGTTCTACAACGACGATTTAAGAAACATTTTCATGTGTTCCTGTACACATGTATGTATAAGTTTTTACCCGAACACATGATATTTGTAAACTATATATAATTCGAATAACAATACATAGTTCTGCAACAACCATGAAATTATTTACATCTGCACATATACTTCAAAGTTCTTTGTTCCTTTAACTTTTTTCATTCTTAAGTATGAAGTAGTCCAGATATAAATTAATATTTTAAGAGGAAAGAGTAATTTTCTAAAACTTTTAAACTTTACCATGATATATACTCATGTAATTTTTGTTACTATACTTATTTTCTTGAATTTGCCATATTTATAACTATATTACTACAGGCACTATGACAAGGCAGTACTGGTGTTTCTTATACATGTATGACATTATTTCAAAAAGCATAGAATGTACCACATTATTTAAGTAATTAAATTTTTTTGGAGTTGAAATAAAATTCTTTATAGTTCTTATATTATTTTTAGTTTTAGCTGTTCATTTATTTTTATTTATTACAAAATGTTATGGCTTTAAAAAAGTTATTAGTAAAGAGTCATTTTTAATGTATTTTCTTCATTAAATATCCCCCCCTATAAAAATGACAGTTTCTCTAATTCTTTTTTCAGGCTTAAATTCTGAAATATACCTAAAAAATGAATTAGGTAGATCATGCTGTTCAGAATATTCCCTTGCATTATCAAGCATCATGACTCGGTTAAATACATGAAATATTTTGTTTCCATTTCTCGACAAGTAAGCATTTGATTTTGTAATAATTTATAAGTTTAATGAAAATATATATTTATGTATAACATCTACTGGATGTCAAAATCTTATTTGGCATGATTTCAAAACCATTCCAAAAGAGGTTTCGTGCATAGTGAACTGATAACAAATTAGTTCCAGTATGTTTAAATGCATTGTTTTTTCTTTTGATAATTATTTTTTAATATAAATAATTTCACAGCTCTTTTCATAATCTTAACTTTGGTTTTTATAAAGAATAATACTCTTTGTGTACTCTGTTATATTAAGATTTATTTATTTTGTAGAAAGGATCTAAATCAAGGTCATCTTCTCTAAAAATTCTTGCAGCATCTTCATCATGTGTCACCAAACCTGTTCATAAGGAATTTGATAATGAAAAACAACTCAAAATCAAGGATAATGGGAAAGTTGATTCCCATTTTCCAAATATTCCTGTCCATGAAAATTCATTCGGAAAAGAAAGCATATTTCATCAAGAAATTCATCAGCATCTTAAACCAAATCAATCAAACTTGACAGCTTCATTACCTGAAACCCCTGAAGCTGAAAAAGAGTCAGTAAAGTTACTAAATACAGTGAAACCAGCTGATCTTGATTGGCGTAAACAAATTTTAGATGTTCATTTATTGCCTCGGCATTATAAAGGTCTCTCCAAATTTAGACTTACAGGTAATTAAATGTAGATTGCCTAGTATTTACTAAGTTCAAAAGTTATGAGGTATTACCTTCACATAATATTCAAAAATATACTATAAACTTGAAAATATTCTCAGATTATAAAATAAAAAAAAGACTATCATTTAAACTTCATATGCATGTGGGAAGCATTATATTTTTATATCGCTTATATATATATTCCAAAACAGATTCATAGAACATTCTAACCTGTTAGTGCACTTTATTCTATCCAACCTATTTTACTCAGGCTAATACTGTGTGTTACGCATTTATGGAAATTTTTGTATATGCATAAAATTAAATACATTTTTTAAATGATTTTTTTAAAATATTGAATTTGAAAAGCCTGACAAAACCTTTCAGCAAGCTACTGTTTATTCATCACTCTGGCAAGTCATTAAGTTGCCTGATTGTGCTGTGCTTCTGTGAGGACAAAGTTGGAATGTAAATTGAATTCTTATCACCGAGAAGGTCAATGTTTAACAGTATTTAAATATACATTAGCAGTGGTGTAATGTACACTCCTGCAGCCCCCCACTTTACAAGGGGCCAAGGATTCTAGGGGGCCCAAAGCCTGACTGATGCCAAGTACATATTTAATCAATTTATAAAATATTAAAGGCATATTGATTTTGTTAGGAGCTCACCCTAATATTCACCATTACACCACTGTAATTTAGTATGTATCAGTTTCTTAAATTTGATTGCTAATCCATTTTTAGTATGTATGTAGTTTGCATCAAAACATGTCATGGACTTATGATTAATATTTTTTGTTTAAGTTTTATGTGTGTCTCTTTGTATTTCACACACTGCAGTAATTATTTTCTTCAGTTCCTGTAATTTGGCTTCATTTGTATCATTGACAGTTTTGAGTCTAATATTATGCAAATGATATTTCATACTATATTTTTGAAAAATTGATACTTTATTTCATAGTGGCTGCATAGATTTTGATTCTATAGTTTTATTTCAATAATATATATTTATGCTCCTTTTCACTAATATATCATAAACAAATTATTTTCAAATTATCAAGCATAAAGTTATTAAATAAATGTTTATTGCATTAGAATTATGTAAATTATTTTTTTTTTCCATATGATTTTAGAAGCAAATGTATTTTTTAAACAATTATTTTGCCTGTTAATTATAACCTGTGTGTAGTTGAATAACATTTTTTACTGATAATTTTGTAAATTATAATTGTTATAGGCTTAGTCGTTATTACAACTCTTGCTGGGTATGGCATGGCCCCTGGAGCTTTTGAGCCTATTACTCTTCTTTGTATGGTTTTAGGAACAGGTCTCACTTCAGCTGCTGCAAATGCAGTTAATCAAGTGAGTTAAAAATGCTTATTTGTTTCTAATCTTATAACTAATGCTATGTTGAAGTTATTACAGTGAAAATTTCAACATTTCAATGAGATAAAATATATATATATGTTTCTAAATTTTATCAGATAAATATTTATGTAAATATTTTAGTTGAACTAATAGAATAAGCACACATTGTAGTTTTTATGTGTTAGTATTTTAATAGTTTTTTCTTAAAAAAGTTATTTATATTTTATTCAAAATAAAAGTTATTGCTCCTATTATGAGGAATCAGAAATTTTATGTGACAAATATTTAATACAGAAGTATTAACTTTGGAGAAGACAAAAATAAATCTTCCATAATGTGACATTATTGATCGATTACATGCTAATATTTTTTCAAGTTTATCTGTATAAAAAATGGCTATCTTAAAATATTAGCTAAAAGGTAATATGAATTGAATGTAAACTTTTTTTAAAGAAAATTTATTTCATTTCTGTTAGAAAACAATCACTTTAATGATGATGATTTTATTTTACTATCCTAATTATTATTTTTATTTTGGAAAAGTATAATCTAATTTTTATGTATTCATAAAATGTTTGACATTTTAAAATAATTACAAATTTGGGTGTAATTGTGAGATAAAATTTATAAGTGGAGAATATTTTTAATTCATTTTTAATAATTATTGTTGAAGTAATATTTTTCTCCATATTGTTATTTATTCAAAATATTTTTATAAAATTTAATTTGATTCATAGGTTTTAGAAGTACCATATGACTCTCAGATGGCAAGAACTAAAAACAGAGTTTTAATTCGTGGTCATCTAACGTAAGTTTAAAATAAAAATGTCCACTATTTATGTGTTTGAAACATATTTTATTTGATTTTATTTAAAAAATGAAGACATTTATTTAAGAAATTCAATATTTCTTTGTTAAAATATAATTCTATTTCAAAATATTTTTCATAAATACAGTTAAGATGTAAAACTCAAAAAGTGTATTTTTATTCTGTTATTCTGATCATCTTTGCTGCAATTGATTAGGTAAAAGATTTAAAAACGAAACTAAGATAGAATCAAACTCTGGAAATGCTTGAATATATATGTAGTAACATGTTTGAACAATCCTTATAAAAATATTTTTAAAAATGTAATTTAAAGCTTAAACTTAATTACATGCTGTTTATTTTTAAAAAGTTAGTGTGTATATATGTTCAAGATAAAAATGGGCTGTTAACATTAAATTGATTTGCATCTTAAACATGATCTTGGTATAATTAGTCTAAACCAGGTTTAATTAATCTAACTAGGCCTTTGTTTTTTTCAGTTAAAGTGAGCTGAGATATTAAATTAAGTATTATAGGAAGAATTAATGACAGATATTTTTAGAAGAACCTGTAAAAAATATATTCATAAATGCATTAGTTTATTCGAAATAGTATTTATTTTTAAATATGTATGCATATTGCCAAATATATTTAAATATATTTCCAAAAATTATGGAGAGTTACATTATGTGTAGAATTTTTTGTTTATTTCAATTAAAATCTTCACTCACTTTTAACTAAGTACAGGATCTTTGCGATGGCTGATTTTATAGAAGAGAAATGTTAATAGACTTAAAATGCGTTATTTTAATTAGATTTTTCTTTAAGTATAATCTTTATATTACAAAATGTGAATTAAATGAAAATTTGTATTTACTTTGTAGATCACTTCATGCTGCCACCTTTGCTGCATGTTGTGCAAGTATTGGATTAAGCACACTTTATTTTGGTACAAATACTTTAACAGCTGCTTTAGGAGCTACAAATCTAATTTTGTATACTAGTATTTACACTCCAATGAAGAGATATAGTATAGCAAATACTTGGTTAGGTTCTATTGTCGGTGCAATTCCTCCTTTGATGGGCTGGGCTGCTAGTTCTGGAACTTTAAGTGCAGGTAAAATGTTTAAAAAAATATTTTTATATAATTATATATCATTAATTTTTAATAACTATTTTTTATTATCTCTGTGTTCTACTTGTTATGTATGTTTTTAATTTATAATACTAATTAAATAATTCAATATATGATTCATATTAATTCTTTACTGGAATATTTCATGCTTAATAGCAAAGTTAATATATCCACAGTCCTGATTACAGCATACTGAGGTTTTTAAAAAAATAGTGTACTGTATGCAATTAAGTATTTTTAACATTGAATATCTTTTATTAATTGATGTTATTATATTAAATAATTTATCTGATGGGGAAAAAAGCTTTTCACGTGAAAGACCAAACCTTGAGGATTTCTATTTGTGTAAATGTTATCACTAAAGTGCAGAAATCAGTTAATCTGCAGATTAGCTAGTTATCTGCGCATTAACTGAGGTGATCTGTTGAAGAGTGGAAAGTTGTTTAATTTCTCAAACTACCTAAGTAATTTGTGAATTACCTACTCTAGACACTTGTTAATCTGCACTTTACCTACCAGACATTTGTTAATCTGCACATTACCAACAAGGCACTCTTTAAAGTGAAAATAAGATCTTTGGTAGAACAGCAATATTTCTATATGTTTAAATTAAATGTTTATTTATTTTTCTATATCTAAAAAATGAAGTTAGTATAATCAAACAATCAACACATAAGTTGATAGAATCAATCATCAATTAAATTATAAAAACTACAATACAAAAAATCAAACAGTTTAAAATATTATTGCTATTAAGGAAGTTTGCACAATGTTATTTATTTTTTAATATCTAAAGAATCCAGCAATCAATTAAACTATAATATAATGAATCAAATGGTTTAACATATTAAAATTAAGGATATGAATTTGTGAAACATAATAATTTTGTCATTGTAGTCTTTGCCTATTAGGATTCGGCAATCATTGGCACAAGATCTTAGTCAATCATGCAATTTAGCAAACTATAATTTCTTTTATCATGGCTGTGATTGCTGTAATGGTATGTGAAGCTATACTTTGTAATATTGTAATAAACAAATTAAACACGTACTTTGTGTGATTTACGTACTTTGTAATAAACAAATTAAACATTTAATTTGTTTCCAGAAGATACTGGTCATCATAATGAAATTTATTATAAATTAATTCAAGTAGTCTTTTATCAAATACATTTACTGTCTTTGTAACTCTGTTTCTAATTGCTTAGAATAAATTATTCTGGGATGAGTCAAGGTTGAATCCAAATTCTTAACAAAAAGGAAAGAGAAATTTTCAAACTTCAACAATATGGAAACTGTTAATGTGAAGATTACTTATTTAAAATGCAGATTAGATTGGTAATCTTCACATTAACACCTTTCAAACTTTAATGGTTACTTAAAAATTGGTAATTTGTTGAATATTGTTGAATACAATTGTTTGAATATTTTTTGATGACTAAATGTTGAAGAATTATCTTAAAGCCTATCCTAAATGATGAGTTCGATTCCAGTACCACTGAAGACCCCCCCATGTAGGGGAGCAATGCACGTTAAATCTGTCAAGAGCTCAAACGTCCTCCTGTTGGTGTGGTAGTTAGGAGAGAGGGGTGCCAGCTCAGGTGTTGTCCGCGTCACTTGACCATGGTTCAAAATTACGCGGACCGTCCCCAAAAGCCCTCGTGTTGCTGAACAGTGGGACATTAATATTCACTCACTCACTATCCTAAATGATGTTCCATGAATGTGCAAAAGTATTTTTTATACTCTCTGTATTTAAATTAAATAAATATTAAGGAATAATGATATTAAGTGACATATAATGAATTTCATGTATAAACTAATTGTTTTTCTTAAATGAAAAAAAAATGTTTATTGCTTTATTATTGAAGTGAAAAAATTGTATTCAACTTTCAAAACTCAGTCAATGTTTAGCAATTTAAGCCTATCTTTTTGTAGACAACTAGTGAAAATTAGCTTTGTGTCAAAGTGTTATAGTTGTTGCTAAAATATATTTTATCTGAATACTATTTAAGTTTTCTTTGAATAAAAATTAATTCAAAATCAAGGAAGTTCATTTTTTAAAAACATAGCAAACAGTAAATGTTATTTTAAACTTCATAACTTCATTTATATTCTAATTTGTTTTAGATTTTTTAATGCAGTAAACTTATTTTGATCAAAATGATGTCTTTTTATGATGTCTGACTTGTAACTTTACTGGAAAATTATAAAATCATATAAAAATATTAGTATTATTTAGTATTTGTTCTGCATATTTCCCATATTTTATGCATGTGTATTTGTTATAAAAGTATTAATTCAAAATAATTTTTTTAAAAAATGACTGTTAGTTATAAGATATAAAATCTATCATAAATTAGCAGCATGCGATAAAAAAAATGTTCTTATTTATTTATACATCAAAAATAAAAAAAATTTAAGGAATTTTTATTTATGAGAGTAATTTAAAATGTAAGTTTCCTATATCCAGTAATATGAAACTAAATGTAAATACCCAGAAAGGTTTGTTGCAAAAGATTCATCATTTCAGCTACCTGTTCAACATAAAAACCACCAGAATTGTAGCACTTTCCCTTCAGTTGGATACATTTTTAAGTCCAGTGTCATAAAAGTCTGCCACCTTTAACAGTCAGTGGCTCACAGTTGTCTGCAAATCAGTATTTGTGGAAAAGTGATAACCATACATGAAATGAAGTGCTACTGAGTTCTGACACTATGACAGTTTTACAGAATACAATGCCACACCTCCTCCACAAGGCCATCATCTATGACAGATAGCCAGTCAAAACACTGTTCATTGTGAACATTTTGCATTCCATAAGAAAAACCCTGAAACTGAAGATGAGCCATCTGTTTACTCATCATATCTGATTCATGCACTAAACACAATTGACAGTGAATTTTGATTGGTGCTACCTTCTGTGCTCTCTCAAACCTTATCACCTACCTTACCTTACTGTCATGGAAGAAGAAATGAAAGCCAACATCTCAGTGCACTACCAATGACATTGATGCAAATAATCAAGATGTTAGAACTCCTACACATACGATAGACACATTCACAATTAATGTTTTTTGTGTTTTCGTGTTTAGTCTTTTGCAACATGATGATGTGGGAAACTTACTTTCTTTATGACCCTCATATACCAATAATAGTTTTAATTATAATCAAAAATTTTTTTCCTTATACTTTAGGTGCATTGTTAATGGGTGCTATTCTGTATTCCTGGCAATTTCCTCATTTCAACGCTTTGTCATGGAATCTACGACCTGATTATTCAAAAGCTGGATATCGAATGACATCTGTAGTTAATCCTGCCATGTGCCGTCGAGTGGCACTGCGCCATAGCATTGGTCTCCTTGTCCTCTGTAGTTGTGCACCACTTGTTGATTTGACAACATGGACCTTTGCCTTTGATTCTTTACCTCTAAATTGCTATTTAATATATCATTCTTGGAAATTTTACACAGACAGTGACTCATATAGTGCACGTAAATTATTTCGCCTTAGTTTAATTTACCTCCCAGCATTAATGTTTTTAATGTTTGTGGGGAAAAAATATACAAGAAATGAAAAGTTGGAGGAAAAATCATCTTGATGTATTTTAAAATTAATTGAATAATAATATGTAAATAATTAGATATAAAATATACAATTTCTCTGAATGCATATATAATTTATTTTAGCCTGTTAATAAAACCATATTAAAAACTACGAGCATTTGATAAATTATTGCATCTAAAAGTGTGTTCTCAACTTACAATACATACACAGTTTTTTTTTGCAATACTCAAAAACTTTCCAATTTGATTTTTTTTCAGCCGAGTAAAGATTGAGATATTAGTATTAATATTTTTAAAGAATATACTATATAACATCTTTTATTTAAATTAATATCAGTAATAACTGGGGCAGTTGTCTTTAAAAAAATTAATTCATACAAATTGAAAGAAAATTCAAAAGCAGGAGAAAATCTTTTATTCATATTCTGTATATATCAATTATTCTCTTCATTTGCAATTCATGTAATAACTTTTATTGGAGGGGGAGGTTGATTATATATATATATATATATATATATTTCAATCAATAATTTTTGTGTTTTTCTTTTAAGTATATATTTTTAATTTCTATTTTTTAATTTATTATTTTAAGTCTTACTGAGAATTAAACAAATTGAATAAGAATCAGCACCTTTTACAAGTTTAATCATAGTTACCTTTTTAGCCATAGAAGTAATAAAATAAAAAATTAATGAAATAAAATTATTTTATAAACAGAACAAAAAAAAAAAAAATGAAGATCTTCTTTAGAAACAATAAAATATTCTTACTTTTTAAATTTTGTTTTTAAAAATTAAAAAAAAATTTGAGTATGTTTTTTTGAAAATTTTATTTATAGTTCAGTGAAGTAGAAAAGAATGAAGTATTGAATTTGTGAGTCCTATACTGCATTTAACTATCATCTATATGTCTAATTTATATAAATGAAAAATTTTACTGTTAAAAATTTTAAAACTTAATAAAACAAAGCAATTAAAATTGAACAAAAATCTATGCCTTTTACAAGTGCTTTTTAGAGCACGAGGAAGAATATTGAGTTTCACTAAAACAATTCGCATCACTTGTTTGCATTTTTATTTTATCACGATGTCTTAAAATTGTTATTTATTTCATCAATTCTACAAATGAGATAAATTATTTAAAAATACTATCTAAATGTGTGACAGGTTCAGTTAAGTAATAAAAGTGAAAAACTGAACTATGATCGAATTCCGTACTGTTACGAATTTTATGTAATTGGATGCTTAAAATAGTGTAAATAATTTGTGTCTGGATGTTTAATACTTTAATATTACTTACTGTTGTATTTGTTTTTTGAAAAAAATTGTAATATTCGCATACAATGTCGTCCCTTACATTATAAGGGCGTTTAAATGGAAATTTTGCGAAATAGTGGTGATACAGCCAAGTTGGCATCGTTTTTGGCGGCTATCATATGGATGTTTCTGGAAATTACTGGAGAAATCTAATTGCACCACGATCAATAGCGTAAGCGGATTTTTCGAGAAAGAGCTAGAAGACAGCTCCGCAGATTATAAATAACAGTCTCTCGTTGAAACTGGGTCAGGTAGTTCATTTCATTTTGACTGTTGAAGAGTTCACTAACGAGTAGTTGCTTGCAAATAAACTACGTACGTGTACTTTTGGACATTGATAATTGTGTCTGAGTGCTGTAGAAACAGTGATATTCAACCTGTGCCCCCCCCCCCCCCGGTTTTGAGTGGCCCGCTCATGGCCCATTGCATTAAAAGTTCTATTATTTAAAGACAATGTACTACATATTTAACTGGAAATTCTGTCAATCAAGCAATCAAAACTATCAATTTGCTATTTTTGATAGTAGAATGTAAACAAGAAGCTTGATAATGGAGGGAAAAGCATTGCATTTTTTTGGAAATGACGGCATTCGGAAAAGTACCCCACACTTTTTTGATGTATTGCAAAATTTTTGTATGACATTTAACTTGCGAAATAATCGAATTCGTGTCAAGCTTCCTTTAGTGGAGTGGTAGAAGAATGACCAACCATTCCTCAGGGGTCATTGCCATTTTTCTTCACTCAGGATTATAATTTTAAATTTCAATATCTACCTCCAGTGTCCTCGTGTAGCTGTAGTGACGATAATGTTGACCAAACCATGTAATTTTTAATTGTCTCCGCAAGTCTTCCGTTTATTTGACATATGTAATCAAGAAGCCGGTTATTTTGGAGAAAACAATGAAAATACAGTCATTTATTAAAACTATGTTTATTCTCACCAATTATTTTAAAGATTGTTATGTCTAGTTTTTTTATTCGGGATAAGTTGTGTGCAAGTATGAATTTACAAAGCTGTTTGTGAAAATGGAGAATAATTAAATATTCACCACATCGAGATCTCTCTTCTGCAATTTATTTCAAAATTCTTGATAGAAATTTCTAAATGTATATTTTAAAATTAAGCAAGATTATAGGCTTCTTCAATATTTTTTTTAAAAGTTGAAATCAGTCTTTTGTCTAATATTTACAACTTTAATTACACGAGCTCATGGAAATGAACAGCTAAATAGCTTTCAACTGTTTCGTACTTTGCAAGAATCATTTTGATTAATTTAATTTCATCTAAAAAAAATTCTATTTCAGACGAACCTTTTACAAGGGAGTATTTTTCTATAATTCCCTTTAAAAAATGAAAATATTCAGTAAAAACCTTTTGGCTTAAATATATATGTATACTTTCTAATAAAAATCGTCTCAGCTATCTTTTTGTAACTATGATTTAAAATTATGACGTCCTTTGCTAATAACCTTAGAGTAGTTTTTAACCCTTTGAGTGGTAAAGATAACATCAGTGAGGAGCTGCGCCTAATGTAGTATAACGTATATATACATTTTGGTGTTTTTAGCCTCAGGTGGTAAAGCCGTTTATATACGTCAGCCCCTGAGGTTTTATACGGAGGCAGGGCCATCTTTTGGCAACAAATAATATTAATTTTTGCATTATACCTTAAGTAGAAGCGCCGTAGCAAATATTTTTCCGAAAGCTTACTATAATCCAAGATGTCGGCGAAAATGAGTGGTTACACCTGATGAAATCGAGAAAATTTTAACAAATAAGGAATCAGATGAACTTTTTGATGCAAACAGTGGAGATAAAAGTGGAAACAATCGCCAGAAACAAGATTTGGCAACTGTAGGGGAGAAAACAATGGGTAACAATGAAACTAAGAGACAGTTTTAGTTGAGAATTCCCTCACTAGATGGCTGTACCAATCAGCCTAACATTGGCTCGAGTTTAGAGCATATCAGGAAATCCTAATTATTAATTAATTATAATTTTAAAAATACATAATTAAAATATTGATTCACCATGTAATTTAAAACAATCTTTGTTAATTTTTTAAACTTTATTTGTAATTTATATTTTTGTATTTTTATATATATTATTAACTTGTATGTGTTAACTGTAACTAAACCGGGCGTTCTGTAAAACGTGGGAATCCTACGCACTTCTCCTCTTGTAAAAAAGACTCACTACAGGGAGAAATCAACCGGAAAATTGATCTGTCGCTCAAAGGGTTAAACAGTCATTCCCTAAGTGTAGTACGCAGATCTCTTTAAGTAGGTGAGGTGCTCTATAAAAAAAATTACAATTTTTTTTTTCAATTCCTACTATTAGCTCTCTCTCTCCATATATATATATTGATTAATATACCTTGTTCAAATTTTCAATCGTTAATAAAATACTTTCTATTCATCCAATCAAGTTCAAATAAATTTTTTTAAAACTTGTACTGGATGACATTTGATGTTAATACAGTATTTTCAAAAATTGATTCATTAATTATCGGTTAATTAATAAGTTAATTACCGGTTTTCGATGCCTACAGATTCGTTTCCATTGTTGTAACAATGTAACTGTTACAACAAACAAAACAATGACAAAAGTTGGCGTCGAAAACCGGTTTTCCAGCCAAACCGGGTGTGCATTGTTGCAACAATGCAGATAAATCATGCTCTTTTTTCAATTCCTACTATTAGTTCACCCCCTCCCTATATATATATATTTCTTATTCAAAATTTAAATCGTTAATAAAATACTTTTTTTTCCATCCATTTAAAGTAGGAATTGACTTCATTTTTTTTACATTACTTGTTGAAAAATAAGTCACTGAGTAATTAGTAAGATAATTGCTCCAAAACTAATTTATATAGCAACAAGTCCACAACCAGCTTGCTATAGTAATTAAAAAATTATATCTACTGAAAACTTCAGTATGAATATTGTGAAAGGCACATATTTTAGAACAGTACATGCCTTCATTATATTATAAGGAATGATATTTTATTTTTTTAATGGAAATTAGCTTTTGTAATTGATAAAAGGTGCTATTCATAATAATATTTTTTCAAGAGAAACTTGTGTGAAAGATATTTGTTTTTAAAATTCATCTACACTTGCATTTATATTTTAAACTTTGAACGTAATACCGGAACTGCAGTAGATATTCATGTGTGTATTTTATACCATTTGAAGAACTAGAAAAGGATTTAGCAAAAATTTCGATCAAACAATGTTTTATTTTCGAAAACTAATTCAAGCGAAGATTTGAAATCTTTTAGTAGCTTTGAGGAATTTGAATAATTTGGACCAAAAATATAAAGCTTTGAAACAGCTTAATTTTAAAGACAATTGAAAGAAACTTGTAAAATCTACTAAATGTGATTTTCACAGATTATTTCTAATTTTTACTAAATTCAAATACGTAACATGACATTCGACCTACGAAATAACTTTTATACTGTATGCTGCTTTCAATGTACACTTTTCTAATTTGCTGATGCGATTTTGTACCGGTGCGGTTCAGAAAAGGGGTGAACTTTGTGAGTTCGAAATAAAATAGAATCAACGCATGATTCTAAAGGTTTGCCAGAAACAGTTCTTGGTATCTTGGAGACGTCAAAGTGTAAAATGGCACTTGAAATGAATGACGTCTACAGACGTGAGTGAGTGAGAGTTTCTCATCACATCATTTTTTCAAGCAACACAAGAATTATTGGCGACGAACCACGTAATTTTGAACCTTGGTCAAGTGACAAGGACGGCACCAGGCTCTCCTAACTACCACACCACACCAATGATAGGACATTCAGCCTTATCAGATTTAATGTACATTAGCCCCCTGTACATGGCGAGTCTTCAGTGGCACCAGGACTCAAACCTGCAACACTCTGGCCTCAAGTTTGTAGTCATAACCATTAGGCTATCGTGGCTACCCCGAGTTGTTAAAAGTGACTTCACAATTTTAAATAATGGTCGCCTGTGAAAAATGGCACCTGATCTAGCAACACTTTACTACAAGATGACTTTAAAGTCCAATTCTAGTTAACATTTAACAGTTCCATTGCTTCACATTTAAATGAAATTAAAATTTTAGCCCATGACTCAACTTAAATATATATTGCTGGATATTATAATAAAATTATTATTCGCCTACCAAAATGAGCAATATCTGAACTGTTGCATCATCTTAAATTTTATAACTTATTACAGATAAATATTGAAGCCCAATTATATTTAAATTGTATAAACACCCCTATTATTCAGTAAGACTGTTGGAATGAAAGATCAGATCTTGAAACCTCCATAAATAAAGTTGTCAATTAAACCATGCATATATTTGCTGTTACTCTGAAATATAATTGTCTTGTAAGTCACAAGAATCAAGTCGTAAGATGTTTATTAGTAAGATTCTTAAATACTTTTATATCATTTCAATTGAGACTTAAAATTTATGCTCGACAAGAAACAGGAAAAATTTGGCTCAATGCATGTACTAGACATTACATGTACAATTTATACTGACTACAGACCTTAATAACTCATAGTCAGATAACACAATGGTCTAAATCTTGTGCCTCTACTTTTCCTATACTATTAAACACTGTGTGAGCTAGTGCCCCCAACTACCACACAGTACCATCAGGAGGACATTGAGACTCAACAGATTTAATAAGCATCGGCCCCTCTACATGGTGGGTTTTCAGTTAATCACAGACATAAGACTATTATTTTTATAAAAGTTAAATGCATGAAGAAACATTTCAAAGAAAAATTAACTGGTAAACAAATGGATCTAAAATTATCCAATAAGATTTCTTACATTACCAATAAAATGAGTTAAAAATGCCAATATGATGCACTACAATATCATTAAAAATAACTATAGATGAGTTTTTCTTTTTTGAACTTCCCTACCAAATAGCGGAAATAGAAATAATAGTTTTTACCTTGAATGTGGCTTAATAAGCAAACATACAAATATTGAACATTTCCTCTACCTTGAAATGATTTAAAATTTAGATTGATTTCTTGTATATAATTTTTTTTATATTGGACTTGACTTGTTTCACTTTTTTCATGTGATTTAGCAATCACAATAAGATGCTTGAATTAAGTATGAGCCCCAGTGTTGTGATAAAACTTTATGATCTTGGATTTATACTTTTGTCTATCCTATCACAAATATAATGGTTGGAATTTGAGACTAATATTAACTTATGAGTAATTTTTTAGTTGAAGGCTTTCAGCATCCATGTATTTAGAAATTAACCCTCCGCTTATATATATATATTGTTTGAGTGAATGAGTTATATTAATGTTGCATTATAAAGCAACATGAGAACTATTGGTGAAGGACCTCGTAGATTAGCACCTCAGTCAAGTGACGAGAACACCTCAGATATGGCATCCCCCCTTTCTAAACTTCACACAACACCAAAGGGAGGACTTTGAACCTAAACAGATTTAACAAGTAGCTGTCCCCTCTACATGGCAGGTCTTAAGTGGCACACGAAGCTTGAACTCGTGACATGCCCCATCCTCTCACACATACAAAGCCAAGAGTCTGTGACTTTGACCACTAGGCTACCACAGCCCCTACATATTTGAATTGACAAGAAGTAATGCTAAAGTTCAACATCTTAAATAATTATATGATATAATTGATTGTATGATCTAATCAAACATAATAAAATGAAGAGTAAAATCCATGAAGATCAAGTGTATTAATACTGAATTAATAATTGTTTCAATAAGCATGGCCACTAATTAATGAAATATATACATAAATGAAATAAATGATGGCACAAAAATTAGTACATTTTGAAAATTTAAAAATTTATTTTTTATAAGTAAGCATTTGATACAATTCTTATTTAATAAAGTTGAATCCAATAACAAAGCATATTTCTCTACAAATATTAAGTTTTCAAATTCACATACATAATTACTTTTTCAGAAAAAAAACTCATTAAAAATCTTATTGCATTTAAATTTGTTATTTGCATTTATGAATCAAAAGATTTTTTTTTTCTTCCATAAAACATTTGTGCCTAATGACAAGAATCATTTACCAAAAAATATTGCAATAATTAAAAGTTATTCTACATAGATTTCGGAGAAAAATACAATTTTTAGTATAGTTAAGTAATAAATAGTTAGACTGACTAGTAAGGATTAATTGAAATAAAATCTCATACAAATGGAAAAAACACACAAATTTTTAAAAAATATTTTAGCTGCAAAATTATGAAACAATTATAATAAACATATAACTTTTCTGATGATATATATATATATATGACAATAAAATAATTTTAAAATTTTCTGATATCATTTACAGAGGTATTTTATTTTTCTAAAATATATTGCAATACAGTACAATATCCAAGAAATGGATATAAAAAAATCACCTGAATTTCATGATTATGTATTGCACAATGCTACTGAGTGGGCATGCAGATATCTTTGATTGGGTACTTTTCAGAATAGTACTAAAAGTTACAAGCTAATATCAGTGCAAATCAGTATTAAAACATATCTAATATACATAATAAATGCTTCATGAGAAAAAAAAATGGAATTTTTATGCAATTTGATATTAAACTATCAAATATTAGTTGGCACAATATAATATGCTTTTTTCCTTGTTTAAAATGAATTGATTATTAATAAGCTGAATGCTCTTTCAGTAATAAGAAAACACATATATATATATATAATAAATTTAAATATTAACTGTACAATTATCCAACTATTCTAAATATCACATTTGGCTCATGAATGTAGCTAATTAAATATAATCAACTGACTGATTGTATAAAATTAATGACTATTCATATTTAATTATGACTGGTTAATAAATATGTCACATGGAGCTAGTACCAATTCTAATTTGTTTGAATTCTAACATCAAGATGTTAATAAATATACTTTTGTTGCATGCATAATAAAAATCATTTGTTTTTTCCAATTTAATGCTACAAAATCCTTTATATATGTATATATAACTGCTTTACAGGTACCCTTTCAATTTAAATAAATATACATGCATTTAAAATTTTTTTATTATAATATAATTTTGCTACATTAAAAACAGCAATTAAAGCTACTCATAGTTTTTAAAAAAATAAAGTTGATTACAGTGGATAAATAACATTTAATTAAATAAAAATTAAGACTATCAAGTTAAATAAGAAAAATTCATTCAAAATGCATAAAATGGTAAAATGTAAAGTAAAATTAAATGCAAAATACAATTTATTTTAATGCATGTGAATCCAAACAATTTTGGCATCGAAATAAAATATTTGATTGTTCTATACAATTAAGTACAATATATTAAGTATATATATTTACAAATATATTAAACTCTACTTAAAATACTTTAAAGCTTTGACTAGGATAGTATGAGCACAGAATAAATATTTTGATATACATCAAATATATAATCAGGAGAAACAAAACTTTAGGATTTCACATAAAATATGAAGCTATGGAATTTTGGACCCTACAGCAAAAATTAATACAGTAATTAAATGCAAATATGAACATATAAGTAAAAGTACAATTTTAAAACTAATTAGTGTTATAAATTAATTAGAAAAAATGCATTTCAAGCACAGTACTAAAATTAAATTAAAAAGAGAAAAGATTAAAATGATTGTGGTGTAAAAAAAATAAATTTACACAGACAATAGTTATAAAATAACGTACATAGTATCTATAATCATAATTAAATGAGTATTTCATAACTGAATGATTATTTTACAGTTTTTAGTAAATTTTCTATAAGTAATAAAACCAAGAACTGAATTAAAATTATTTCAATGAAAACACATTTCCGTAAAAAAGTTTTTTGCAATTATAACTTACATAAAACTGCAAGAACTTACTTGAACTATAGAACTGTAATTTAATTATAAGTATGTGATTTTCTGAATCTCAAAATGAAGCAAATAAAACAAATCAAAATAAATTATTACAAAAATGCCCAAAATACATCAAATCATTGATCAAGCAATCGAATAGTTTTTTTTCACCATCTAAGAGAATGTTTTATAAGGAATTCTACAAGTTTTTGGCTGCACTCAAGATTGCAATTTCTTTCTGTTCTTTAAGTCTATTTCTTTTTTCATATTCCAATCTGAGGCAAGAAAAAAAAGTTCTTTAAATAAATATAAAATTTTAAAATAAAGTCACAATCAAAAAGATTTAAATCTAGCATAATAATTACAAATGAATAAGACATATTGTAGATAAGCGAAATTTATTTAAATAGTTTTACTCAATAAAAAGAAAAATTTTAACCACAGCTTAAGGTTAAAATGGATTATACAGCTGAAAGGCCAGTTATGGTCTACTCAGATGTTTTATTTAGCCTGGAACATATTTCAAAATAATAATATAAAATTTTCAGTTTCAAAGGTTAAAAAAATTATTTAAGGGCAAACTCCATTTTTTGCCTACATGTATAATTTCCTTCGGTTTTGATCACAAATTCTTTTTACAAACAAACAAAAAAACTGCCTAATAAATATGCATAAAATTACTAAAAATTTTTTTATTAGCTTGCAGCAATCTTTTACAACAGATAACAAAGGACAAGAATGTTGTAGTTACTTATGCCACCTGATCAACAATAACATCAGATCAAGGCCCACAAAATTCATCGCGGCAGGAGGCTAGATTTTAACGCCTGTCATTTACTGTAGCTTTGAGCACCATGTAGGTGACAGAAAGATTTTGCTTGGTTCCACCTCAATTTTGTGGGAGGACATTCTAGGAGTAGGCAGGGGCTTCCCACCTCTTTTCCCTTCAACCAACCCTAGGAGTGGACTTGTGGCTCGACAGCTATTTAGAGAGCCCCATACCACACAGGCACTATACATTTATGAACATCCATGTCTTCTCTGGGATTCGAACCCAGGCCCTACAACACAGCAATCAGCATCACTAACCACTATACCAGATGGGTGGCAAAGGACAAGAATAAAAGTGCTTAATGGTTGGCTTGAATGGGAATTTCTTTTCACCCCAGTCATCTAATGCATGCATGGCATGGCTGCTGACCAACAGATTCAAATAAACACTCTTGTCAAGGTCAACAGCTAGGCACAAATAACTTTTATATAATTAATTTTAGTTAAAAAAAGTTAAATACGAAAAATACAGAGTCAACTTCATTCACTGCATTAAAATAAAAAAAAATTTAAATATACAATTTTTCAAAATTTGTATTACATTAATAATAAATTACAAGGGGTGATCAAATGAAAAGGTAAGAAACGACATAAAAATGAAACAGTTAAATATTTGCATATTCCGCCAAGGGAGAATGTAGCGAGACATCTCGGGATGCCATTGGAGACTCTGACTGGGATCGGATCATGCGCGGGTGCCCGCATGCGCAGGAGAGAGCAAAGGCTCTTATAAAAATCGGCGTCCAAATGATGCGAGCACAGAAAAAGCATTAACTACGATGTGTACTGTGAGACACTCCGACACCTACGCAGGTCCATCAAGAACAAAAGACCTGGGCTGCTCACGGAGGGTGTGGTTCTGCTCCATGATAACGCGCGTCTACACGTCTCCAGAGTCACACAAATGGAACTGGACAAGTTCCAATGGGAGACGTTGGACCATCCGTCCTACAGTCCGGACATGTCACCCTGCGATTTCCATGTGTTTGGTCCACTGAAGAAACACCTGAAAGTAAAGCGCTTCAACTCGGACGACGTACTCAAGGACACTGTGAAGGAATGGGTCTCGTCACAGCCACAGGAATTCTAGGAACAAGGAATCCTGCGGCTTGTTCATCAGTGGGATCGTTGTGCTCAGGCCTATTGTGTATATTTTGAATAAAGTCTATATTTGTACCCACCGTGTCGTTTCGTACCTTTTCATTTGATCACCCCTTGTATAACAGTACACCAAACATTTTCTATTCTTTTTCCTGGAGTTCTAAAAGGGTTTCCCCATCATTGGATTATACAACCATTTATGTTTAATACAAACAATAATTGTAAATAAAAAAATATAATTCTTATTAATAATTTTCAGAATAAAAAAATCAAAACAGTTTTTAATTTTTAGAAATTTATAAAACTTAACTACATACTGACAGCAGAATATTTATAAAAAAAGCTACATAAAATTGAAACATTTTTCACTTACTTTTATTTAATGACTTAGAAAAAACTGCAACTTTCTATAATATTTTTTTAAAAATGACCTTTTGCTTAATACAATTTCATAATTAACAAAGAAAGTATATTAATACAATAAGTTACAAGAAAAAAATATTTAGGTAAACAATAAAATGCTTTTGTTTTATACTTCAAAAACACTGAATACCAGCAATAATTATACAGATTTTATGTCATGTAAGAAATAAATTTCTTTTCCTTAAAAAAATTTAAAATTTTTTATAAAATGATCTTTTAAAAAAATTGTTATTAAATTATTAATTACAGTGTGGTACAATGGGTTATTTGTGATAATAATCACAATCAAAAGATCAGATATTTTGAATTGGCACACTTAATTTTAAAATTTCTAAACTGAGACATAAGTAAATTTTAAGTTCTTTTTCATTACATACACTGTAACCCTATTATTTCAAATGCAGATGATCTTCACTGCATTGCCCATATGGTATAGTGGTTAGTGATGCTGATTGCTATGTTGTAGGGCCTGTGCGGCAATGGGGGCACACTAAATAGCTGTTGAGCCGCAAGTCCTCTTGTGAGGTTGGTGGAAGGAGAAGAGAGGTGTTAGGTCGCTGACAACTTTAAGGGTGTTTTCCATCAAAATTGAGGTGGAACTAAGCAAAATTGTACTGTCATCTGTGTGGTGCTCAAAGTTATTGCTAACAACAGGTGCAAAACTAGCCCCTTTGCCACAATGGATTTCATGGGCCTTGATCTGGCACTGTCAGTAAGGTGGCATTAATAACAACAACACACAGAATTAATATTTTTTAACTTGTAACCCTCCAATCATTGTTTCACAATTTTGTCACAAAATTAACCCTGTAAATGGTTTACTTTTAAGTTAATAGATTTTTCTTGTCATATTTATTTTTTCCATTTTAAATAATATTATAAGTAAATGAAAAAAAATAATAAAGTTACCTCTGTTGAATTATTCTTTCAACAATCTTTTGAGTAGTTACATCATTTCCGCTGTCAAGCTGTTTAAACTTATTTTGTTTTTTAGGCTCCTGCAAATGAAAAAAAAGCAGTCATTAACTTAGCATTGTGGTTTTATTCAATGAGCACATTTTTTAACTTTTCAATACGAATAAAATATGCAGATATGCACAAAAATATTAGAATCGAATAGTTATTAAAAATACTGAATTGCTTCATACACAATTATGATATAATAGTTTTCCTTAGTTTAAATACACGATTTTTCATTGTACAAGTTTAGAAAACTTCATCATTTTTGCAATTTTTATTACAGATACGAAAAAAATTGATACTTCTATCAGTCACCCAAAAGTAACTAAATTATAATCGGTTGATTTACTTGATTAACATAACCAATTTGTTTTTCTGAAAAATTTGATTTCTCATAATGAAATAAGTCTACAAATTTGCTGAAAAATTTTTGAGTTATGAAGATTTAAAAAAATGATTCCCAAATGTTAAACAAGTATTGCAAACATTTGATGATGATAATTTATTTGCTAAATAATTTTCAAAGATCTTTACAGCAATTGATAAAAAAAATTTTCATTAGAAAAATATTTTTAAAAATGCCAAAAAATATGAATTATTAAATACAGTAACAATAAATAGTGAAATATGGCTTCTAAACTTTTACATTTTTGGATTCTCAATGTCATAAAGCACATAAATCCAAGTAACAATACAATAACAAAATCAACCACTTTAGAGATCTGTATATTAATTTATAATTATTAACTACTAATCCACAGATCATGCAGAGCAGTGGTTTTCAAACTGAGTTCTGGAGTCAAAATAAAAATTCAAAAAAGAAAATTATGTAAATAAAAATGCAAAATAGATTTTTACGTTCTCTATGGAGTTTGCATGACCATGAGTATCAAAAACTGTGTTTTCCAATGCAAATTGCATGTTCAACAAGAGGAAACTAAAAAGAACTGGTGCTTGACATCCTTTTTTTAGAGCAATTTGTTGTTGCCACTTTTACTTTTTTGCATATGTGCATTCAGGAGCCATTATAAGAGGCACACTATGACAGAGATTAGCCTCAACAAAAGGGGCACTTTTAATTTATGGTTTAATTAGTTTCCTAATGGAAAATAAATTGAATGCAGATAATGGTGATTTTAAGATACATTCTTCTAGTGGTGGGCTGAGATTACCTGAAAAATGCCTTCTGATTTTAAGAGTCCTGCAAGTCGATAAAATTTGAAGACCATTTATATAGAGTATAAAAGTGGGGGGGGGGAAATTTATATGAATGATAGGTTTACTTTCGAAACAGCAATATTAATTAAATACCTCCTTACAAATAAAATAAATATTTATTATTTTAAAGATTAATTGTTTGCTAAAAGTATTTTAATAACAGTTTTTGCTGAATACCTTTCAAAGTAATTATTGAATTCAAATGTTGTATACAGATATTAGGATATAACACATGCAACTTTTCTCACTTTAAAATATGGCTGATGGTCAGATGCTATTTTTCCTTTATGACTGAGTGATTTTTGCTTGATCAATCAAAAATTTAGTTTCTCATAGAGTATGTAAGCAACAAAGATTTCTTAAGTTCTGATTCATTTTTTCTAAAAATAGCTCTAATCATACACAAAAAGTCAATATTGAAGATATGTAAAAAATACTTTAAGAGTTAATTATTTAGATAATAAACTTTTGCTTGAATAAAATAATCTTCACATGTTTAAAAAATTTATTTATTTTTGATAATTTAATTTACAGCAACTAGAGCATAGTAATAAGTTATAAAAAGAAAATGTTTTAATAAAAGTATTCTTAGTTTCTTAATATTTAACTATTGAATATGATACATGCAAATTAAAATGGCAGTGACATTTTAAAAAGTTTGGAAAACTCTTTTATTATTTGTAATTTAAAGATAATGTATCAGGTACATTTTATCAATGTAATAAAAACCCCAAAGAGGGCTAGATAAATACAATACATTCTCTCTACTAATTGACAAGAAACTTATTGAACAAATTTTTAAAATTGAAAATATGACACATAAAATAATTTGTATCAATTATACAGACTACTTTTGATATTATACTCGTACAATATAATAAATTCAATGCAGACAAAATTATAATGGGTTTCCTCAACTTTATCTATTTATAATATTGACAGCCAGTATAAACCAGACTTTAGCTTAGACTTATTTTCTGTCCCTAAATTTAAATTAATTTTTATTAAAAGATTGACAATAGTTGAAAATAAAGCCAACTATTTATAATATCAAAAATCAGAATATGCCATACTTAAAAGTGGTACCAGCTATTAATAATATTAACAATCAGTACGTCAGAATTTGACAACCAATGAACAAAAAATGATCGAGATATTTTCTCACACACACAATTTTTTATATACACTAAATAATAAATTACTACACACAGATTAGATAAACTGATACATAATATATTCTTACTTCATAAGGGTCAGCTCCATTAACATCAGGCATTATATATGTCTGGCCGTGACAGACTATATCTACCTAAGTTAAATAAATAAATTATTTTGAAAGATTTTGGATTTTCAGAGAAAATTAGTTGCATAATCAAAAGATTAATACAGCTTATATATAAACAAAATAAGTTTTTCAATTTCTAAAATGTTTTGTACTTAACTTCTAATTAAATTTTAAAAAAGTGCTTGATAATATTTTGGAATAGGTACATGATGGGTAATTAAAATGATAAATCTAAATTTTAAGCTGCAATCTGATGGCAAAATCAACTTTGCTGCTAGCAGCCTATTCAATCAACTTATTTAAGATGTAGTAAAACCAACATTATTAAACACATACAAAAAAAAAAGGGGAAGGAGAAGGATGGGTGGAATTGATGCGATTTTCTGGGTATGGAGCATATTGCTTTATCGCCAAATTGTAGCAAAATGTACCCAGGCAGGTCAAAAATTTGATAGATGTATTGCAGTTATTCAAGTATCTGTAACATTAAGTTACACTTTTCATGTCTCTCACCAAATAGCACACTCATTGAAACTACATCATCAATGATGTAGAGGAAAAAAGTTTTATAACACTTTTTTGAAAAAAAAGAAGCTGTGCTTCCAATTTTTTTTTTTTATCCAGCATGCAAACAGAACAATACGTCACAGGAATAATTCAGTAAATCAAACAATATTCATCCCAATACAAGAAGTGGACTGAACTGCCTTACAGAAAACACACACACCATAACCTTTTCATAGTAAACAAAAAATTTGCTAACATTAATAATGTAATATATACCTTGAAATGTTCCATGAGATCAGATGTAACTGCATATGGTGCTCCAATAACTACTTCATTCACATACTAAAACAGAAAAAACAAGACCAAATAATTAAATTACAAAAAATATTCAGTACAAAAATTCACAAGCTTTTGAAATATTATTTGACAGTAAGCACAAAATTCATTATATATAATATTATTCAAATAATAATGGAAATAGGATTTAAACAACATACTTTACAAGCAAGTACACTCAAAACCCTTTCATGCAAGTTCATGATTGGATAATTGCTGCCCTTGTATCTATTGACAACCTAAAAATCAAAATATTTCATGAGAGTTGTGAACATTTGAATAACTTTGTACAGTAATAAATCAAACCTTCAATTAGAAACAAAAATAACATTATATGGTTGCATATTAACTACAAAATTGTATATATATATTTAAAAATATATATGAATCCCATAATAATGTAAAATATATATAATATGAATACAAGAAAAAAAACAAGTAACTGAATATAAACTTAAAAAAAAAAAGAAAAAACTTAAGAAATTACAAATATCTAAGATAAAGTGAATAGCTATAAAGAGCTAATCATATATATGACAAAAGAACAAAACTTACCATAATTACTTCCTACAATAAAATAAAATATATGCATTTAATAGTAACATTTGCTTTTCTTTGTTTCAAAGCATTTTCCAATTATGTGCATAGGAGACATGAGTACTCACTATTTCATTATGTGTATTCATATTCTTCTTCCTTTTACTAAAAGTTTATTCACAGCAATATAACTTTCAATTCCAAAAAATAAATAAAAATGAAAAGGGAACTAAAACAGGAGATTCTGCATACATAACCTCAAAAGACTATTATTTATCAAAGTCAAGTGCACATTCATGAATATAATAATTATACTAAAGGGATCACCTAAGAAATCTGTAATTCAACACTATCAGTGTTAAAATGAAAAATCACATAAGTGCATTAGGCGGTTTCTCACATTATAAAGAATTCATTGTTCAGTTTAAATTAATGTTTTCTGAAGCTACATGAAGGCTATTAGACAACTAATTCTTGTAATTTTGAAATAATGTGAAGTGAAGGATAACACATGAATTGCTCTCCTTACTTCCTCTTGCATATCATGAAATGACTGATGCATTAATGCACAACAGCTACAAATACTTTCCATCGATTGATTGTTTATTAACATCAAATTCAGAAGCAATAAGTGATTGAATCATAATTTTTACCCATGGACAAGTGACAAAGACAACACCTGAGCATGCATCCCGTTCTCGAAGCTTTTGTACTCATTATGCGAACACGAGGAGTTTGAACCTTGACAAATTAAACATGCATCTCAATGCCACTACATGGGTTTTTAATAGCATTAAGGCTCCAGCTTCACTGAAACAGCTTGCAACCATGACTATTTGGCTATTGCAAGAGATATCAATGCAAAATTAGGTGTCTAACCTAGGAATCAGCAAATCGCAGCTCTTTGCATAGATGGTTGCGGCTATGCAAAGAGCTGTGGTTCTGGCTTCTCACTTTATACATTATTAAAAAAATAATGTTTACAAACAATTTATTCCTCTTTTTCTTTTATAATTATCTATTGAAAAAATTCTCCTGTATTCACAAATCTATATTTAAGTTAAGATATTTCTGTATTATATTGTTTTTCATTTACAGGGTTTTTGAGAATAGTTAAAAAGATTACAATTAGTTAAAAAGCCGTAAAAGTCCCAAATAAAATACTTAAATGCTTTTTTGCAAAACTTGAAACTTTTACTCCCAACATTATATTTTATAGCAATATATTTCTTTTAGAAACTCTAAAACAGGATTTAAAAAATTAAAAATTTTAGGTTAAAATAAATTTAATTTCAACAACTGGAAATTAACTTGATTTTAATGAAGTTAAATTTCAATCAATACACACTGTATTCTACAGTATGTCTATTTTATTCATTTTTAACCTCTTACCTGACACTTAGAATCCTAAAAATGATGTACAAATACAATAAAATCAGGAGTTAAAGGTTCTAATCTTGTAAACTGTGGATGAAAAAAGTCAATAACAAATTTGCTGAACAATGGTAAATTGATGTTATAAATTAAACTGAAATGAAATAGTTCATCTTTGATGATGTAATTTCCTAAAATGGAAACAATAGTACTTTCTGCAATGTTGATGCTGTAAGATAGCATTTGAGAGAACTTTAACATTCTTTGGTTAAATGTTAATGTTTCAGTTACTTCACAACAGCTGTAAAGTCATTAAGTAGATGTTAAGCAGTGGAATCTTCATTGTATTAATGATTATCATAGTTATTTTCAATCCATGAAACAGTGCTAAAGTTGATTTCCAGTTGTTCATTCAATATTTTAGCACCCAAAGCAAGGGAAGGTGCATTAGAACAAAATAAAATAAATCAAGAAAACTTTTAAAAATGGGGTATTTAAGGACTTAGAGAAAACATTTGTGGACTCCAGGTTATAAATGATAAAATATAAACTAAATTACAATAATAATAATCCTGAGTGTGAGGGACTATAGCTGCATTAAAAAAATGACTTGAAAATAACTAGGAGGAAATATAAAGCCATTTCTTGCAAGTAAGGGGTACAGAAAAATACATGAAGGATTTCATTGTTACTGATTCATTCTGAGATTGATATTCTGATGCAATGGTGCATATTGAAAGTTTGATTGCAGAAATGAAACTACCCAAAACAATAAGTAATAAAATAAATTATAACGCATCAAACACAGTAATAGTAAGAAGAAATTGTGAATCTATTCCACATAATTGTTATAAAATACAAAATGAAGAATTGGTACTTACAGGATCAGTATGCAAGCCAACAATGACATAATCACCTTCTGCTTTAGCTTTTTCTAAGAAGTCTACATGTCCTACATCTAAGGAGAAGAGTTAAAGTAACAAAATTGATGAGATTCTGCTTAATATTAAAACAGATTTTAATTCTAGCAGATAATGTAACTTCTAAAATTAAATAATTTTATCATCAAATTGCAAATCTATTAAAACATTGCATAATTAAATGCAACAAAATTTTTTCACAGAGGAACTGTTCTTAATCATACATTTTTTTTTTATATCCAAAATGCAATACTGGTCTTCAAAATGCTTAAGCAATTTTGATTCCTATCTGCAATTAATTTCAATTCAAAATTTTTACATTTAAAAATATAATCTAGTTCCTCTTAAATATATCTACAAAATGTCACTTATATTAAAGTTTCCCAGATAAATTTTCATTTACTATGAAGAAATAAAAAATAACTTACATTACGAAATGTAATTTAATATTTATTCTCTGTCTCTAAAAATATAAGTATAAATAGCTTAATGAATTTGGAAAAAATCAGACCATGTATTAAATTATTAGTTACTACACTTAACTCTAGGGGAAATTTTTTTTTATTATTTCTAATGGGCTGTGGATTGGAGTTTTTCCATTGCAGACCTGGTACATTCCCCGGAAGCTGGTATCTCTTTTTAGTGCGGCACAATATAGGCGGATACCAATTGCCGCAGGTAATTTTGATACCCAGTTTCCTCCCTAAAGGGAGGCACCTGAGCTCTGACAATGCGAACCTGTACAAGAATTTAATTTTGTCAAGAGCACCCAAGCCAGAACAGACACTCTAGGGATCTTTTACATGCCATATAATCAATCGCTGTTGATTTTGTGCATCATGAAAATCCACCGACTTGAGCCAGGGTCGAACCCACAATATGAGGTGTAGAAGGCCAGCAACAAACCAACCACGCCACTCAGCCGGCCCTCTAGGGGAAGAAAGTACACTTTATATGATAGATTTACTCCAGGTGAAGAAAAAAAAAGGATACGAAATAAGTCAAATGCACCAGCAACGTATACAATACGATCACCAGGCTGAAAAGAAAGGAAAGGAGGAAAAAACTTTAGTAAAAACATTATAGTAATAATTATTATTAATAAACATCTATTTATAATAAAAATAGATGTTTAATATTAAATATATAAGCATAACTTTTTTCCTTAAAACATGTATACATAAAAAAGTGAAATAAATATAACATAATTGACAAAAATAATTCATTTAACTGCAGATCCTAAGAATCCTTGATACTCTCGCAAGAAAATCAAACCATCTTCACCCATCTCACATGACTTTAATCTAAAGTTAATTGTAAAGAATACACAACACAGTAAAGAGAAATTATATTATCTTTTAGCTCAAAAAGCTATTGTCATAACCTACTAACTCTTGAAAGTATACACTTGACTAACACTTGATAATTTAAAATTTTATAAAGCAGTACAATATACAAATATCCTTCTAATAACTAAAAGAAAATTTCATAACAAAGATATTTTGATAAAAATAAGTACTCACAAAAAACTCTTTTTGTATAGATTTGATTTATTAAAACTCACAGTTACAAATTTACAGTCAGCTATATAGTTTTTAAAGAGAATATGGAAAAAAAACCTATACTGAGTACGGCTTCATATTATTTATAATGAATAGCTGGCTGATTTAAAAAATTCACCCCTATAAAATCTACTAATTTTTTGCATTAGATTCAGAAAAAATTATCACATTTTTTGAGGTGAAACTTAAAAGAGGTATAAAACAAAAAATCTTTCACAGAATGACTTCAATGTTTTAGTGTTAAAAGTTGATACAGCTTTTATAAAAAAGTTTTGTTAGAAAATGCACAAAAACTGACTTCATAATAACGATGTTTTGATATGAACAAGGAAACTAATATTGTACAAAGGTTACATTAATAAAAAAGTTCAGTTAGAAGATGATTTTAAAGACACATAGGAAGTTTTTTAAAAGAAAATCTGAACAAATATCTTCTTATGACTTCATGTTATTGTTCTTGGAAAATCAATAGATTTTATGGAGTTTTAATAGACATTATACACCTGAACTCATTTCTTTCTTTCTTTTGGTAATGCCACACTCTTTCACATTATGTGTTACAATGAAGAATAAGCAAAACAGATAACATTACTTGAAATAAAATTTTACATTTAAAGAAGCCACCGGTGTCTTCAATATTTCCAACAACAACTTAATAAATTTCAATATGCTTGTTACTTCCCGAAAACAGAAGATAGATTCTCCATTTACACAGAACAGAACTGTCAGTTCCCTCAAGAAGGATCTCATCACCATATGCTTCATTGAGATTAATTACTTTTGGCATGCAAACAAATAAATGCATAAAATATTTCATACAGATAAATTTAACAGAGTCAATGTTTGCTCAATTTTCTACCCCCAAATTTTTTAAATCTTCATTATTGATAGAGCATAAAAAAGAATAAAAATAAAGGACACTGTAAGAAATAATTCTTTCTTTAAATGATGTAATATTTCATTAGTTTTGCCCCCAAAAAACAAGCTCATTCAACTCTTCGAATTTTCTTAATAATTAAGTTAGCTATTTTCTTAGCTATCAAGGTTAACACAGTTATTCACACACAAAAAATCATTTCTTCTTATTTAAGAAAACACATTTCAAAGCCTTATTTTGGCCAAAAATAAAAAAAAATGTGAAACTAATCAACATTTTTATTTTAATTCTGGATTTTGATCCACATTGCAGATAACAGTTTAATAAGTCAATTCAACACATACATTGACTTTAATTACCTTTCTTTTTGAAATGCAGTTTGTAAAAAAAAAAACATTTTTATCAGTACAGATATTTATTTATACTTTCAATAGAAATTATAAATAGTAGTTACTTATTTTAAAAAATTATTCAAAATTTTCTACTGTCAGATGTATTTGGAAACAAGGTGCAGCACATAGCCCAACATTGCAAATATTACACAAGTAACGACTCTATCATTTTCCTTTTGCTAAATCCCTATTAGCATAAACACAGCACAGTATCCTGTGGGAGATTCTTTTTTATATGTTGGTAGAACAAAACTAGGAAAATGATGCTCTGTTAGCCGTAGAGTTCCAGAAGATTTTGATCAACCTAATTTTTTTAGTATTTGTTTTGCTATGATGACTTTGTATAAGTCTTTTTAGTTATTTACTTCTGATATCCAAATTTTTTTTTCACCTCAATTTTTTATACAAAACATGGGCATTTCAAATGCTGATGTCTAGCAAATGAAAAAATAGTTTTTAAAAGTATTTATCTAAATTTATGAAATCTCAATAACAGATAGCAGTTAATTTCGCAAGTGCATACAGCACTCATTTATATTACAGTAGTATAAGTGAGAAAAAGTGAGTGAAAATTATAGTAACATAAAATATGACTCGAATTATCTCAATTATGCATGTGTGATCAATTTAACTTGATCACACATGTTAAGCGGTTAATAGATATCTTACTTAAGCATGAGAAAAATATTCTTACAAGCAAATTTTTTCCTAATAAGGAACAGAATTTTAAGAACCTTTTTCTCTCTATTTTAATATTTTCCTCCTATTTCTGAATGCTTTCATTTTTTGGAATTGAAAACTACAAAAACTTTTTGGTGGTTCAATAGCAAAGTAGATTACCAGAGGTTGAAAATATGTACTACAACTATGTCAAAAATCCCCATTTATAAGCCCAGAAACTAAGTTATGTGTTAAAGAACTAAAATAATTCCTTTCTTCATTAAAATTCTTTTATATTTTCCCCGAAAATTCATGTCCAACTTTTTCTTAACAGCAATAAAATTAGCATGAATAATTACCCCCCATTATCAATTATATTACATTACTCCTCAATATTAATGTTAAGGGGTGACTGTTTGATTGACATATGGAAGCGATTAACGTTGCTTTCATTATATATTTATAAATTTTTTTAAAAAAAATTATTATTTGATAGTACCTTTGGTTCTTTGCCTTCTGAAAATTGAATTATCTTTTGAGTAGTAGGGAGAAATTGTGAAATCCCTGTCCATGGACTATGTGTACTTGGATCCTATCAAAAACAAAGATATAAATTATAAATACTAATAATAGCAAACATATACTTAAAATGCAAAAGGAAAGTGTTATTAAAAAATGTTAATATTAACAAAAGTAAAAATTTATCTACTTATTTAGTAAAAGTTTTGTTGCTATAAAGACTAACATTTTTCAAATACATTCCCCACACATGCCAAAGTTTACACCACAAGCATTTGTTTTTGTATGAAAGTTATAATACAAATACATGATTTCAATGAACATGAATGAGTAACTAAATAAAATAAATACTTAGGGAAAGAATGGGAGTACAGAGAGTCCAAAAAATTCTTGTACCATTAATTCATGAATGAAACAAATTGAGACAGGAAAACTAAAAAATAATTTAGAACATACACACTGTGATTACATAAAATATAAACAAAATTTATATCAAATTTTTAAATGTACACTATTTTTCGCCTAGAAGGGTTGAAACTATTGATTATTCTGTGGAAATTGCTGAAGTAATATGTCACACAGATGAAAAATTCAAGACTGTTTTAACTGACCTTCAACCCATTTATCAGTTTCTCCACTTTTGATAAGCCACCTATAACTAATTCATAATACTTCTGCAATTAAAAACGAATGTGAAGAAATTTTGAATAGAAAAACTAATTGCTGCACAATATATATTCATATGAGTACAGGAACTTTCAGGACACCCTGTGTAACTAAAATGTACAAATATGCAAAAGCATTACTTACTCTACTAATGGTTCTGGCATGCTCTGTATCAATACCATATTCTCTTTCACCTCGGTTATGATGCTGTTTTGTTAATAATAGCATCCTGTAAAATATTGAAGATTAGTTACAAGAAAAAGAGCTATTTTATAAAAATATTTTTTAAAAAAAAGAAATCCTGTATAAATATTAAATACTGAAGGGATAATGTTTTATCCCTTCAGTAAACTGAAGGAATTACTCAAAATTATTGAGTATAATGTAAAACATTAAAAAAAATCTAGCTTTTCAATTTTAAGAATCCTAAAACAAGGCTGATATTTAACTTCAAAATTTATAGATCAATTTTAATAAATATTTATTCAAATTGAGAAAAAATAGTTCTATTTATTATTTTTTTATTCCATGCATCATTGAAAGTAATTATTCTTAGCCTTTTATCTCATACACACATTAATTTCTTAATTTTTATAGGGTATCAATTAAATCTAGATAGATATTATACAACAGCCTTGTTATAAAACAAAAATTTCAATTATTCAATTTCAATCTTTTATAAATATATAAAAATGGTTTAGTTTTTTAATTAAAAAACACAAATAATCTTAATTAAATTTTAAAAAATGCAACAGGAATGCATTCAAGGCATTTTAATTTTAAATCCATTTCAGACAGAGATTTTGAAAATAAACTTTGCTAACAGTAGTTTATTCTGAATTTCATCAACAGCAGAACTATACCTTACCTGCCTACCAAATCTGTTGTAGATACACCAGCAGTTCTTTTGCATTCTCTGTAATGAAAAATCATAACATCTGAATAACTAAAATATATATATATTTTTTTATCAAAGGATCTGTAAGAACTTAAACTATTTGATTTTTTCCAGTTGTTTGTTTGATTTGAAAGTTAGCACACTGGAGAAAGTTTAGCAAATAAAATCATTCCCACTAACATATTAAGATATATACAATCATAGAGATATTTTTATTTATACAAATATAGTAATTGTTTCATTAATGTTTCTATTTAAGTTCAAAATATTTTAATGCAACATGACAAAATTTTAAATAATTTTCAAAAATAAATATAATTGCAGCAAAGATTCGATTATTATAAAAAAACTCTAATACAATAGTAAATAATATTATTTTAAAAGAAATAATTTGAACAAAGTATGAAATATTTGAAAAATATTACACATGTAAAATCTTACTTATATCTCCCAGCAGCTTTCACATAACGATATGTGTCTTTCCCATCAGCATCCAAAGTAATATCATCTAAAATATGGATAACATCCTCGTAAAATGTATAAATTAAAAAGCATTTTATCAAAACATTTAATCAATTTGTGTTTCTTTCCTTAACCTTATAAATTATATTATAATTTACTGTATTACTCACCTGCATGTACACAAAAGTCACAATTATATTTATCCAAAGTTTCAATTGTTGTTATATAAGGAGCACCTTCAACAACCTATGGGTAAAAAGAATATTAATAAATATTTGTCAAAGAAGAGAAAAACAGTGATACATCTTTATATCTAACAACTTTTGAAAATGATAAAGTTAAGTAATGCATTAACAACATTTCAAAAAAATTTCTGAAATAAATATTTTTTTTATTATTTGATGTAAAAAAAGATTTCATAAAAAAAAATTTTGGTAAATTTTTTAAAGAAAATAACTTATAAGAAACTCTTTAGATTTCTAAAAATTCATACACTAAAATAGATTTAACGACATGTTTATAGTAACATAATAGAAAGTACTGACTTTACAATAAGACATCTTTTATAAGGAATTCAATGAAATTACTCAACTTTTAGATTATATTTGTTAAAAATTATTACACATACAAAACTAAATTTAAAAAGATATTGGTAGCAATAAAATTTCACAGAATGGCTCCAATGTTCTGGATCATCATTAGTACTTCATTCATTACTTTAATAAATGTAATGAAATATTTAATACCACTAAATTTAGTAGAACTAGTTTTTATTAGGTCTGATGCCTCAATATATTAAATTTTTTTTCTATGAATTGGATATTTGTTTGTAATTATAACTACAAAAAATTATGTGTTTTCTACACTTCTACTTTACCATCTTTAACTGTAACAGAGAGAGGGCATTTTCCCATGCTTTTTACTCCAACAGCATTATTTTACAACCCATCGGGTTGGGGCATAATTACAGTAAAAAGAAAACACGTCTTTGATTGCCTTTGTAAAAATGTAATCACATCATAATTGTCCAAAAATATAGGTTTCTTCATTATGTAAATTCTGAAAGCCTTATAGAGCCTGTTTTCTTTTGCAAGTAGAATACATTTAAGATCATCACATTAACTTTTAAAAGTAAAGAAACAGCATCATTTTTTCTGTGATGCCAAATTTATTAAATAACTCAAGAAATCTATAATTAATCTTATTTTTTTCTTTTAATACGTAACACCATTTTTAATTGCATTATTGCAGCATTTTATGTACAAGAAATATAATATGTAAACAGTACTTTGCCCCTGATTACATTTGAAAGGACATATTCTTTGACAAAACTATCCAATTTTGAGCAATGCTACTTGATTTATCATTTGCAACATGCTTTGGAGTTTTTATACAATGTCGAATATCAGATTGGCTATCATAACAAATACACATGTCAGTACAACAGAAAGGACAAAATGCATATTTTCTCTTCTTTTGGGATGTGTTAATACAACTGGATTACTGTTTAAAACATCCTTTATATGACGGAAAATCTATTTTGGCCCTAATTAGACAATGGTAAAAAGAGCAATTAACAACAAAAAATTGTTTGGTAATTATTGAAGTATAAGGAATACAAATACAGTCAGTTAACTCTTAATAATTCGAAGTTGGAGGGACCAAAGAAAACTTTGAATTATCAAGAGGGTAGGAAAAAACTCCCAAAATGCATGAAGAGAAATTTTTTTCTAACACATTTAAGTTTCAAACTAGGTAATAAAACAATAATTGTACACATATATAAAATTATTTTAAAGTATTTTTAAAAAGTACATATTCACAGCATAAATATATTACACAGAAAAAAGAATACATTTATGTATTAAAAATAATTATTAAAAGAATACATACTGTACATAATTAATCTCTTTGATGAAAAAATGTGTTATCATTTTTTTGTTTTGTTTTATGGTATTCAATCTAGCTTTGTCAATAGATTTCTCTAGAATAAATGTAGCTTGAAAGATGTTCACATCAACATGATTTTGTAGGGAAAAAGTTGCATAGTTTGTTCAATGACACTTTAGCTTCTGTCAGAGTTATCAGAGTAAACTCTATCAATTCGTCTTAATAACTTTCTGTGTTATTGTGGTCCAAAGCCACAATTTCAGTGTCAGATAGGGTTCCCTATACAGAGATGTCCATGTCAACCTGCACGTAATCATCAAATCTTGTACTGGGAGATCTTCCCAAAGGGATGGTTCAGCACTGTATTTCATGAGTGTATCATACACATCAATCAGATTTGACATGGGGAAGCCTGACTTTTTAAAACAGTTGTAAATTTTCAAAGGAGTGACAGCTTTCCAAACCTCACCAATCATGATCAAAGCTGTTAAAATAGAAATAGTTACATTCTGCTGATTTTTTAGATTATCCAAACTGCTTTTAACAACTTTACACTGATAAAAAGTTTTAAAATTATGTACGATGCCTTGCTCGAAAGGCTGAAGTTTTGAAGTTGAGTTTGGAGGGAAAAATTTAAGTTTTTCACATTTAATAACGATGGTGTGTTATTGAGCACAGTGCAGTTCTCTAAAAATAAGTAAATATGCCATTTCAAGCTTTTCATATCTGTGGCCAGTGAAACCAACTATTCACTAAAGAGTTCAGTGGTGATCCACGCCTTCTTGTTTGAGTGGTATGTTATAGAGAACAAGCTTATGCCCTTGAAACACCAGGGTTTCGCATATTTTCCTACGACGAGAGGAATAATCTTTTTTGAGCCGTTCATGTTTACAGCCAGTAAAACAGTTATCCTGTCCTTGCTATGTTTTCCTCCATGGCATTTTTTTTTAATGTAAATTTTTTTTCTGGCATACATTTGAAAGAGTCCATTTTCATCCATGTTGAAAATGTTACATGGGTCGTACTCCTTTATTAAATCCGACAGCAAGTTCTGACACTTAGAACAAACATTTATGCCCACATTCAAGCTTTCTACACACATTTTTTTGAAGACTATCTTTTTCCTTTTCTTAAAATTTGTAAGCCATTCCTTGCTAGCCAAAAACTTAATTCCTAATTCTAAAGTGAATGCTCAAGACTTTTCTTACGATAAAAAGCCACCCACTGAAATACTCTGTCCTCAGCACAGTCTCATCCATTAAACCAGGAGTACTTAACCTTTTTTTCTGCCGGGTTGCACACATATGTTAGCCATTTAAAACGGGCTGCATACATATGATGGCTATTTCACGTGGGCCGCAACATGAGGATTAATGGGGGGGGGGGGAGAAATGCTTTAAGACCAAGATAACATACATAATTTAAAATGTGAAGATTGATCAAAATATTTAAACCCCTATTTTGCTTTTTTTAATTATTATTTTTATTTTTGCCACTGAATTTTTCTAAACTAGAAGTATTTAAAGTCACTTTTTCCCAATTTCTGCATCAGTAAACAGTTTCATATGATTACCAATGATATAACAAATTTCATAGGGTGCCTTTGTTATAGCTGTGACATTACCACAGACAAAAAACTTTTTTGCTGTTATAAAGATCATTCAAGAAAGCCTATTTATCATCTCTTGAAAGAGATCTTTGAGGAAAAGTGTCATTGAATGATTCCTGTTTATTGGTATTTTTTAAATATACTTTCGTGACAAAAAATCAAACAATTACTGAACTATGCTTTTTTTCTCTATCTATTTTCTTTGACTACTTTTCGCTTGCAAGATATGAAAGATAGTTAAAAATTGGCGCTACTCATAAAACGGACACCCCACTGTTGCCTATTATCACTAATCTGAAAAAAAAATATATCAATTCACACTCATATGCAAAATCGAGCAAAAAGCAAAATTGATATATTTAATTTTTTTTTAACAAATAATTTCGCACCAAATTTTTATAAATAAATTAATTTTTCAGAGCAATGGGCTATGATCGGGCCACTTAAAATCCGCAGGTTGACTATTGTTGCATTAAAATAAATACCGTTCAAGATGTGGAAAATTACCTTTACTAACACATTTTTTCACCTCTACTTTACACTAACACTCCACTCCTTTTCTCTTTATTCTTCAGAGTACTGGATCAAGCACAGTGGGATATCAAATGCTTTTACCTACATTGACTTTCCTCTCCTCTTTTTCTACTGATTCTATCACCTTTTGCTTCTCAGAAATTGTTATGCATTTGTCCTTCTTAAAAGAAGAACCTTATCCTTTTGTGTGATAAGGCAACACTGACTTGGGGTGCAAGGAAGTGGTCCAAGGTCTATCGAAATTAACAGGTAGCAAACATGAATCCCCACAACATTAGTAAAATATTTTTTAGAATCTAAAATTAACACAAGACATATTCACAGCCTCACACTTAACTACGGGGTATACTTAATAATATTGACGTTGGGTAGGTTCTTTTTGTCTAATCAGTTTGTCAAAATTCAACCAGTTTTTTCTCTTTTTGATCGGTCCTCTCCTATGACTTTCCACTCTGTCTTTTTTAATCTCTTGAACAGGACTCCTTCATACTCCACCAAATCTCTTCCATTCCTCATTGGAAATAAAATTGTTTCCCGCTTGGTTACCTGGAACACTGTTCCCCAACACCATTGGCTCTTTAAGACAGGGTCCAGTCTAGCCCATGCCTTATTTGGTGCCCCATGCTATAAGTCACACAGATGAGCTATAAATTGCCATGTCAGTCTGACACAAAACATACAATTCTATGCATCTCTTCTTCACAATAGCAGACCATCCTTTCTGAACACATGTGTAGCAAGGTCATGTGTTAAACAAAAAATATGGATGACTGACAACAGGTGCTGCCAGTCTATTGTTCACTTGAAGAAGGAAGTAATAAAAGTGTCTTTTCCCTGAAGAACTGGGAAATACAAAGAAGGGGGAGCAGACAGCTGGTCTTCAAAGGGGCTATGTTACAGGGGAGTTGTGCAGAGACAATGCAACACAAAACCTGTAAGCTCCAACCTGTTTGCTAAGGAACTCTACATGACAGTGAGTGCTAGAATTGTCCAGAGTTTTATAAGATAAACTTTGAATTATCATGAGTTGTAGTCTGGCCAGCCACAAATTTTACTTTGAAACATTGATTGTATCACAATGTATTGTTTTAGTTCAGAATATCAAGAGTTTTTCTAGGGATTGAGCATATACTTTGAATTAGAGAGAGGTTGGTATTATCAAAGGTCTGGATTAGCAAGAGTCTGCTGTATATTCAAAGTACAAGATGACTCCAGTTCTAGAAAGGTGTTGCAGATGAAGAAAAAAATTAATTGCTGAATAAAATCATGCCTATGAATTAGCAAGAAACAAAATATAATAAATGGGATAAAGGACCAACTTCAAGAACTTTTTAAAAATTCACTATATAAATGCAAATACTAAGGTTTTCACATGAGCATGAACTTATTTTCTGGTCATTATGATAAGAGAATATAGATAATGAAATAAGTGAATATAGTCAGCAGATGATGGAAATTTTGCAAAAAATGCTTAAAAATAATTCTAGGCATATTAAGAGGCTGAAAAGAGTAAATTTTATGTGCAAAGCATAAAAGATGACAACTGTGAATCTCTAATTTTGTTTCATTTGATATGTTTTCATTATTGTTAACCAAAAGAAAAATTCATTTGTAAGAAAAACATTAATATTTTTTCCTATAAAAACATTTTTTTTACTACTCGCGATAACACGCCGACACAAATCCAACTCTTACCTGGCAAGGGCGTGTTTTAACGCTTTGACGCCATCCAACATTCAGGTTGGTTCGCCCTGTTCGCTCCAGCTAACTAACTAACAATTAACTAATAATTAATTAACAATAATTAATTAAGCTCTTAACTAACAATTACACAATTACAGGATTTTTTTATTTTAATAATTAATTAATTAAGCTCTTAACTAACAACTGCACAGTTACAGGATTTTTATTTTAATAATTAATTAATTTTAACAACAATTAATAAATAAGAATAAATTAATCAATAAATAATTTTAACAATAATTAATTATTTAATGAATTACTTTTACCATTGATTAATTATTAACTTATTAATTCATTTATAATTAATTAATCAATAATTAATTGATGATTAATTAAATAAGCTCTTAACTAACAATTGCACAGTTACAGGAATTTTTTATTTTAATGCATGTGTTTCAGCCATTTAATTGTTAAATTGCCTGCCAGACTTGGGTAGGATTTAAATACCCCTTGCCGCCAGGGAAAGAGTTAAGTTGAAAAATATTTTTAATACATTGTAATAATTTTCCTAAGATAGATTCCATAAAATATAATAATCTTTCACTATTAATTTATGTTGAAAATAAATACACATGAAATTTTTTTTAGAAATTTGCAAATAAGTTTAGAATTTACTGAATGTATTTGACAATTTTTGTATTTAAAAATATTTTTTTCCAGAAAATTTGTATAAAAAAATTAAAGATTATAAAAAGGTTGTATTTATTAAGAAATAAAACTGGGGAGAAAAAAAAGTTTTTAAAAGTGAAAGAAATATTACTTTAAATTACTCACTTCATCCACCCATTTTACAGCTCGGACCATTTTATATCTTTCTTGTTCATTAAAAACAGGAGGACCTTTATGTCTAGCAATTTCCTCTAAAGTTAAAAGAAATGACATGACTTACTAAAGTAATATAAATTATTTTGCAAGGAAAGTTATAATAGAAACCATAACATTTGAATACAAAATGTTCATATGAAAAATTAGAAAGAATTTTTTCTAAGTTTGATGGACTTGGTTCATAAAGAAAAGAAAATTTAAATTTTTATATTTATTAATCAATCATGTTGAAATGAATTTCACATCAAGTTCTATAAAAAACATGAAACTGAAGAAATATTCACAGGATATATAAACAACATACAATGGTCAAATCTGATTAATAAGAAATGTGAAATAAAACCTAATGTGAGCATAAAAAAAAATTTGAAATTTTTTTTCAATTACTTTGCAATTAATAGTTAAAATGCAAATAAAATAAGGCTTCATATCCAAAGAGATAAATGAAAAAACTGCAAGAAAATTAATTTGAATTCATTTGTGTGTGTGTGTATATATACCAGGTGTATGCAAATGAAATGAGACGATTTTTTAAAAAAAAAACAACAAATTTGCGAAAACTGTTAATATTTCTTTATTTGAAATAATATCCATCGCTAGCTACACATTTCCCCCATCTTTCGGGCAATTTGTGAATACCATGCCAAAAGAATGATCGGTCTTTTGCGGCCAGCCAGTCATCCAGCCAAGATTTGACGTTTTCGTAAGAAGTGAAGCGCTGGCGTGTCCCAATGATGCAAATAGGTGGTAATCGGAAAGAGCCAAGTCTGGCGAATAAGCCGCATGCGCTAAGGGCTCCCAGCCGAGAGCCTTAAACGATGTCCTTGGTCGGTTTAGCACGGTGGCTAGGTGCGTTGTCATCAAGGAAAATCACTTTGTGCTGCCGTTTCTTGTATTGCTCGCGTTTTTCGAGTATAGCATCGTTCAAATTAAGTAATTGTTGCTTGTAGCGATCAGTATTAGCGGTTTCGCCGGGTTTGAGAAGCACATTATAGATTGGTCCCTCCTGATCCCAGAAAATACATAGCATTGTCTTGCGGTCGAAGCGATTCGGCCTTGTGGTCGATTTGGACGGTTTTCAGGGGTCAACATATGATCGATTAAGCTTGGGATTCTCAAAATAAATCCATTTTTCATCGCCAGTCACAATACGATGGAGATATGAATTGCGTTTGTAGCGGGCAAGCAACATTTCTCACACGATTTTTCGGTTCTCCTGTTGACGGTCCGTTAGTTCGTGTGGTACCCATCTATCGACCTTTATTATCTTACCCATTTCTTTGAGACGACGGGAAACAGTGCTCTGGTCAACATTCAATTGTTCTGCAAGATGTTCTTGCGTTTGGCCATCATCTTCATCGAGTAATGCTTGCAATTCAGCATCTTCAAATTTTTTTGCTGGTCTGCCACGCTCCTCGTTTCTCACATCGAAATTACCATTTTGAAACTTTTCAAACCACCTGTAGCACTGCGCACGGCTCAGAGCATTGCCACCGTATGCTTCTACAAGCATTTGATGCGATTCGGCAGCATTTTTCTTCAGATGGTAACAAAAAATTAATGCTGTCCGCAAATCGTGGTCGGAAGGCATAAAATTCGACATTTGCAACACAATAAAAAAATACAATGCACGCTGAAACTCGTCCAAATGTAAACTAAACATGAGTATCAAAGGTCAAACTATAAAAAAAATCACGTGTCACGGTTTCGTATTGTTTGCATATTTGCGTGGCGACATCTGTTAGCAATCGTCTCATTTGATATGCATACACCTGGTATATATATATATACTATATATATATATTACTTCTTTAATATCCAGTATTCTGAAGAGAGTATTTCAAGAAACTATTCCAGGAAAGAACAGAAAGTAAACCTCAAAAAATTTAAATAACACAGTTTGAAAAAGAGCATATTAGACCATTAAATATTTAAAAATTATTAACGAATTAACAAAATCAATTCATAATAATTTTAAGAGTTTCATAATTTTTAGAGATGGAACAAATGATAGAAGAAAGAAATTTACAATCTTAAATATAGTTAAAATCTGAATGCTAACTAAGATTTTCACCAATATTTAAAATGCAATAAAAAGGGAAGCTACATTTAATTGCAAAGAAAAAGCAAAAACCCAAATTGCAAACAAACTGAAAATTAAATTTCAAAACATTTAAAAATAGGATTTTTTAAATTAAAAATACAAATGAACATCATTAAAAATAATTCAATAAACTAAACGCATACCATCAGTATGAACTCCAACAATCAGATAATCTCCCATAGCTTTAGCCTAAAATAAAATAAAAGTTGTCAAACAATTTTTGCAATCTTTAGCATAACAATTTACTGGAATAAAGGAGAATATATATAATTCAGAAAAAAAAAATACATTAAAATCTTTTTTCTGCCTGTTTTGACTTTTAAAAACATCTTCATTACATAAGATGCTTTAAAACTTAGTTGTCACACACAGTTGCATTTCGAGGATAAATCTGAAATTTGAGACAAGAGTATATTTTTCTTAAAATAAATGAAAAACATGAACAAGAAAAACATTAATTTCTATTAAAATATTCCTACATAGAAAAAAGGATTTAAAAGTAATAATTTTTCTATAAAATTTCCAAAACAAACGCAGAATGTTTTTAGAATAATCTTAAACGAAATAATAAAAATGTTAAATACAACATTTTATAAAGTATGTTGTTTGCGCAAGCCCAACTGCGCATGCCTAAACTGCGCATGCGCATCTATCGAGATGTGTATGAAGTAGTAGTTATGAGTAATTAATAAACGCTAGTCCACAAGAAAACTATGTCGTGATAGTGTCATGAACAATATGTGTTAGAGATTCTTGAGTCCACTTAAGCGTTAGAGCTATCGAAGTAAATATTGGTCCTTACGAGGCCAGAGAAGAGCCTATGGATTTAAAAAAAAAAGACTAAGTGAAAAGCCAAGTGCGGCAAACAGTGATTTGTGTAAACAGCCAAGTTCGGCAGCCAGTGATGTGAGGTGAGAGCAATGTTATTTGAATTTTTGTGAGAATTTTAATTATGTCTTTAATTGCTAAGTTGAGGAAAGACGAGTTAAAACTTGTCTCGGAGGAATTAAAACTAACTGTGCCAGATAATGCAAAAGTTCTTGATTTGAAAATTTTAATTGAAAGTAGTGAAGTGTATAATACAGACACAGAATTAGTTAAAACTATTATTGACTATGCTGTTGAAGAAACGAGAATTAAAAAATCTGAGAGTAAATTAAATTTAGAGTAAATTAAGTTAGCGCAGTCAGAGAAGCAATTAGAGCTTGCTAATATTCGGAAAGATTAACACATGATTCTTCACTTTCAACAGTGAGCGCCACCGAAACATGTAACAATATTAGTATCGAAACGTTAACAAAAAGTGTTAAAACATTAACTATCTCTGTACCCTCGCGTGTTGAGTCATATAATTTATTTTTTCAGTCATTAGAGAAAGCATTCAAAACGAAAGAGGTTCCCGAAGAATGGAAATCGGAAATTCTTTTAAATATCTTAGGAGAGAGAGCGAATAACTTAATGATTTATGTGTCAGAGGAAGAATTGCGCAGTTATGAAAAACTAAAAAATTTAGTTTTGAAAGAATTTCAGCCTACACCGCAAGAATGCTATAATAATTTTCGTAAAACTCAAAAATTAAATTTAGAGAGTTATGTTCAATTTGCGTCTAGGTTAAGTGCAACATTTGAGTATTACTGTCAGTTACGAAATGTTAATGAATTTAAGTCAGTATGTGAATTAATTGTTGCGGATAAAATGACGAGCACTCTTGACAGATAATTATTGACTCATATTAATGTAAAACAAGGAGAAACATTTTTTAAACCCCATGAGTTAGGGCGATAAAATGATATTTATTTATCTTCTAAAGGTAAAATAAAAAGCGAGTCTAATACATTTTCCAGGTCCTTCACTGGAAATGAAAATAAACGATTTTAGTTCAATAAACAACAGAGATATAACAGCTCGCGAAGTCAGAGAGGAGTTTCGAGCGTATTTTTTTTCTGAAATAAAGAGTGAAAAATGTGTGTTGTGTAAAAATGAAGCACATGCTTTGCAATTTTGCCCTCAGTTTAAAGGTTTTTCGATAAACGAAAGAGTAGATTTTGTTAAAAACAATAAAAATGTGCTTTAAATGTCTATCCCCAGGGGAATGTTGTGTAAAACAGTGTCGCTCTAGAAATTGCATAATTTGTAAGAAGCCGCATAATAAATTGCTTCATTTTCAAAGAGAAATAAAGGGTATCCCAACTCCCCAAATCGGGCCTCCTTCGGTCATTGAAGAGAGATCGCAAACGATATCTTTTAATTCTTCTGCCCCTCCATTCGTTCCTAATTCAAATATAAACAAGCAAGAAATCGTGGCGACTACATTTAGTCATAACAAAATTAAAACATGCTTACTAAGTTCTGCTCGCGTATTAATTAAAGATAAATATTCGAATTGGCATGAATGTAGGTGTTTGTTAGATGGAGGCAGTATGGTTTGTCTTATAACTAATGAGTGCGCCAATAAATTACAACTGAATGGTGAAAATATTAATACTTTGATCTCATGTTTAAATGATACATCTATGATTGTTAACGGTTGCGTTAAAACGACAATTTCAAATAAAAATAATACATTCGTGAAGGATTTAAATATGTTAGTAGTTAAGAAAATCACAGATTTTATTCCAAGTAATACGTTTAATAACTAGTGTTAATTTTTCAGATATAGTGGAGTTAGCTGATGATCGTTTTAATATTCCAGATAAAATAGACATGTTGTTAGGTGCAGAAATAGTTTTTGAACTATTGAGACCGGAAAAATTTAAGATAAAAAATTAAGATCTAATTTTACAAAACACGGTTTTTGGTTACGTTGTAAGTGGTAATGTAGATTCATTTAATGAAACTAAAGTTCATTGCGGTTTAGTTAGGGACGAGGATTTAAATAAAACGCTGCAAAAATTTTGGGAAGTAGAAAATGTGGAGATAGTGCAAACAAAAGGTAATGAGGCTAGTTTATGTGAGGAACACTTTATGAAAACACATTCTAGAGACGAGGAGGGACGGTATATAGTTAAAATGCCCCTTAAGGGTGATACAAATTGTTTAGGGAATTCCAGGGGCATTGCTCTCAAACGATTAAATGCATTGTGGCTTAGATTGGAAAGGGATCCACAATATCTAAAATTGTATAGAGAATTCATGCAAGAATATGAACAATTGGGACATATGAAAGAAGTGAAGGTAGAAGAAAATAATTCGAAGATGAGATATTTTTTACCTCATCATGGCGTCTATAGACCCGAAAAAAGTACTACCAAGTTGAGGGTAGTCTTTAATGCTTCCAATCCTACAAGTAATGGGTTATCGCTGAATTCAATCCAATATAATGGATGACTGGTTCAAAATGACCTGTTTACAATCATGATTAAATTTAGAGAGCATTCTTACACATTCACGGCAGATGTGAAGATGATGTACCGAATGATACGCATCCATGAGAGCCAACAGCCGTTGCTCAGAATTTTGTGGAAAGAAAGTTCAGATGACCCGGTGAAAACCTTTGAGATGAAAACCGTGGCATATGGCACTGTGAGTGCTCCCTTTTTAGCAACGAGAACTTTGCTGCAGTTATGAAGAGATGAAGAGAAGAGCTTTCCTTTGGCTGCACCTGTTCTTAGAGAGAATTTTTATATGGACGATGTTCTTTGCGGCGCATCGTCTTTGATGGAAGCTAAGGCCTTGAAGAAACAACTTTCCGGCATTTTGGAAAAAGGAGGAATGCATTTGCACAAGTGGGGTTGTAGCCATCCTGAGCTAGTTTCAAACATCAGTGGAGCTTATGAGTTCGAGAATCCCATCGAGACCAAGATGTTGGGAGTGTCCTGGAAGTCACAAGAGGACTGCTTTGTTTTCAAAATCACAGTGGAATTAAAGGACTCCTACACCAAGAGATGTGTCCTTTCGACAATAGCTAGGCTTTTCGATCCATTAGGACTATTGGGTCCGGTAGTAGCAAGAGCCAAGATTTTCATGCAGAGTCTTTGGAGTCTCAAAATCGATTGGATCGACGAGTTGTCTTCTGAGAGAGCCAAAGAGTGGCATCGGTTCCTTGAGGACTTCAACAGTATAAGCAGTATCTGCATTGGTAGATGTATTGTGCCTCCTCAAGCAACAAGAATTGAGCTTCACGGTTTTGCTGATGCTTCAGAGAAATGTTACGGAGCAGTGATATATTGCCGTTCTCAATCGCCGAATGGCGCAATAAAGGTGAAGCTTGTTACAAGCAAAAGCAGAGTAGCACCCGTGAAGAGTGTCACCATGCCGCGGCTCGAGTTGTGTGCCGCCGTTCTTCTTGCAAAGCTGATGAAAAGAGTTGAGACTGCCTTACAAATGAATACACCTTCCGTGTACCTGAGGAGTGACTCAACCATTGTTTTGGCATGGATCCAAAAGGAACCTAACTTGCTTAAAACCTTCGTGGCAAATAGAGTTGCCAAAATCCAGCATCTGACTAATGCAGAGCAGTGGCATCATGTTTCTTCGGAACAAAACCCAGCTGATCTTGTATCCAAAGGTCTCGACCCGTCGAGTCTACATAACAACTCATTGTGGTGGAATGGACCGACGTTTTTAGCAACGAAAGATTATCCGGAGAGGGATATCCTTTCATCAGTGACTCATAGTGATGAATTTAACAGTGAATTAAAAAGCAACGCAACACACTGTGTTCATTTAAATGTGACAAATTCAACCTTTATAACTGACCTGTTAAATATAAGTAATAAGTACACTAAAATAATTCGAATGTTAAGTTTTATTTTTAGGTTCTTTGGAAATTGCAGAGGAGGAAATAGGAGAGGACCCTTAGATGTTCAGGAGATCAACCGAGCTGAGCTAGTCTTAATTAAGATTGTGCAACTACAGGAGTTCATAAGAGATTTATTGCTAGAAGAGGAAAACCCTCTCTAATATTTTCTGATAATGGTAAAACATTTATAGGAGCTAATGCCGAACTTAAGAGATTGTACAATTTAGTGATAAATCCTGTTTCTGAATTGGCTGGTTTCTTAGTAGGTGAAAATATAAATTGGAAATTTCTTTCTCCCAGAGTACCAAACTTTGGCGGCTTATGGGAAGCTGGCGTAAAGTCGTTTAAATTCCATTTTAAACGTGAGGCAGCCAATTCTAGATTTACTTATGAGGAGTTTCTAACCATTATGATTCAAATTGAGGGAATTTTGAATTCCCGTCCTCTCACACCTTTGTCAACGGATATAGATGATTTGTCGGTTTTGACTCCGGCACACTTTTTGATTGGAAGACCAATTACTTCCATTAGTGAACCAAATATAATGCATATAGAAACTAATAGATTAAACATATATCAGAGATTAACAAAAATTGTGCAGTCTATATGGAAAAGGTGGAGTAATAATTACTTAAGTAATCTCCAACAGAGATCTAAGTGGAAATTTGAAAAAGACAACGCTAGAGTGGGTGATTTAGTCCTTATTAAAGAGGATAACTTAGCAGTCAATAAATGGCTAATGGGCAGATTGATCGAGGTATTTCCTGGAAAGGATAACAGAATTAGGGTTGTAACGATCAAGACTCAACATGGTTTAGTCAAAAGACCTATTTCTAAAATTTGTATTTTGCCCATGAGAGAATGAATTTCTTTCACTTGTGTTACAATATTTTACTTATTTTTTAAGTTGTAATTAATTATTTAGTATTGTGTGTATTTTTAGTGAATTATTTTTGATTTATAATTATTGTAATAGTGTTCAATTTTTTTAATTATTGTAAAAATCCATGAAACTTATTGAATGTTGTAACATTTCAATGCCGGCCGGAATGTTTACGCAAGCCCAACTGCGCATGCGCATCTATCGAGATGTGTATGAAGAAGTTATGAGTAATTAATAAACGCTAGTCCACAAGAAAACTGTGTCGTGATTGTGTCATGAACAATATGTGTTAAGAGATTCTTGAGTCCACTTAAGTGTTAGAGCTACCGAAGTAAATATATGTAAAGCAATTGTCTCTGCTCTAGTTTTACAAAAAACAAAAAATTAGTATATTTTAACATTTACTCTATTATAATGAACATTTTAAATTTATTATGAGCATAAAAATAATTTTGTAAACAATAATTTACAAAAAGAAGGAAGGGGGAAAAAGATGCACAAATTATTTTGAATTTATTACACATAAAACTGAACACACACACAAACAAAAATAAACTGAGATTTAGTTTTTAATAACATACTTTTTCAAAACCGAAAAATCCCCCACCCCTGCCTCTTTTAACACAAAGCGATTTTAATAAAATAATTGCCAATTTTTTTATGAGTTATAATCCACCTGCTATATTTCAAACACATAAAAAAACTGGCTCTTATAATTTGTCCAAGAAAAATCTCTTAGTCATGAAAAAAACAGCTGTTATCTAATTTTTTTGTTCTAGTCTTACACTTTTCCCGGACTGGCACTGTAAAAGTATTTTTTTCTAGAAGATGTAAAAACATACTCTCTCTTTGATAAGAAATCATATAAAAAACAAAACTAAAACTTCTACAAATATGAAGCAATATTTTTCTCTTTGATTTCGACATTTAATGACATTCTGTTTTACCAAATGAAAAAAGTACATATGAATTAGTATTTCTTCAAGACTGAAAACTTGAATTTCAAAATTTTTGTGGCCTTACATATTTATTAGAAAGAAAGTATGATAATAAATCAATAGGAATACTTGAAAACAACCTTTAAAAAAATTATAATTTAAGATATTTTAATTTTAATAGGTATAGTAGATTTTTTAAAAAATCTTTTTTATTCTAAACACTGTTCTTAAATTACTTTTAAAATTTATATCAACAAATTGTAGAAATACTTTGGAAATAAGTTATATTTATATTCATTTTTAAATAAAATTCAGACTGACCACTTGACTAGAACATCTCTGCTCATGCACCTCAGTGCCCAAAGTCACACATACTGAGATGGTCACAGTAGGCCTTGGCCCTCATGGGTTGTTGTGCTGTTGAGTTTAGTTTATAAAAATGAAATGCATTTTAAAAAATAAAATTAAAAAAATCTAATTTTTATTAACTGGAACATAATACAGAGTAGGATGTTAGGTAGATCTTGCTCAAGAAATAGAAGGAAAAAAACCTTTTAAAAATGTATTTCTTAAATATAGCCATACATTTAGTTTTTTTTTTATTATCAATCCCATATACTTTGATTTATTATAGAATAAAATGAAATGCCCCATATTAAGCAGTAAGCTGAACTACCCTCAATAATTTACTATATTTTATTTCATATTTTTTAAAATATAAATGAGTTAATTATGATATTTTGTGCATATGATTAAAATTCATGACAAACAGGTTTAATACTTGTCTTAATGCTTTGTATACTCTCTAATATGTCTAAAATACAAAATATAATTTATGCATCTTACTACTATCTTAAAATATACTGTCTATTTCTACTAAATATTATTCATATATTTTAAAATTAGTTACCGAATGATTGTTTCTACACATTTTATAACGAGTGTACTTTACTTCTTAAAAGTAAAGTCAATACTTTTCTGTTTTGCCAGCACAAATCTCACTGAGCAGGTTTTATTTTACAACAACACACATAAAAAAATGTTAATAAATATTAGTTTTTATTGGTTTATCATCCATTTTTTTATGAACTATGAAAAAGAAGTAATTGATAAGAAAGGACTATGATTTGCTTTGAAAATGTGGTGATGAAATGTTACCACCACACCTGGTCATCTACACCAGGTTACCACCCCTTTTGGCATTGTTTATATCAGTTTTGGCAACTTTATTCACTTGTGCCGGCGAAATGGAAAAAAGGGGTGAATCCTAGCAGGATACACTTCTTGGCGACAAAAATTTTGGTGATAAAGCTTACAATTTGGCAACCCTGCAGAATTTAGGGAATAGTAACTCTATTCGGACTGGATATTTTTAGTTCTTTCCGATTTGGACAATGGTCATTTTTTCTTCAGACGGTCAACTTGAAAACATGCAAGAGATTTTTCTAGTAAGCTGAAATTGAAGGAATGAGTGGATTTTTTTTTAAAGAAACAGCTTCTGAAAGAATGTTTGTTAGAGAGAAAGGGATATGCATTGATAAATTTAATTTGGATGATGTTTTTCTTACTATTGCATCTTAGAAGCAACAGATTTTCTGTTTTCTTCTTGAAGCCATTTTGGAAGCCACATTTACCTTTTTGAAGATCAACGAACGGATATTATTTCTTTTGAATGAAGCAGGTTTGAAAGAAATGATTGCTTTGTGAATGGGTGAACGACTGAAAATATTTCGGTATGGATGTCCGAAATATGAAAATAATTTGTGTTTGAGAGAAATGGAGATCATTAGTTCACCAGCCTAAAGCATTCATATTGGATTTTTTCCCCCACTGTAGCATTTTAGAAGTGATGCTTTTTCAGTTTTTCTTGTAGAAGCTGTTTTTGAAATCACATTTTTTTTCGTAAAAACCCGACAGATGGATTTTTTTCTGAATAAAAGGTAAGAAAGTAAGGATTGTTTTTTGTATGAATGAAGGATTGATAGAATCTTGGTATGGATGTCCGAAATTTGGAAAGAATTTGAATTTAATTTCTTATTTTTGATTTGATGTTTCCTATGTTGTCCATTTCAGAAACCATGCTTTTTCAACGTTTTACATCTCTTGATGCCACTTTGAAAGACCACACTTTTCCCTCTGATGCTATTTTGAAAAATAAGGTTTTTTCCATGGCGCCATTTGACGAAATTTTTTTTGCCAAATACAGCAGTGTTCTGTGCTAGGATTTTACCCATTAAGTCATATAATTAATGAAATTTTTTTAGCTTTTCTCCTCATTCCATTTAACAATATAATAATAACAATGTTAAATGGAATTGATTTAATGGTTGATTAACTTTTCCACTCTACTACTTAACAGATCTAAAATATGTTCAGTATATAATGAGTGTATTTAGTGAGTGATATCAAATATTGAATTAAAACACCAAAAGTGAATAATTTGTTTTTTTAGTAAAGAAAAAATATATTATGTACAAGTTAAAAGGAAAACACCAGGACCATTAGTATGCATAATACTTTAAACTTACTTGTCTTAACTGATTTGCATGCCCAAAATGAACCATATCATAGCTGAAAAATAAAAGATCAACGATTCCTTACATGCAAGTATAAAAATATAAATAAGTAAAAAGTAACAAATAACGATAGAAGAAAAAATTAAACACTATCTAATCAAAACAATTAACTTACAAAGAAGCTTGAAATCATGCTAATCTATACACTTAAGTTTAAAAAAAACTTAACATTTTATTTAAACAATTCCAAGATACATACATATATATATATATATTATATAAGCAAATTATATAGTTTAATCGTACTAACTTAGGAGTAAAATTTCACGAAATGTTATTTGAAATCAACTTTATAATTAATTTAGATTGAATTTTAAATTAAATATATTTTGTATAAATAGATAATGATAATCTAGAAAATGAAAGCATTAAATTTTGCCATTCAAATTTGATTTTTAAGTAAGAGTGAGAAGTTTCTTTAGGGGTGGTTTTACCCAACATAAAAACATCTGAGAAAGCATGGAAAATATTTTCAGAAAGAAAAAAAAATGTTTCAATTTTTACACAAATTAGTAATGCTATGCTTCTATACACTATTTAACACTTATTTATAATACAATATTCTAAAATTTGAGAACTTTTTTGTTTAAAGCTCAAATAGGATAAGATATAGTAAACAAAATATAAACACATTATATATCAGAATAAATAGTTCTCAGATAAAATTGAGTAATATAATAAAGTATGTTGTTCTATATAGAACTGCAAAATGAGAATATTATATTAATGCTTGAATCTTTTTCAATCTGCTAAGGTACTCCAATTTTGAGTTAAATTCCTTAACAAAAGCAAAAACAATTGTAGGTAAGCTAAAAAGTTTTTTGTAAGTTAAAAAAATGGATGTTGTATTTTTCTCAGTTCAATAATATTCATTTTACATCAAATATCACTCAGTAGATTATGATATATTAGGCATAACACATTGGGTAAACAGTATTTGTTTCATCTTAAAAAATACAGATGTTCTTTGTACTTTATAAAAATCTACACTACAGATCATATAGCTCCAAAATTTTTTAGAGAGCTTACTTGCTGTTTTGAAACAGCTGTAAGCATACTTTGACACAAAAAAAAAGTTTCAGATTTATTTTTTATGAATTCTTTTCTAAAACTATTTTTTTTATCATCAACTGATGGCAGCAATATCAATTTATATTTGTGGAAATATTTTATGTTTTTCAGTATGATAGTAAAATTTTTTAATTCACAAAAGTGAAGAATTGGAACTTCAGATATTTTTCAAAAATGACTTTGTATTCATGTGTATTAATTTTTTTAAAAAAAAAAAATCTTCATTTTGTTTTGAGGCAATTTGAGAAGAAAATTAATTCGGATGAATAATTGTTCTTGATTGAAATGCAGAGGCAAAAGAAAAAAGTGAACAGCATATATTTTCATATTTACGTATTTTACTTTGATAAAAGATTTCTTACCACATTTTGTTTTTATCAGAAAAAGCAACAGTTTTTTTTATAATTTAATGTTAAAATTTATTACTACTTGAGGACCTAAGAAATTTTATAATTTGTATCACTTGATAATCATTTTCAAATAATTATTCAACATGCATAGCTTTGCTTAAGGTATCCGAATGGTTGCGACAACTTTTTTGTAAAAAAATGGAAATATGGAGATTTTTTTGTTATTTTTATATTTGTTGCATGCATTTTAAGAAAATTATGCTAAAATTAAGAAGAGAAAAAGAAATTATTACTAATTTGGGAAATAATCGGTAAAAATTGACAAAAATAGCATAAACGCGGCCCATTCTGTACCAAAGGTTTATGAACAAATTTTCAATTCTGATGTGTTGCTATGTTATTCCTTGTCAAAATGACCTTCAGGATAAGAGATATTTTAATTTTTATAAAAACTAGAGCACTTTATCTCAGTTATTATATGAAATTGGTTAAAAAAAACAGTGATTATATTCACATAAGGGACTGTAAATTTTGTAATAAAACAGTGATTGATAAATCTGATGGTTAAAACACTTCTACTATTATACAGAACTTGCACAAAAAATTTCAGTTAATTATGTTCAAAACTTTTTTTAGCAATCGCTGCCCTCGTTTGATTATTTTTAAAAAATCGCATTTCGAGTAAAACGCGTTTTAAAGTATGACATCTTGCTTAAGGTAATGGCATCTACTTTTACTAAAGCACTTGTAGTTTTTGTTTTAATGAATGGAAAATGATAAATTTGGTATTTTTATAAAGCTAATAAGATGGCATATAAAATAAAATCATAAAACAAATTTGTCAATTTTTGGCAAAATTCAGAATTTTAGGCAGTATATAGCTATAACCTTAAGAGCTATATAGCCAAACAAAATGTAATGTACATTTAATAAATTTTTTGATTTATATGTATTTAATATATTTCTAGTATGATTGCTCATTTTTTCAATTTACTCATGTTAAGAGTTGGCACTTCATATTTCTTTCAGGAGCAATGATTTAAAACTTTGGATATAGCCAACAAATGAATGATAAAATTTCAGCATCTTAGTTAGGATAATACATCTGCTGTAATAAAGTAATGTGACAAATCTTCAGCTTTCAAATTTATGAACATTTCTCATGAGATCATTTTTTAAATGAACAGAGGCTATATTACAACCAAGACAACCTTCAAGCAAACAACTTGCAACACCCCATCAAGGACAACACTATAAGAATTCCTTGAACTATACAAGATCAATGTATTTGCCAAAAGAAAGTGTTTCAACAGTGATCTAAGATTCTATAACATTGAGCAAAAAGTGGTAGGAAACAAAGAGCCAATGTTGCAGGAAATCCTGATATTAAAAATCTTCAGAAACATTTGGTGGAACTTATTTTATCCTTCAAGTGACAAATGTTTCATGTCTGTGTATGTTGCTCCACAACATAAAAAGTCCAATATCATTCCATCATTTGAAAACATTTAATGGTCCAGCTTGTGCAACCTTTCAAGAAGCATATCAAAAGTTAGAATTGATGAAAAACAATGATCACTGGGACATAGCAATGACTTGAGCTAAAATCTTCAATCTGCCATTTGCTTAAGGCATCTTTTTGGTATCTTATTGATTGCAGGAAACTTTTAAATGAAATTATTTCATTAAACTTGACACTGAAGGTTTGGTTTTATTTATCAATTATTAATAAAAACTGATCCATTTTTAACTCTCTTAAGTTTTATTATGTCTCTAATCTTTATTGGATTCCTTTCTCCAGATGGATGAGGGAAATATCATGTAATTCATCAAATTTTCATATTTATTTGACTTTGCTATTTTTTTTTACCAAATCTTTTTTCCCTAGAAGTTTAATTAGAAGTTAACATAAAATTATTTAGAATATTATTTAAAAATTTGATCTAATTAATTTTTTAAAATTCTTCCTCCTCAATTGCTTATTTTTTCAATTCACTTATCTTTTGTTTCAGGATTATTTGCATATTTTCATATTCAGCATTTTATTCAAAAATGAGCTGTTGGATAGCTATATCTTAAAACTTAGTTTTCTAAGCAAGTTCAACATACTTTTTTCTTTTTAAGTTATAAACAAAACTAGGGACAAGCTATAAGCTAATTTTAAAATATGTTCCATTAATAAAAAGATATTTTTAATAATATTTATTTTTTTCAAATAATCCTTTTATGTAATAAAACATAAAATGTTGATAGAATGTTCATGATAATGATTCCGGTTATTATCATTGAAATATTTCTATACTTGATCAGATAGTATTTATTCATAGCTCACTTCAAAAAATTAGATTCTTTTTATTAGTTTTTTAAAAAATTTAACAATTAAACCTGTTGTTAAAATAAGAAAACAATATTTATTTGGTTTAAATTTGAGAACCATGACCTTCCGTTTGTCTATCAATGTTAAAACAAATCTGAAATAATATTGGCTATAAATAATTGGAATATTTAAAAAAAATTTTTACCATCCATCACACCAAACCCGAACTTGTTTGTCGCATTCATTTCGATTTGTTGCGTCGGACATGCTGTATCCGTTTCTTTGAGAAACTTGACCATTCATCTTGGTTCAGCACTTCTCTTATCAAAAAGGTTGAGGCAATCTAGACGATTCATTAAATACTCCGCACACTTTATTAAGCAAGGTCATGAAATCTCACTTTCCTTCCTACTTTGTTTACCAAGCAAACAGCGTTGCTGCCAAATGTAAAATTTGAAAAACTATGAGCTGTAAGTGAATATTTGAAAAGTAGCAGATAGCACATATGAAAAATTTGGCATCTGGAAATATACAGGGTGGTCCCAAATTCATGGTACAAACTTTAAGGGTAGGTACAGAACATTGTAAGGCATTATTTATTGTAACGGAATGTATGGGCACAAGTGATGTCGTGAGTCACAAACACAAGAAATAAGAGAGGAAACAAAAGGCAAAGTGTTTACTGAAAGCATCATCGAGAAGTGTAATATTTATAATAACTGTGTTCAAAACTAGACCCACCAAGAGCAATACATGCTTGGCAGCATAGTTGGAGCAATCGGAGTACACGTTCAAAGATGACAGGTATTTCACACACACGTGCGGCAGCTTCGAATATTGGAACAACGAGATCCTCATCTGAGCCAAGTGGAGTCGCATAAACAAGATTCTTTAGATGTCCCAATAAAAATCAATCGAGTCTTGTTACATTGGGAGATAGGGGTGCCCAAGATACTGGTCCACTATAAACAATCCGTCGTGCCCCAAACATGACATTCAGGTAACTGCGCATATCAGTGCTAAAGTGGGCTGGCACTCCATCACGCTGAAACCACATGTGGTTACAAATGGCAATAGGAACATCCTGCAGCAGTTCTGGTAACACCTATTTCAGAAAAATAACATTCGCCATTAAGTTACGTCGGTAGTAAGTACGGGCCAACCAAAATGTCGTTGACAATACCAGCCCATACATTCACAGATAACCATTGTTGATACGCATGTGGTCGCGTTGTATATAGATTTTTTGTTGTCCACACATGGGAAGTGTGCTCTTTAAAGTCATCCTCGATTACGTGATGAGCAACCGCTATTATACTGACTTGGGTCTGTCAGCCACAACGTTCAAGATGCGTTCTTTCAGGCTTCGGCCACGTTCAACTCTTTGTCGACCAGCATCCTGTCTGGTGACGTAAAACGAACCTTTTTCACGAAGTTGACGATGTAATGGCTGAAAAATTCTGGGGTCCGGCATTTATCCATCAGGAAACTGCGCGTGATATATTTGTAGCGCATCTCTGCCGTTACCATTTTCTCGTCCGTACATGCAATGTATGTCTGCATTTTCGGCATACTTATTCTCCCATCGTAGACGCCAGCACAATTGTTAATGGCGCTTTCTCCTACTGAGATGCATCATGTTGAACGACAGCTAGACAGCTACTGCCCTCTACCAACAACGCAACCAAACGATAACTCCATTTCCCTTTTCTTTTATTTCCCTTGTTTGCGCCTCACCACGTTACTTGCGCCCATACATTCCAAAGCAATAAATGATTGTTATTATATCCTGTATCTACCCTTAAAATTTGTATCATGAATTTCGAACCACCCTGTATGTATTAAGGAGAAATTCTGGAGATGAAATAATTCCCATGAGTATTTTGGATTGCCATCAATTTTGAGAGAACATCCCCATTAGGTATTAGAGATTTTCCACCGCTAAACCATGTGTTCTAATCAAAGGTTGATGGTCAAAGCCTAGTTTAGAATCTAATATATGTAACCATAAGCAAGGTATTTCGCTTACTAATATATTCTTTCCTTGATATTCAGTGCTTCTGGAAAGTTGATGTTTCCCGAAAATACTATCGGTGCAGTTTATTAATAAATTTTAACTTAAAATAAACAATTGCTTAGAATTTTCTTGCAAAAAAATGAAATATTTTGCTATATTTTATTTGCAGAACCATATCCATTAGAAATCAATCAAACAATACTTAGAATGGTTACACCACACTTCCGAAACTTTTCAGCGTTTTTGTTTACATTGTTTCTTCAGGCGTTGTTGCTTGATGGCAGGCAATGAGTTGGAAGCTAGATGAATTTTGTTTTTTAATCGCGATGTAGTTTTTTAAATTTTGAAATTTCATCAGTTTAAAATGAAGTATAATTTCTCTTGAAACTGAGTTATTTCTTTTATATCGTAAATGATTTCCCGGATTCTCCATTTACTGGATTTATTCTTAAAATACAATTTCATTTTAATGAACTCATTTTACTGTATTTTAAATTAAACTCCCAAAAATTTCAGTTTCTGTGATTCTAAAATGTCAGCTGGCATAAGAAAGACTGACATCACAAAAAAATATCGGATTATTTTCTTTTGTGGTACTTTTGTGGTTTTGTGTATTTTATGCTTACTGTTACTTAAACTGCATGGAAATTTAACTAGTGAATTAAATTTTAATGGTAAGTTTGTAAAAAATAAATCTTATACTTTTAAATTAGAGTATATATTTTTGTGTGAGTATATTTGTTTTGAATGATATTAAGTATATAACAAATATATTTAAAATGTTAAGTTTTTCTGTGATATGAACATGCGTTTTTTATGCATTGTATTTTTTACATCATTTGAAGTAATTTGTTTTTACTTATTTCTATTACATTCGTGATATTTTTAATGAAAATATAGAGCATCTTTTCAACTACATACTTTTTATTTGTCCATTTTTTAAAATAAGTGTTACCACAGCTACATTAATTATATTTAAAACCATCCTAGATAATGAGGTCTGATGTTAAACATTTAATATTAGCAAATAATTGATGGCTTAGTGAAAAACAATTAAAGGTTGTCTTAAGTTTCTTGATTTCCAGATTTAGAATGAAACAATGAGTGGAAAATGTTGTTTATTCAATGATAATTCTGTATTTCTATTGGTTGCTTCAATAGATGCCTATCTGTAGTTTCTTTTTCTATTTTCTTTTCAGATGAGTATATGGTTTCTTATTTATTTCCTCCCATCTTTATTTGTAACTCCAATTCTATTATTAGTTAGAATATTTGTATTGTTTTTCATTTTCTTGATGTTAATTTTTGTAATAGGTTGTCATAGAAATTTTTCTGTTGTAGAAAGTGCAGATCATAGATGTTTTTTGTTTTGAAATTTTCAACACCTTATGTTCTTTGTCCGATCATAATTATTGATAGAAGGTTCAAACCATTTAAAAATGATTAAAACATATGCTTAAGTTAGGTTTCCTAACCATATTTAAACAGGAATTTTTTATCAAAATTTTGAAAAATGTATTGTAATTTTGTAATTTAACTATGGGCTTACCTTTACTATTCATTTTTTTCATTGAATTTTTGTACAATTTTTTATCATAGTGAAATTAGTGATTAAAAAATATAGTCAATAAATAAGTAATTGATAGAGTCATTATGAATTCTAGGCTAGTATATTAATAAATTTGGTACTTACATATTATCGCAACCTATTGGTGACATAATATGAAATGAAGCACATGATTGCCAATTCAGTGCATACGACACACGCGAAATTGAGATTGTTAACTTGGTGAATTATCTTGAATGTTGGCGATTGTTGCGATAATACGCAACAATAAATTCCTTATTCGAAGTTACATCTTGTAATTTATTATATAATCTTTTATTTTTCAGTCTGAACCTTTTTTTTAATATTTATTCTATATTTTTAAACTTAAAACCTTTGAAGTGTTAATATTTTGTGTTATTGTGATGTGTTATGTGAATTTTAACTCTCCCTCTTATTTTAATTGATATGAATTAAAATATAACACATATAAAATATAACTGACTTAATATTTAAGAAAAAAAAATTTTATGGAAGAAAAAAATTGAGAGAGAAATAGTTAGAATATACAATTATTATAATGAAAATGTATATCAAACTTGATAATATTAACTGTAAGTTCATGGGATAAATTGCTAAATTTTATTTATAAGTCTCATTCTTAAGGTTATTTTTTTGCCGATGTTCTCAGTGTAAAAATTCATAAGTTAATAAATATTCTTTCTAATAAATAAAAAGTAATTTTTATCTAGAAAATCAATCTATTTTTTTCACAAATAAAACTCCATCCATTGAAATATTTATGTATGTGCACAGTATTACAGTTCTATTTATGAAGCTAGTAATTTTGATAATTTTCCATTTTGCTGCGCAAATTTCACCAAGCAGACTTTATTGGTGACAACATGCAGTATACACAGCAACTGTTCTAAACATCTTCTTTCATTGGCTTTTCATTAATTTTTGACTTATTTAGAAAAAAGAAGTTGCTTCTAAAAAAGAGTATGACTGTTGTAAAAATGTGTCGATAAAAGCTACTGGTGAGAATATTCCATTTGGCGGCGTCAGTTGTATCATTTTGGTGACTTTACTCCTGCACTGGCAAAATGGAAAAGTACCATAATTTTTTTTAATGTTTAATCCTATTTTTCTTGCCTAAATGCTATTCTTTATCTTATTAAAATTATTCAAACATTTCAAATATTAAAAAAAAAATTTTTTTTTGAAAAACTGATTGATTTTGAATAAAATAATTTAATCTGATATAAAACAAACAAAATCTTACTATTTTTATTCTGTAGTTACTTATATTTTTTTCTTATTTTGTAGATGTTACATCTATACTTTTCATCCTAACTATCATTGCATTAACTGTGATAATTCGATTGGTTTTTATGTTTGGAATGGAATATCATTTTAGTTTTGAGAAAAATAACGCATTTTTTCAACAATTACAAGAGCATGTGACTCATGAACTTCCGTTATGGGCATTATGTGTTGTATGCAACCTTGGTTTTGTTAATTTGTGGTTTGAAACTGAAAAGTTTGAGGTTTGTATTAACTTTGTCTCCAATTTTTTCTCCCTCAAATACTGAAATTAGCTAAAACATATTTATACTTTTTAAACATATGAGTTTTAATATGTTTGTAAAGTTTTTATTTATGTCTCTGCAATTACATGCTTATTTTTCATTAATACATATATTTAAAGGATAATGTTATTGAGAAATAATAATCATAAATTAAAAATTTCAGCAAATGTTTTATTTTATTAATCAGATCAATGCTGAAAAACTTACCTATACTATATGAAAATATATCATTTAAAAAATAACTTGCGTGATAATTTCCTCTCAGATATTTTTCAGCTGGGAGTATGAATTGTGAAACAAAAACTAGTATATAAAACTATTCTAAATTTTTTATGCTCATTTCTTTTTTTATTTTTGAAGCAATCATTTTTATACCTGGTGTATAACATGCACCTATGGTGTTACATTATTGCACCATGATTAAATATATAATAAATTAAATAATATAAAATTAAATTAAATCCATTTCAGAAGGTGAAAATATTAAACGTCTTTATTTCACTATTCACTCCATTATTATGTTACATTTTTTTTCAAGCTTGTTCTACCATTGCTAAGGCAACCCATTAAATCCCTCATCGGATTTTCATTGCCATATACAACTAATGAAACTAATAATCTGAACTCACTTCTGTTTTCTTTCATTCGTCAATGTCTGCTACTACACACCCAAATTTTGATCTTATTTTTTGTGTTATAAGTGCACATTATACATCGGATTTTATGGTATATTTTAATTTAGAAAAACAAAATTAAGGACCATTCTCAATTTTTTTAACTATCTCAAAGGTAAATCTTTATATACTATTCTTTGAGAATATTAGGAAAAGTAAGAAATGGTTTATAAATGTAAGTTTCTTATTATATTTGAATGAAATTGCAATTTAAATTATGCTTTGTTCATGTGAAAATGATGTATTTTGACAATATGACATATATGCATTTTTTTTATTCCATAGATAACTATAGCTAATGCTGTGAAGTACACATTTATCATTTCCATTAGTGCTTTTCTTGCAAGCTTAGATTTGGTATGGTATATTGATATTTTTTATATATAGATATACATATGTTTTTATGATGTTATTTTTGCTCCCCCCCCTTCAATGAATTGTTTTACAAATAGATTTTTTTAGTTAACAGTTAAAAATACTTTTTTAAAAACAATTTTAAATTATTCTTTTGTTTACTTTGTTTTAAATAATGTATCTTTTTCATTTGATAACTTAAGAACACTATTGTATTATTCATTAAATACTTTGTCAAGATTTTCATGAAAATGAATGCTTTCTTATTTCAGTTGTGAATTAAGTCATATTCAATATATATACATATTTTTTGCTAAGTTACAGTTATTTGCAGAAATGAAGGTTTAATATATTTTATCATAAATTATGAAGTACTTAAGAAAATTCCTTCAGTAGTACATACTATTCATAACTGCTACAGTGTTACACTGATCTTAATGAATATTTTGTTTTTCTTAAACAATATTGTATCTTTTGGATTTTGTCACAATTTTTTTTATGTGTGTTTCACTGTGCTGTTCCCTTCTTGAGAACCATGAATAATTTTATGTGTTCCTTTTTATTTTGACTTTTTTTTATACCTAAATGCGTTCTTTAGTTTCATTAAAATTTTTAATAAAAATCCCTTTAAGTCTAATATATATTTTTTTAAATAGAAATTAACCCCTTTATTGGATTTTTTTTCAAATTTCCGGTCCAAAAAAAAACCATTTTTTTTTATTTCTGAAATTTAATATGTACTCTAGTCTAAATTTAAAAATGCAATTTTTTTTGTCAGAAAGCAGTTTTTTCTAGACTTACGGGTGGTCCAATATATTATATCTCGTCTACTGATCTCCAGTTTTCACTGCAATGCATCAAGATTTAGGCTTAAAATATACTCTGATACTATATTTATTTATGTTATTGCTTTGAGGTTAATATTTGAGAAATAAAAGTAACACAAAAAAAATATGTATATAAGAAAACTATTAAATTATGTAAAAAATATTTCGGAAGAAAGGGGTAAACAATTTTTCATCATTTTACCAATACCACTGTTCAACTGGCTTTTTTACTATGCCCTGCATGATCCAAATACACAATAAAATTCTGACCTCTTCCTTACAAGTTGCACACCATTCCCGCTGCTTTGAATGCATTTTAGATTTCTGGGAATGAAAGCATTGTTCAGCATATACATTAGTTTCCTCCACTATCAGCTGGAACATAGAACCATCGAAAAAATACTCAAAATATTGAATCAAATTATCATCACTAAAGTTTACCAATATTCCAGGGTTTTCTGCAAAATCAAAACGAGGAGTAGCAGGACACACTGTTTTCTCTTCTATCCACATCCTCGCTGAGCTTATATCATCATCTTCAGATTCACTAGACTCAGAAAATATATCATCAGTTGATAAATCAGAGCTATCATCTTCCGAATTAGAAATATTAAATTCACTGTCCTCAGACTCACTCTCCGAATCCATCATGAAAGCAATTTTGACGTGTAAAAATTACACTAGTGAGAGCGAATTTATAGAAAGTACAAAATGATTCTGTTTTGGTTCAAGCGGGAAATCTTGCTTGGAAAATTGTGGAAAAAGTAGTACTAATTGTGCCAACTCTTAGAAATATTCGGAAATACAAAAAATAATCACAGAATTCACAGAGGCATCTGCGTAGTGACCAATTCAATTTCAGTGATGCAATTTTGTCCTTCGTCGCATGATATGCGACGCCGACTATACAGGAACGAAATTGCCAAACGTATGAGATGCGACGCCGACAGAGAAGGGGTTAAATTTTTCCAATCAAATTTTCTCAACAAATTTTAACTATGTTATTTATTTTGAAAAATAGTTTGATGTTTCTTTATTCTATTAAGTCTGATCAGTTCATAACTTTTACCATGTTTTCCTGTATTTTTTAACAATTTCAAGGTGCGATTTAATTTTGCCTTAATGTGTATTTTATGTTGCAAAAAAATTATAAACAAGCAGTCTTAAACAGAAAACTTATATTTATTTTCATTAAGAAATATTTCTTGCTTAATAGAACTAGAAAATCACATATGTTTTATGCGATTCTTTTCCGATGATAACTGAAAATATCATGCATGGTTAGTCAGTTCTTTTATTGAAAATAGATGTTGTAGCTCTAAATAAAGATGCTACATCATTGATTTCGGATTGATAGAAATGAAGGAAGCAAAATATAGATTGAAAGCAAACTAATGATCATGTGTGCTCCAATAAATTTTTCACAGTTGCTTCTGATTTTGAATAGTGTAAGAACAGGAGAAAGTTACATTTTAAGTAATTTTATCAAATTCAAGTAAAAGTATTTTAACCTTGAATTATATTTGTGTATTATATGTATTTAGTAAATGTACATTAAATGTGTTACATGTATGTGCTAATACACTTATTTAAATAGGAATTCCATTTTATCCATTATGAATGCTATGAAATTTTTGTTTCCTTTTATTAAAATCAAATAGGTCTGGACATTTTGATGATGATCTCAATATGAATGTTAAAACTCATTAACACATTTAACAAAGAGCCACTTTTACTATACAACTACTGGAAATATGTAATATTATTTCTCGTACTATTTCATAATTCTACTGTCTCCTGTCTAACTCATCACTATCTCACTTCCATACTCTGCTGGGGTTATAAATTTATCACAGTTGTTAAAACATCTATCTCCTTGTTCGCTGGTACATGAAAATCTCAGATCAGCAAGCAAAGTCCCTTTACAACAAACAGTAGGAACAAGTCTACCTTAAATGAATATTACCCAATATATCCCAAACCTCAGATTTAATAGATCTAGAATACCAGTGTTCTTTTAATTCTCATATTTTCTATTTTATTTTCTCCTTTACTTTAAAAAAAAAATCATATCCATGGACTGCAGTAAGACTCACAGGTTTAACTGCCATCCTGCTCTGATTGGATGTTAACTTTGTCAGAACTATATACCCAGAGAGCTGAACTTTTGTTATGATGGCCAATCTAATTGTTCCCTTTTAATATCAACTTAGTCAGATTTCTTTGTTAAAATTTTCTCTCTTGGATCAGGTGGCCACCGAATTGGCTAACTGTCACCCCACCCACAATACTGATCTCTATTTTTGCTGCATATTAAAATTTGCTGCATTTAAAAAACTTTTCCCAAATTAATTTTTATCCTCTCACAACAACAAAGTAAATTTTTTTCATAAAATTCAGTAATTTATTTACTTAAGTATTGTAACTTACACTGGGCAGTGGTAAATTTATTACAGTCACTTTCAAAATACCGACTCCAACTCCCTAAATGAGTACTATATGTTGCAAAACTTTTTATTTTTATTTTAATGTTTAAAATGTTATTTTTATTTATTATATGGAAGAATTTATGATTTCTATGTGCAATTTTTTTTTTTGTATTTTAAGGAATTGTTACAAACAATTTACATCATAAAAATAATTAATTTTTCATTACAGTGTTTTTTATATGCTTCATTTTTATTCGTTTTCATATCTTTATTCTGTATAATAATTTTATTTTAAAGAAATTTGAGTAAGACTTAGTACAAATGAAGATGAATTTATTTTGCCTTTTAGCTCTGTTATGACTAAAATTTTGTGTGATAAAATCCTTCAAAATATTATTACATTTAGATTTCCATCATGGGTTACATGCTTGACTATATTTAAATACTTTTATTTTAGTTACTTGACTATGATGACTATGAACTTGCCTGTTCTCAAAATATGGAGAAAAGCATTGGGGCCTTTTGGGCTTATGGAGCTTACACATCATTCTATGAGAAGATTCTTTTTGGTAATTAACATTTTTTTCTATATTTATCTATAAATAATTAAAAATAACAATGGCAATGTTTGCTGTTTGTACAAAAATGATTATTGGCGGTGCTTTTCAAATTCAATATTCTGCTATTTTATGGTTGAATTGTATAAGAATGTATTTTTTTATTGCTCAATACTTAGTGTGTGTTCATAATGCTAAAATTAGTTTTAAATTCTGATGTTATCAGAAAATTAAATTATGTCCATCTATGATTATTATTATTATTCAAATGAAATTTTTAATGTTAGTTTCAAAATGAAGTAAAATTCATGAATTATTAATGAAAAGAATTCACTTAAGCAAACAAGGTTACAAAAAGTTACAATTGTAATTAAAAAACTTTGTATTTCTAGGTCAGTTGTATTACATTTTGCTATTGGAAGAAAATATGTTACAGCTGCTTGAAAATTTTGATTAATGGTTTTTAATTAAGTAAAAGTTGGAAAACTCTACTAGAATTTAAAATCTGAGAAAAGTTTGTTGCTGAAATTTTGTCAGAAGTATTGGAAAAAATTACTACCGGAACACCTGAAACAATTCAGTATTTGACATGCAGTTGTATATTTTGTTAGGTATTGTATTATACATTAGTAAAATACCTAAAGTGTGAAGATTTTGTATGCGAAATTATCCTTTATCATTAATCCATATTCTGAAAATATTATTCTACACTTGCAAGTTAGTTTTGTGGTAAATTTGTATTGAACACTGAGCTTTGAAGTCTTTTTTTCTGTTTCATTCATTATTTTGTGCAATTTTGTTTTGTATTGTCTATAACTTTTTAAGTATTTTTTAATTTTGTGATTTTAGTTAAAAAGTAATTTTACTTTTAATTGCATAGTATGTTAATCAGAATGTTAATAGTGAGAACGTTACCCAATAATTATTTAATAATTTCATATGACAACATTAATTAAAGATCTCAAATATTGTTAAATTACTATATTTCTATTTTACATGATGTTCAGTTACAATATTTTTAATTAATCCTTAAAAAATAAAATAATTTAATATTGGAAAGCACTTGTTATATTTTATTTGTTACAGGTTAAAAATAAATTAAATATTATAAATTGTGTCATTGGAAGAATTAAGTTTTAAAAAATGTAACTTGAGCTGGTATTTCACAGCTGTAATTTTTTTGTATTTGGCTTTTTTTTGTGATTATCACCAAATCTAATTTCAGCGAAAGTTCCGACTTGTTAAGAATTTTGAGTTAAGCTGGCAAGTAAATGAGAAAACATATATATATATATATATATATAATCAAACAAGTTATAAAAATTGTACTTAAGTGAAAAAATTTGTACAAAAATTCATAATTATGGACCAAATTATTGTCACAGCTCCCAATTTAAAGAATTAAGATTTGTAACAGATGACAATTGAATTATTTTAAAAGTTAAGAGTTAAGTTACAAAGTTTGGATTACAAGGTATGACATCTCTCTGAAAAAGTACTGCTGAGTTAGAATATATATTAAAAAAACAAAATAACTCTTTGTTCTTTTATATTATGTGGTATGGGGATAAAGCTGTGATAGCTGACTGTGAGCTATTAAGAGTTGAATTGAAAATTGAAGTGTTGGGCGGTGATTGGCAATAAAAAAATCTCTCCCTGTACTGAATTAATACTGCCCAAACCATGTTAAGATGCCAAATGTGGCATCCATGTAGTTCATTGATTCCTGCACTGGTTTATTTCTCTGCCTACCCACATTCCTTAGAGGTTCCTTCTCACCATCTCATTGGGCTATCTAAGAAATTGTGGAGAAAAGGAGTTAATATATGGTGAGCTAAATGCAAGTACATTTGCTTTGTATGAATATGAAAAATATATATGTATTTGTATGTATGCATTAGACCAATATGGTTATAAAATCACATAGGTTATAAGATGTGAATGTGTATACATATATAATGCTGTTCAATTTAATTGGGACCAACATTTTTTTCTTGTCTGAGTCTGTATGTGCTTACCAGTCTCAAACCACTTATATCTGCCCAGAAGTAATGTGATGGATCAACCTTGACTATAGTTTACTCGTTTGATTGGTTATAGTACATTAGTAATTCAGTTGTGAACCTTTCAGTGTGGTAGCTGGTGGTTATAACTTTGTATTCCACATAACACTTGTTGCTTTTGCTTTCTCAGAGATGGACATTACTCTAAGGAAGCATTCTAAAATAATTCCTCTTAATGATCAAAGTTCTAGGATTTTGAGAGATACAGCTACAGTAGTTGGTGTGGGCAAATCAAGTGTTTCAAGAATTTTAAAGCATTTCAAGATTCCTGATCATTGTCTCCAAAAAGAAAAGGAAAATGTGAGCTCAAACAGAAAAATATTCCAAGAACTGATAAAACTTATAAAAAATAGCAAAATAAATCAAAGTAAGATAAGAACAGACCTTTGAAGGGATTTATTGGATTATGGTGTTGAAGTGAGTATCTCAACTGTACGGAAAAGGGTTCTGAAAGTTAGCTGTTAGGCTTCAAGACCGAAGAAAAAGCAATTTCTAACTCAGAAAATGATGAAAACACTCTTAGCCTAGACCAAAAGTACTAATCCTGGACTGTTAACAACTAAAAGAAGGTGATTTTCAGTGATGAAATGCGTTTATTTGTGAAGGGATACAAATCAAGTGTAGTTAGACGAAGTGAAGTGTAAATTCTGCTGCCAGATCATATTCAACAGACTGTAAAACACCCTTTTAAAGAGATGTTTTTTAGGGTTTTTCATGGCCCTGAAAGCTTAGTTACTTTTAAAAGCATGATGAATTACGTCAAATACATAGAAATATTATGCAGTAGAATTGTTCCAATCATGGAAACATTTGATGTAACATTTCAACATGATTGGGCTTGTCACAATTCAATATCAATCCAGACTTTTATGTGGAGAAATAAAATAAAAGTGCTCAATTTGCCAGATAGTTCACCAGACCTAAATCCTCTTGAGAATTTATGACATATGCTCAAGAATTGTTTAGCTAAGATGCGGTGCACGATGATAAAAAGTTCTATACAAGTGTGGTTCCACTATGTTGAAGTTAAGAATATGTGCGTTGCACTAGTGGAGTCAATACCAAGATGCATTGAAGAGGTCATTTCTGCTATAGGAGGACATACTTTGTTCTAATATAGAGATTTTTATGTGTATGGTATGCAAGGTTAAAAACTAGGATTTTTCAAAAAAAAAAAAGAAAAAAAGTTTTTTACCATTTGTCTCAATTAATTCAAACAGTATAGTAGGTTTAAAGTTTTTGTGGCAGATTGTTAGCGTAGTTTTCTCAATTTTATTTTAGGACCTTTTTTTTTTAAAAAAAATTAATACATGAGAAATGTGCTTTAATTATCTGCTTAAGGAGGATAAAACAACTGTGTTTTCTTATTCAGACTGAAGTATTTATTTCAAAAGAATAATTTGAATTCAGATATTATGTTTATAATACCGTTGAGATTGTTTTGAGGCAGGCAGCTCAATTTCAATAATATTGCCCCTAAATTATAAGTGCAGATGAAACAATTTTCAAAGCTACGTAACTGTCATTAAATTCTTAATTTAATTATATTGCAACACTTTATTGAATTTCTGATTATGTATAAATTGCTACAGGCATATCAATCAATTGATAAAATATTGCTTAAATTTTTAATTGTTTAGTTAATATCATGAATTATAAGAATTGATCATTTTTGAAAATTAAGTTCATTATTAGTAGAAGCAGGTATTTGAAAAGTGGTCAGTTATAATTTATTAACAGTTAAAAAACATAAAACCCTTTATGGCAAATACTGTGTTTAAAATTATGATGCTTTTTTCAGCATTGATTTTTATAAATGAATCTTAATATATTTACATTCCATTTAAAAATAACATGTATTATAATTTTAGATTTGAATGTAAGTAAATTTTTCTGGTCTTTTTATCTCGTTTTCCTGAATATTTTACGTATATGCTCGTAAGTTTAAATGTGCCTTTAATCTCAAATAATCATTTTGTTTCAAATTATTAAAAATTTAAAAAAATTATTGTGTTTAATTATGTTGAAAAATAAAGCAAAACTTTTTAAAAAAATACAAATTATAGCTTGACTTAAATGATACATATGTTAAATATAATTTAAAAACATATATAAGGCATTTACTTAGACTTTGAGATATTTTGAAAAAAGAAAATTAAGAACTTTTTTCTTGTCAATTGTCATTGTTAATTTGTAATTGAAATATTTTAAAAATATGTAAATTTTAATGATTTTTATTAAGATACTTCAAAATTAATTTTAAATTTTAATAGCTAAGTTATTAAATTTTTTAGACATTTATTAACAAATTATTGTGTGATATATCTTTTGATTAATTATTTTTATTATTAATCAGATATAATTCAAAGGATGGCAGAATTTGAGAAGGAAAATGATGTTAAATTTCTTGTGAAAAAACTAGTTTTGATTTGTCCATTATCAAACAATACTACAGGAAGCATTGACAATAAAGACAGTGAAATATTTAAAAAGGGAAATTTGAGACCGGTTATTGATGATCAAGGAGCAAATTTAGATCGGAAGTTAAAGACTACTGTTTATTGCATTGGTGATGATCAGTCTGTAAGTTTACTTTATGTACATTTATGATATTCCAGTATTCTCTTACAAAAGTGAATCATTAAACTTTATTAATAAAATTATTGGTACTTATGTATTAACGTCACCGCTGCAAAATTTGCACAACATGCGAGTCGTGCTGTGATATCAAAACAACAAAGACTAAAGTGTTTTATTTGAAGAAAAACGATTATCATGTTGCAGTTTTGCCTGTGGTGATGCTAATACATAAGTACCAAATTATTTTTTTAAAAAACTGATGTGTGTGTGTGTTTATGCCATACAAGTAGAACAAAAAATTAGTTGCATTATAATATTAATCAAATAAGTAAGGGCTATAACTTTAAATTAGATACTACAATTTTTAAAATTTTCTAAACAAAAATTAGTTGGGAGTTATTTTGCAACCACTTAATAAGCTATACTTTTAATTGTAAATAAGATTTAGGATATTTAAAATCACTATATAAATATACTAGCCGTTACCCGCCCGCTTCGCTGGGTATTTCATGATGTTTTATAAATATATACTGTTTATATATATGTATATATAAACAGTATATTATACGTATATAATATATATATAAACAGTATATTATATAAATATAATATATATTATTGATATCTAAGCCCTAGCATTAAGAATTCGATCATATTGAAAAATATAAGTATACCTGTAACTCTCGACTCTTGATATAAAAAAAGGACAGGACTGCTAATTTGTATTTTCTAAAAATTTTAAAAGTTGAAGTATAGAATGATGTTTGCACTTTCGTAACCCTATAACCAAGTGGATTTCTGCATAATCAGTTTTTGGTGGATCTCTACTCCGTAAAATAAACATGCAAGAAAAATTTAAGGCTAAGTCTAATAGAGTAAAAACAAAGTTTTTATAATCAATACCCTCTGTAATTCCGTTGAGAGTCGTTCTCCAACATAACTGTTCTTAGCGAATTGCAATTTAACAAAAGGAAAATGCAAACCAAATTCCACTATTATAGTCCTTGTAGTTTGGAAAAAGGAATTTTTTTGTTTCAATACGCCCCAGTAACCCCCTGCTCCCCCAGCAGTTGATTCCCTAAAATACATTCTTAGTAGATCCTTATTCAACAAAAGAAACATGTTCAACCAATTTCAAGTATGTGGGTCTAACAATTCAAAAATGGGAATTCTTTTTCTATAGCTCCCCATGACCCCTCGCAACCCTCCTTGGGGGGTCGATTTTCATTTTAATGTTTCGTTTTAATGGATCTCTATTCCATGAAAGGAACACACCCTCCAATTTTCAAGCTGGTAGGTATAATAGTTTAAAAACGGAAATATTTATCTATTACGCCCCTTAATCCTCCGAAATGAAACTTGTGGTTTGATTTTTGCGAAACCCATTTTGTAGTGGTTCTCTAATCTGCAAAATGAATCTTTTTACCAAATTCCAAGACTGTATGTCTAATAGTTTAAAAATGGGATTAATTATCTATAACGCACCTTGAGCCCCCGCAACGCCTCTTGGGGGTCTGTTTTCACAAAACCCATTTTAAGAAATGTACTGTATGACCAAATTTGAAGACTGTGAGTCTAATAAACTAAAAAGGGAAAAAAAGATATCTGTAATGCCCCTTGAGCCCCCTCAACGCCACCTGGGGTCGATTTTCGCAAAACACATTATATAGCGGATGTTTACTCCATGAAAGGATTCTGCTTATCATATTTCAAGACTACTTCCAGTAGTTTAAAAATGGAAATAATTATCTATAACACTCCTTAAGCCCTGTAACACCACTTGGGAGTCGATTTGAACGAAACCCATTTTGTAGCGGATTTCTACCCTATAAAAGGAATCTGCTTACCAAATTTCAAGACTGTATGTCTAATAGTTAAAAAATCGGAATTCGTAAATCCCCTTTACCCCCCGATACACCCCTTGGGGTTCCTTTTCCCCCAAACCCATTTTGTAGCAGATATATACTCCATGAAAGAAACATGCCTACCAATTTTCAAGCAGGTAAGTCTAGTAGTTTAAAAACAGAACTATTTACCTATTTACCCCTTAATCCCCTGCAACGCCACTTGGAGGGCTATTTTCACAAAACCCATCTTGTAGCAGATCTCTACTCTATGAAAGGAATTTATTGATCAAATTTAAAGACAGAACGTCAAATAGTTTAAAAATGGAAATCATTATCTATAATGCCCCTTAAGGCCCCTTCCCCCCAATGCTGCTTGGAGGTCTATTTTTACAAAACTCATTTTGTAGCAGATCTCTACTCTATGAAAGGAATCTGCTTACCAAATTTCAAGAGTGTGCATCTAATAGTTTAAAAATCGGAATGATTATTTATATCTCCCCTTAACCCCCCCACAACACCCCTTGGGGGTCAGTTTTCCCAAAACCCATTTTGTAGCAGATATTTACTCCATGAAGGAAACATGCCTACCAAATTTCAAGCAGATAGGTCAAGTAGTTTAAAAACGGAACTATTTATCTATTACGCCCCTTAATCCCCTGCAACGCCACTTTTCACAAAACCCATCTTGTAGCTGATCTCTACTCTATGAAAGGAATCTTTTTATCAAATTTAAAGACTGTGCGTCTAATAGTTAAAAAATAGGAATGATTAGCTATTACACTTCCTATGCCCCGCAACGCCCTTGGGGGTCGATTTTCACCAAATTCATTTTGTAGCTGATCTCTACTCAATGAAAGAAATCTGCTTACCCAATTTCAAGATTGTACGTCAAGTAGTTTAAAAATGGAAACAATTATTTATAACCCTTAACCCCTGTAATGCCCCTTGCGGTTCGAATTTCGCAAAATCCGTTCTTAGCGGATCTCTACTCAATGAAAGGAACATGTGTACCAAATTTCATGTCTGTAGGTTGAATAGTTCTGGAGATATCGTGATTAGTCAGTCAGTCAGTCAGTGAGTGAGTCACTTTTCTCCTTTATATATATAGATATTAAAAATCTGAATGTAAGAAAAAATATCTCCTTCCTCTCAACTATATAATTATGCTTTGAAAAAATTAGTTGTGCTTGAAATAAATGTATGATGAACATGCAATGTTTTTTTAGTTGATATTCATTAATCAATAATTCTCGATTTTTAATAATTTTGTGTAAAAACTATTACATAAGAATGTATTGAATAAAAATTGCTTATTCATGCTCATATTTTGCAATTATGTAATTTTTGCAGATCTCTGAAGCTTTATTATGGACTTTTGATTTTTATTAATTTACACATTTATTTTGCTTTTGCAACTGAATTTAAATTCGCGAATAGTTTGAAGAGAGTGTTATAACTATATAAAGGATTTCCCCTCAATTTCTGTTTGAGTTCTGTTCCAATTAGCAGATTGTGTGTTGGATTTATATTTTTGGACATTATAAATAAAGCAGGCTGTGAAAATTTCTATAAAGGGCAAAGATTCAGTCTATGTGCATATAGTTATTGCACGTAATATAAACAATATGTAACGGGTACTCTGTTATATACATTCCACCAGTTCTGCGAACACTTTGACTTCATACATATATATTTTTTTATTTAATTACTATTTTTTATTTTCTTTCGTTATAAATGTAGATGAGAAACAAAAAATTGATAAAAGGCGTTTTTATAATGTAGTCCTTAGTTATAATAAAAGATGAAAGTGAAATAAATCTTCTAAATAAGGATGCAAAATGAAACAATATTACAATTTAGTGTTATCATTACTGAAGACAAAATGAATTAAAGATAGTTTTTCAATCAGAAAAAAAATTGATAGACTTTTGTGTATTTTTTAAAGTATAATAAAATACATTTTTCTGTAGATATGTGTATTTATTAATGGCATGTTATTCTTATTATCAATTTTATTTAAAAATATGTAAGAAAGTTATTAAATACTATTTTGAAGGTTTAATAATTATATCTACCATCTTTTATACTTTGCACATAACATTTAGGCTCATTACATTTTTATGCCTAGATCATTCATTTCAATGCATTTTCAGGAAATTTCTTTCGTCTGCCTACAATATTTGTTCATACAGCTCTTATTTGTCATTTACAATGAATGAATTTTGTAAAATGAAGGAAAAATAAGAATAATGAATATAAAATAAGTAGATGCACACTTGGAAGTTGTATCACACACATCCAGTAAATTATAAAAAAAATGGATAAAATTTGTCTTTCCACATGCATATTATATTTCATTAGGTATTTGTTTGCTACTGATTTGTAAGTGAGGTTTTGTTAAGCTCAGCATTTTTAGCTTTTCTTTTGTTCTGCATCATTTTTCTAGAATTCAACCAATCTTGTTCTTTTACAAGGGCGGTCCGATAAGTATTTAGCCTCACTGCCAGCTGGTACCACTATCACAAGAGAAATACACTTCATAGTGTAGTACCTTCCTGTAGACGGCTACTGACGAAATTTCAGCCGAATCGGATGTGTAGTTCTGTTTTGAGAGCGTGTGAAAGCTAGCGTGTCCTTTGATTTAAAAAAAATGGAAAAGAAGGAATATCTGTTAGTGATTCGATTCTTGTTTCGCGCAGTGAAATCAAAGAGCGCTTGGATGCAGTGTATAGGGACGCTTCTCCTTCGATGGCGACCGTCAAAAATTGGTTCAAAGAATTTCAACGTGGTCTCATGTCGGTTTTTGATGAGCCATGCCCAGGTGCCCCGAAAACAGCAGCCACGGAGGATAACGTGACGAAAATCCTCGATCTCGTTTTGGCAGACCGCCGATTGAAGGTGCGAGAGATTGCTGAGATAGTAAGCATCTCAAAAGACCGCTTGGCGCATATCCTACATGAAATTTTGAGTATGAGAAAGCTGTCGGCAAGATGGATGCCGTGGTTGCTCACTGGATAACCACGCATCCGTGTGACCACTTCAGAGCAGTGTTTGGCGTTGTTTAAGCGCAATACGAAGGAGTTTTTGCGTCATTACGAGACCGCCGACGAAACATGGATCCACTGGTACACACCAGAGACCAAGGAACAGTCGAAACAATGGACTTTACCCGGTGAACCTGCTCCGAAGAAGGCGAAGTCTGTCCCATCGGCCGGAAAGGTGATGACCACCGTTTTCTGGGATTCGCAAGGTGTGGTATACATTGACTACCTGGAGAAGGGCAAAACGGTCACAGGGCAGTACTATGTCGAATTATTAAGCCGATTCGACGCCGAATTAAAAAAAAAACGCCCCATTTGGCGAAGAAAAAAGTGCTCTTCCACCACGACAATGCACCGGCTCACACCTCCACACTCGCCATGGCTAAATTGATCAAATTGGGCTATCAACTGCAGCCCCAACCACCATATTCTCCAGATTTGGTCACGCGCGACTTCTTTTTGTTTCCCAACTTGAAAAAGTCATTCGCCTGGCAGAAATTTCATTCGAATGAGGAAGTAATTGCCGCCACAGAGGCCTACTTTGCAGACCTCAAGAAAACTTTTTTTTCAGACTGGTTAAAGAGATTGGAACATCGATGGGTCAAGTGTATCGAACTAAAAGGAGATTATATTGAAAAATAAATTGCAGTTTTTCCAAAATTTTTGTTTGTGAATTTGTAGGCTAAGTACTTATTGAACCGCCCTCGTATGTGTTTGTAGTCCTTATGCTTCATATCACCGAAGAATTTTGTTTGTTCCTTTTGTGTTTACTGGGATGTGTAACAAATCGAAATATTCTTAAAAATTCATAAAGAATGCTATAAAAAAGGAATTTTATTGCATTAATTCATCCTGAAAGGGGGAAAGATATGCATTTTGTGAGATATGTCATACTGGCATGTTATTACCTGTAATATGAAAAGTACAAAACACAACACAAGTGATAAATCAAGTAACACTGGCTCAATATTAGATTATTTTTTCAAGGACCATATTTTTTCAATTATAATCAGAGCTGATGTATCGATTATGATTTTCTGTTGTAGTACATAATGATCCTTTTGATTACAGCTGGTCATGTTAGTCCTCTTTTTTGGAAAATGTTTTCAAAGTATGGCATTTTTAAGCAGTATGGATGTGGAAGGACTAAAATATACGCTGTGATTAGTAAACTAGCTACTGCTCAGAAAGAATATAAATGTATCAAACAATGTCCTTTGGCAGTATCATCTGATGGGCAGTAATGATACATTTCTCATTATGATCACACTTACTTTGATTGTACAAAATGTCTAATTCAAAGTAACTAATTTACAATTCCAAGTATGCTTTAGGATTCTGTTGGAAAAAATATTATCAAACTCCTTATGAAAATTTCAATAAAATGTGGGATACTTTTTGAACAGTTAATTTTATTTATTGCAGATAAGGCTGCAGTAGTGCAATGGAAAAATGTTGTTACCTATTTAAAGAAAAAAATAGGTTCTTAATAAGTATGGGTTGCTCAAGTTGTTTAATAAATGCGGCATAAGAAAAGGATGGAGCCCAGTAAATGAGTGGTAGTGTATTGCGCTTTCACGTTGCAGGTCCAAGGTTCAAACCCTGGGCAAGTTGACTCAGCCTTTCGTGCCTTCAGTGGGTCGATGTATGAATACCAAGCTTACATGGGAACTAAACATTGAGGGTTTCAAGTCAGACTGACTACCTGACGACTGGAACATCTGCACATGCACCTCAGCACCTAAAGTCATGAAAACTGAGATAGGCACAGAAGGCCTTAGTCCTCATCGACTGTTGTAGTTTGTTTAAGAAAATGATGCTGCTTCTTCACCTTTTAAAATTAATGAGATACTTGTAGATGTATTTTATCTACAAAATGGTGTCAAAAGGAAAAAAATACTACAAACTTTTAAAATTTGCATTATAAAGAAGCTAATTTGACAGTATAAACAAAACTTTGGAGTCAGGGTCTCCTTACACATGTAGACTGAGGCAAATATACTTAGATTTAGCAACTCCTTTCAGTACGATTTAATTATGAAAAACTGTGCACAAAATAACCATTTAATTTTTATTAAAAAATTGTTTCATTTTATAATTCTTATATATTCCTAATTAATATCCATTTTTACATATTGTTAAATATTATCAAAAGTGGTAAAATTAAGAAAAAATCAAAGCAAAGCCTTGATAAGGTATACAGTTAATAGGCTTCAACTGTGGGGTACTTTTTAAAACATTCTGGTAAGTGCAAAAAAAATCCTGCATTATTTACACTGCCAGGGAGTTTCACTTTTAATTTTATTCTTGTAACACATGCGGCACCTCTTAGTAAGCTTTCTCTTATTCTGTATTGAAGGAATGTGTTCTGGAAAATGTTCCCATCTTTCAGCCTGCAACCTAGCCGGAGTGTATATATGAAGGATGCCCTCGAGTTTTATTCCATAAGGTTCACTATCATCACTTATTAATTACCTTGCACTTATCCATTATGGTATTTATTATACAACATGCTTTTCATTTAGCAAAAATATATATTGAGAGATTAACAACAATTTGGCCGTGACTTATATCAAGAAATTCTAATGGTAAACAGTATGTGATAGTGATCTGTAAAGTTTCCACAAGTAACAAAAATGTTGCCAAATTCAGTATACTAGAGATTTTATACTAAATTAATTATCACATTCAACAGTAATTTTAGTTGTGTGACATGTGTAGCTCATTGTTATGTGCTATGGCATGAAAAACCAATGACAAGCTAGTCTCGTCATTTTACCAGAAGGGTCTGTTTTGCATATTTTTAAAGCCATCTGCTGTAAAAAATGAACAAAGTATTAAATAATGTAATTTATCCTGGTAAAGAAAATCTGAAAAGATGAATGCTCTTGCTAATGAAATAATATAGAAAGAATAAGAAAGAACTATTCTTGTGACACTTTTCTTAATAGTATTCTGATTATTTTGTGAATCAATTCTCAATTAAGGGAGAAATTTTAAGAAATGCTGAGATTGCAGACCTAACAAAAATTGATATTTCTAAATTTAGCATTTCTACATATTTCATTAAATTGTTTCCTTGCTTGCTTTAAATAATAAAGGAAAATGAAATATCTAATGATGATCTGTAACAATAGAGCCATTCAGTGAATGTTTTTTTTCGGTGCATATATCTTTTTAAATGTAATTTCTGTATTTGTAATAATTTTAATTTTGTATTTGTAATCTATAAAAGTTCAGTAATTTATATCACTGTATTTTTATTTTTTATTTTTATGAAAGCTTCTTTATTGTAAAGTCATTACTTTATTGTTTGTTACTAAATACATGCCTTTAAATTTACAAGAAGTTTTATGAATCAAGTCAATAGAAAAGAAGAGCTTTCTGTTAATAAACTATTATCAAAATGTCTGTAAAATTTTATATCCATTATTTTAGAAGTATTCATATATCATGTATTGTTTTATAGTATGTAAAACATTTGTGTTATTTAAAAAAGTTTGTTTGAAATGTTGTTCACACATTATTTTGAACTTAGCCATTTTAAAATGTTGGCAGGCATGTATATTGTAAAAATTCTCTTTTTGTCAAGAGACTATAGAATTGACTAATTTATCTGATTTGTCCTCTTGTCTCATCTGTATAGAATTAACTAAACTAATAATAATTTTTTTAATATTATACTTTTGATTTTTGGACATTAGTTAAAATAATGAATTATCCATTAGTTTTGTGTTTTTTGTACTTAAAATTATAATATTTGTATTTTTCCTTTATTCAGAGATTGTGTATTGCGGCTGAAATGCCTAGTCCTTTAGCCACTTTATGGGAAGCAAGGAAAATGATGAATGATGCTGTTCTGAAATATCACAGAGATTGTTTTATATGTACATTAAAAAATCTCCTTAAAAGCTACCCTTGTATTATTTTGGAATATGATGGTTAGTACTATTTTTGTATCAAATTTTCGTGGAAAAATACTTAATTTTTAATAGTCTAGCCCAGTAATAACAAACTATGGCTTGTGAGGTAGATGCAGTCATCCATGAGTTCCTATCCTGCCCACCTCAGGTTTTAAAATAAATATATTGAATTTTTTCATCATAATGTTTTTTAAAAGGTAAGAAATAAAATTTTTAAAGTTCATTTATGGACATGTTCTATTTTTTACTAATGTGAAATTTTTCTTAGAAATCTGAATATTTTTACCTATGCAAAATATAATTGTGACAATTTGTGTAAAAACTTAGTTCATCTAGATTTTCCTAGAATTAGAGTATGCACATATCACTATATGTTCCATATTGTGATTATATCCTGACAAGAAAAGGGATTTATAAGTACTGTATGCTTATTTAGAAAAACAATGACTTATGGACTCCAAAAAGCATAACTTAATGTTTCACTTCATAGTTAGAATCAGATTAGTCAATTTGATTTCTGCTCCATCACTATAGAAGAAAAACACTGGTATAAATGATACTGCTCAGCTAACATTATAAGACTAGTTGATGAAAACTTTACTGTCATTACTGAATTGGTTATCATGCAGTTGTTAAAAGAGCAACTACAGGATCTGATATTTTTCATGAACTTCTGAAAGGGCTTCTAACTTTGAAAGTACTCATAGTAATTATTTGCAATATTACAACCAGCGGAGCCCCAAAAAACTGAGTTTAAAATCTTGATTAAAAAATAAACTTAGAATAATGATGTATTTTAACATTGTGCTATTTATTGTTGCATTGTGTAAAACTGTCTTAAATATGAAACCTGTGCTAGATATAATCGTAACACTTATGAATACTATTCAGTGTAATATTCAATTTTGTGAAATTATTCTTAAACATTTTAGGGGTTTTCTTGAATTTATGCTATGTAATTAACCTAATGTGCTGTGTATTACATGAAAGCAAGGTGGATTAGTACAGGATGCATCTTAAGGAAATTTGGGAGCTGAAAGGCAAGATAGTAATTCTTCTATAACAGTCAGTGGTCTGTGGAGTTTAAAATGTTGAAAAAAACAAGACTTCAGGACTTTGTATTTTTTTCAGGTGATATGTCACATGAACCAGTTTAATATCAAAATGGAAGGGAAAAAATATATGGATGATTTCTTGGGTCCTCTCTGAGTTTTTGAACAGAGTGTTATGTTTGTTGATCAGCTAGCTAAAATTGTCTTGTCTTACTTCCTGCGGTTTTAAAAACACTAGTTTCAGAAAGAAAAAATTGACAAGCTTAAAAGCAATGAAGATGACCTGTCAAAACTTCTACCTTAAATTTGAACGAAAATTTCTATGCAGTTTGAAAATAATTTGATGGTTTTCAGCATGCTTTTTTACTTGGGCTGCAAAATAGTGGGAATTGATTTGTTGCTTGAGTTAATTGTATTGCAGTAGAATAGTAACCTCAAACAATTATTATTTCATATCCAAAAATTAGAATTCTACAAGTCTTTGATGTAGGAAAACCAACTATATAATTTGTTTTGTTTGTAAGAAATATTTTTTTGTTAACTCAAAATGTGGCAGTTTTCAATTTACCTTCAAGTGAAAATTAAACTACTGTATTTTTCCAATGAAGGATTATCTTCCTTTTCACCCAATTTGTAAAATGAGCATTAAATGAATTTATTTACCATTATGATAGTCATATACAGAAGCAGTGTGAAAAAAAACAAAAAACGAAACACTTCCTACTAGGGCTTGCAATCCTGTGTTATATTTTCAATCCTGGGATTTCCGGATTACATTATCCAAATCTCAGGGTTAGGATTGTATTATTTATTAAAAATACTTACACATTAGCATAGTAGAAACTGCATAATAAAACTGAAAATATAATTAAAAATTGATTTAATATTAATTTTATTGTGTATATGCTGAAGAAATTGCTTGTTCGCATTCATTATTGTTAGGTGTTATCGTCATTAAATATGAGTATGTCTTCTCAGGTATTCACCATGTCTCTCTCCATTTTCAAAAAAGGGTCTTTTTTTTGAATTTTTGATGACAGTGACAAATTTACTAGACTGCATTGGTGCATATACCTCTTTCATATCTTTATCTAGTTCTTCTACACTTAATGGTTTTTGTGTATAAATTGATCCAGTTATTGAATCAGAATGTGAATCAATTTCAAGTGTTACCTCATTTGAAATAGAAGATCCAGTTGCATGAACTGTTAGTAATGCAATGGGATTTGAAGTGTGTCTCAAGTTTTTCAAGCAGGTCTGCTGTTAATTAGCGGCATTTAATTGAAGAAGGAACTGTGACAAAATCTATACTTGAGATGCTGTTTATATTATTGCATAAGTATTGCAGTGAGCCACTTAGATCTGTGTGAGGTTCTCCCATACGGGAAATGAGGGCTGCATATTTTTTTTTTACTTATAGTACATATTTCCTAAACAAAATATAAATTTTCTAATAATTAAATTCTTAGAAAATTTTGATGAGAAATATAATTTAGACAAAAATTAAATCCTGGGATTTATTTTAATCATAGGATTTCAGGATTGGAAAAAGCACCTGGATGCCAGGGCTGCAAACCCTACTTCCTAATGTACAAGCTTAAATTTCGGGTGTGAATTTTTTTTTATTGTATTTAAGTACACCATTATTTAAAAAATTGTATTTTTTGAGTGTTATCTTTACTTGATAACATTAGTTTTTTTTTAATGTTTTGGCTACTGATAGTAACCAATCTTTCCGTTTTAATTGCCATGTCAAAACTTAGTATATTTTGTTATTTCTTTACAGATATAAAGCAGACCCCATCTGAATCATTGCATGACTTCTTGTTATCTTCATTAAATTTGCAGGATAAAATTTCAGCTAAAGAAGTTTGATCTCATGGAGTGAAAACTATTTAAAATGAAAAATATTTATATTAATTTTTTTTTCTGAAAAATTTTCTGTGATATACATATTTGTTGCTGTACTGTATAAAATAAATATATTTTTCTTTTACATAAAAACTTGCTAAACTTGCTTCAAAGCATATTTTTTGCACAATTATTCTTTTAGAACACAAACAAATAATTGACTTTTCAAATTTTTTAAAGCAGTATTTGTCAAATTTGGGAATTAATATCCAGATTTATGTGAAATAAATATAGTATTAAATATAATAGTTAAAAATTAAAGAGATAATTTGATTGTGTTTTATGTGAATGCATTGAAACTATAATAATTACTGAAATGTGTAAATTGTGGCCATAATAGCCTAGTTGTCATGATTGCAAAGTTATAGTCAGTATCGTCCAGTTGTGGATTTCAGTCTGGATGGCACATAAGGCCTGCTGTGTAGTGATGCTGATGAAAACTAAATTTGTTGTGGCTCAAAGTCATCATGTTGGTGTGGAAGTTAGGAGAATGGAGTGCTGGCTAAGGTGTCGTCCTTGTTACTTGACTATAATTAAAAGTTATAAGGTCCATCACATCAATAGCCCTCGTGTTGCACTAAACGATACCTTCATGTACACTCACTCACTGAAATGTAATTTACAAGAATAAGATTTTTAGCCATTCTTTTCTGATAATTCTCACACTAATTAAATCTTGCTTATCCATGTTTTTATTTTATTTCACTCCTTTTTTTATTGATGGCAGAGTGTAATTTATGGCTAGAAAAAGTTGAAGATCAAAGTTTTTTTCTGCAAATTATTTTGTAAATTAATAATAGTTGCTGTTCATTAAATCTAACTTGACCTGGAGGCTCGTGAGTGTTTTTTTTTTTTGTCTATATTTTTGAAGAAAGAAATATTAGTTATTGTATGATTAGTAATAGTAGAAACCCTTTGCTACGTGACAGTTGTGTTTATTTGGTAAGATATTAATAAAATGAAATCAAATCAAAGCTTTTACTATTATGATGAAAAATAAGTATAAAGAGAAATTTACTAAAACATATAATTATATTTTTAGATTAAGGCCTTTTTAGATAAATATAAATCGATATATTATCTAGTTTTATCAGCAAAATGAACATAGAAATACAATATTTAGGTTCTGAGGAAATTTCAGAATCAAAAATATTTATTTCTTTTCTCAATCTGCTGACAATGCTACTTTTTAGAATATTAATATGGGAGAGGACTATATTCCCAGCCAGGGCCAGCAATATCATCTGCTTCAATTTCCTGTTGAACAAGAGAACAAGTTTGAGCCATGAGAATGTGGTTCAGTTGGCTTTTATTTCTGATTTGAAAAACTACTAGTCTACTGATTACTACTAGTGGGAGAAGGGGCTATATAAGTAGTTTTCTTTTTATGTTAAAATGAACCATTTTATTGGAACTGTGGGGGTAATCATTTTGGATCTGTGTGAAGATCATTCATCTAGTTAAGAATAACTCCTACATTGATTTATTAACTGATGATTATTTTCTTAAAATTTTTTCATTTTTAGGTTACTGGATATATATATATGTAATGACTTCTTCTAACTCTCTTTAACTGTACCCCGTTAAATCATTTCCTAGTTCTTTCGCATCTTAATCTAATTGCTCGCGTTCATTTACATCCAATCACGACTCCTGTTACAAAAGAGTCGTACGACCTTCACTGCCAGTTTAAAAACTCGGATCACACGGTTACACGGCCCTTTTTCGCTTCTTGTCTCTTGTCATCATGTAGTCTGCTGCAGCTAGTGTTTGTGTATTGTGTGTGTCTATTTGTGGTTACATGTACATCTATGTGTCGTCCTTGTCTTGTTTAAATGTTTTCAAGATGTATAATAAACCGATTTAATTAACCTCAAGAATGTTTCTTCAATATCAGTTTAAAGAATCCATTCCAACGAATATCGTCGTATTACATATATATATCAATTTATGCATTTATTTTAATGACTAGTTTCTTGGTTCTATGATTTTCAACTGAATGTAATTTTTATGAAATAGTGATGGGGCTTTTTAACTCATAAGGCCAAACTGTGAATGAAAATTTAAAGAAGGTGAAACACTTATTGGATAATAATAGTCAAACATATGCTAGTAAACACTATTAATGAAACCTTAGTTAAAGATTTTGAGCACCCTATCAATTTTTTCTCAACTTATGAAAATCTGTGATGAAATTTATTTAAATGGAATGAAATTGTGTTTGCATAAATAGATAAAGTATTAAAGATGATCATATTTGATTAGTTCAATTTTTTTTGCATAGTTACAATGACTATTTTTAGTATACTTCCCATTAACATATAACTTATGTCTCTTGTACTCTTGTCTTAAAGTAGAATATGTTTTTAGTTGTATTGAAATGATATTTTATCCTTGGAATTCTTTGCTTTTAAATATGCCCTTTCCCTATTTTTAGGCACTCAGTTTAACTGAAATCTAAAAATTATATAGGGAATCACACAGATTTATGATAAATTAATCTACATCTATTGAAATAATTGATGCATTTAATGTGCATTTAAACCATAATAAATGATGATTGCCAAGAATATGGTTGCTTGGAGTATTTAAAAATTTGTCTCAGAAATTAAAAGAAAATTTTCAAAGAAAACTTTTCATAAAGGAGTAAAAGTACAAGGTATTCTTTAGATCTGGATTATATTTCAACAAAGTATTTTTAGTCATTTTCCATCTGAATTTAGAATATTTTATTTTATATCATTTTATATTTAACTAACTGCTTCCTGTATCCAATTCCTTTTAGATTTTAAATTTTAACTTCAAAAGAACAATGTATTTTTTTTAGAGTGTAAGATAAGTTCTATTAACAATTTAATAAAATATCTTAACTTTTTTAAGTATTAATTCTGATTTTTAAAATTTTTGAAACTCAACCTTATAAGATTTTTTAATCATTAAATGAATATATTTAATTGCATAATTTTTTAAACAGTGATGCATGTGATTAAATCATTTTTCAAATATAAAATATTACTGATCTGTTGAAGTAACATGTGCGAATGTTGCCCTTAATTCAAAGTTGCACTACTTATTATTGGAAGATAGTTCAAAAACTATGAGAAAACCATGGCATAAAGAAATTCAATAGTTTTATAAAATAATTTTGAAAATACGAAAAAAGAAGAAATTATTATAATTTCATTTCTTGCAAAATAATTGCTTGTCAAAAAATATCTATAATTTTTGATGATTTTTTATAGGTTTCAAATGCAAGCATTCTAAAATTTAAACTAGAAATTATTGTAAGTATAGTTTAACCACAAATCATTTTGAAAACTAAAAAAACTCAGAAAGAGGCATAGTCATTGTTAAATATAGAAAAAAAAAATTAGTAAATTGTTTGTAATTTATCTTTTTAAGTCAGTTTTAGAGTTAAGATTAAAACATATACTACTTGCGTAATCCTACATTATGCATACATAGTGTAAACAAAATTTTTACTATAATGTCCTATCTAAAAATTAAATTGGTTTTGAAATAAAATTCACAATTTTGAAGGGGAAAAAAAGCGTTCTTTGTTTATGCATGTGATGTATATAATTTGAAGTATACTTCCTCAATATAAACTTTGTTGCCCCAATTTTTTTTAATTTCCAGTGGGGATGCGGATTGATTTTTGCCATTGCAGACCTAGTACATTTCCCTGGAGTTGGTATCACTTTTTTTAGTTGCGCACCCTTAGGTAGAATACCAATTGTTGCAGTGTGATTTTGACGCCTCCCCAGAGGGAGGCACCTAAGCTCTGACGATGTAATACTGTCCTTGGAATTTTAATTTTGCAGAGAATACCCAAGCTAAATAAGCACTCTAGGGATCTTTTACATACCGTATAATCATACGACATGGAAGCTGTCGATTTTCTGCATCATGAAAATCCACCGACTTGAGCCGGAACCTTGCAACTTCGAATGAGTTAACTCACTGTTCAGCTAAATGAAAGCTTTCGGTGACGGTCCTCGTAATTTTGAACCATGGTCAAGTGACGAGGACGTCACCTGAGCTGGCACTCCCTCTCCCAACTGCCATACCACACCAACGGGAGGACTTTTGAGCTCTCGATAGATTTAACGTGCATCGCTCCCCTATACGACGGGTCTTTAGTGGTACTGGGCTCGAACTCGAGACAAGCAAGCCACGATCCGATACCTTGACCATTAGGCGTCCGCGGCCACTCTTGCAACTTCGAACCCGCAACCTTAGGCGTACAAGGCCAGCGATAAGCCAACTACACCACCCAGCAGATTTGTAACCCAAATCTAAATAAAATAATAAGCAACTATGAGAAAATGGTTTTTTTTATGCCTAGTGTTTGGAATATGCGAAGCAAATTTTTATACAGAATTTCAAAATTAATAACGGGAGATAGCTAAATTTTATTGTCTATATAGCTGATGGCTTGAACATTTTGCCTATTTCTTTTTAGCACAAGCTTCTTTTATGGCAGTCAGTGTGCTTTGCAATTTTAATACCCTTTTATAAGCTTCACTTGTATGTAACGGAATCTTTGAACTCCATTCAAAAGGTCATATTAATTCGAAATTTTGCTCACTTGTCCAGGATCGATGACAATACAATTATTTAATAATTTTGTTCCTTTGTCCTGATCAGGATCATCAAGATTAATGATTTCCCATTTTCAGATCGCATCCCGCATCTGTCGACTAATTTCAGATCCCATTTCCAGATTTGGCGACTAAAAGATTAAATTAAAACTTAATTCGATTAGCTATAAAAGGGTGTTTTTTAATTTTTTTAAACTATAATTTATTTAAGACACGTTCAAGTATTGAGATCAATTAATCTTAAAGATAAGCGCTATAAATGGCTACCCAGAAACGTTTTAAGAAATAGCAGAATTCATCAACTATATTGTAGTTGAGGTTTTAGATTTCTTCCTAGTAACGAATATTTAAAATCCGAGTAAAGGTCAAAATTTTGATTGAGAAACAGTGCGCCTCTCTCATGTACAGGTGATGTTACTTACTTTTTTTCTCTATCTTTCGAGATTTGCTCAGTGACTGGACTGCTTCGAAAAATCTTAAATAAAAGAAACAAAAAGTTATTTGGATAAGACAAGAGGGAGCAATAACGAGTCGCATGCGGCCCGCTAATAGTCCCAAAAAATCCGTTTTGAACTGAGATTTCTTTACCATGCATGATCAAAGATTCTTCTTGTATACTGCAATATTAGGAAAACAAAGCACCTGAAAGAGTTTTTGCTAAGATTAGAGATCATCTGCAGTTTGCAGGACCTAAGATTTTAGGATTTTCAGAAAATGAGCCTGCATTCAATTTTCCCTCTTATACTACTACTGCTAATATTGATTTAGCACCTGAGGAGCTTCAGCTTGAAATCAGTGATTTGCAGTTAGATCACAGGGTTGTTTAATGCTGTGACATTAATTGACTTTTACAAATTTTTATGAGTGCTGAAAAATTTCCATGTATGAAGAAACTTACTGAGAAAATGTTCTTTAAAATTGGGTCGACATATAATTGTGAGCAAAATTTTTCTTGCATGAAGATCAACAAGAGTAAATATAAATTTAAGTTGGCTTACATAAACTTGCAGGTTGTGATGAGAATTTCAACAAGCAATCTCTCTTCTGATTTAAAAAAAATGTGGCAGAGAAATGTGTTAGTACATTTGTCTTATTAAGCTGATTCTAAAATTAAATATGCTTGCAGCTTTAGATAATACGAAATTAGTACAATAAATAAATTGAATAAAACTTCTATTATTTTATTTGATAATATTTATTGGTTTTTATAGTACAAATTGTATCTTTTCTGAAATGCAAAGTTAACTAATGATTGTGATCATTTTAAAAAAGAGTAGACCTTCTGTATTCTCTTCTTTCATATTGTGGTTCTCAAGCCAACACAAGATGAGGAAAAATTTTCTTTTTGCTTTGAAGCGTACTTAAAGAAGAGAAAGAGAAGCAGAGTTAATAAAAAAACTTTTTGACAGAGCAAAATTTTAAATATGTTTTAACTGAAAAGAGGATGTAATGTAGGAGCTATATCTAGACAATGCAAGCAAATGTCTTGTTCTAAATATCATATTGTCCAAGAAATTCTACTGGCTGTGAAAAAAAATTTGCATTGAACGGATACATGTTATTTTTAAAATTTAATCCTCTCGAGGAATTTAGTCCGCATATTCAGGTTATATACGTAATGATAAAAGTGATATTAAAGTTTTCAAAGAAATATTAAACACTTCAAATAAATCAGATATTACATTAGAAGATCATTGATTTTTTAAAGCAAATAGCAGGTTATATTCCAATCATAATATAAAAGCTAGATGCTTCTACTGCCTATATGTGTTTTTTATAGATATGAAGCGAGCAATTTTGACTGAAAATGCTGAAGAGGTAAAATATTATTCATTTGGATGGAAGTCTAAAAATACCTGCAGAAATTGTTTTGTAAAAGTTATTTTAACGGGGAATGCTTTTTTTAAAATTTGTTAATATTTAAAACATTCATATCAAGAATTGTCAACTACTTTGCCTTACAAGCATAATGGATATGTATCACGGCCGTTTTTAAACTCTTCGGCTCCCTAGGCACTTCAAATTGTTCCGCCCCCTCCACTATTTCCAGAGCACCTCTCTCCTTCAGTTCTTACCTTGTCAATTTTGATTGAGAAATCATTTCCCTCAACTCTTTTCCTTTTCTTCGTTTTTGCTGTTTGGAATGTCTTTCAACTATCCACCACCTATGGACCCGCCGTGTCTTGGACTGCCAACCGTAAAGAAAGGATAGCGACATGGTTTGGCTACTCTTGTTCACTTCTTACCTTACACATCACGATTCATCCACACTTTTGTAAATTAGTACAGTAAATTGATGAAATCGTTTGCAATTACAGTATAGAGTGTACACTATTTTTAACCCTTTTTTTAAACTTGTTAATTATCATCTTTTTCATCGCTTATCGTGTTACTATCTTTTACATTTTAAACGTCCTTATTCTTAGTTGAGTCAGTGTTATTGTACTTGTACTACAAAGGTTTTTTTCGAGCTTTGAACATTGCAAAATCACTAATGGCATCATTGTAATAAATTTTTATTATAAAATTTTGTGTGCATATCAACATCAAACTGTCAAGTTTTTCTTTTTCCATTGTATATCTCATTTCAGTCTTTACTCTCTTAAGGATAGAAATGCTTCTGACATAATTCGCTATAATTTAAGTTTTTCTCTTTTTTTTTTTCGCCCTCCAATTTTTTGCGCCCTAGGCACGGGCCTAGTGTGCCTAAGCGGAAAAGCGGCCCTGATATGTACCTTAATGTGACGTGATTTTAATTTAGGTCGCACTCTCTGAAGCAATACGAGGGTTAAAGGTGACAAACTTCGTAATTTTGAACCGTGGAACTTCCAAATTAATAATTCTGTAAGGAACCAATATTTAATCTTATCAAACTTTGACGAACGTAATGAATTACACTTCAAACGAAATCAGCATTGAACGTCACTAAAATTTATCTTATTATTCTTTTAAACCAATTAAATGTGACAAAAGCAACCGTATAAATAAAACAGTTATAATTCGAATGACACAGAATGTTTTTCATAACCCCTTTGCTCTCTTTTAGAACCTCACTCAAACAATAGACCATATTTTCAAAACAACATTCTCAAAGTCTATAAAAGTTTCTAATTACGCCTATAAACGTGTATCAGTCAATTTGTGGTAAATTACGGTGCATCATTATGTCATCTTTTCATGGCACTTATTCTTTACTTAATAATTTTTTTAACGAAGCCAGTAATAAAAATCTATTTTAGACTTATAAAAGTAATGAAGAAACATAAAACCCCTTTTTTCCCGAAACTGTATTCGCTTTTTAATAGTTTTTCTAGTTTTTGCAGGGTAATAAAAACGACAATTCAGGCGTTTATCTCGATTAGTAAATAAAACAAGTGGATTTTTTTTCAAATATTTTGAGGGTTTTTCTGACATTTCTGAAGCGAGAAGAAAAACAAGCGAAATTAGTATTTTATACATAAAATAAAAGAAACAGAATAATGGGATTGTACTTTTTTCTCCAAATATAATGATTTTTTTTGTGTTCTTGACAATTATTTTCAGAGCTCGTTTTTAATTAGTTTTGGAAATCTAGAATGATTTTCTATTGCGATATAGGCTTTTTTAATATTGTCATACAAGTAGTACAAATGAAAGGGGGGGGGGGAAATAAAACCGACTTAAATGAAAAAAATTAATGCTAATTAAAAGTTAGACCATACTTCTTTATTAAAAAGTACTGAATTTATTACAATCAGCAAGTTTGTCATAAATCTTGTCGCGAAATGTATTTAAGAAAGAACAATATTGCCACCACCTTCGCATTCAACTCAGGCTTTTAAATTTATTCTATTATCATGTGGTTGATGATGTTTATTTAATAATTCCATACTTATGAACAACGTGAAGTTTAATGGTAATTGTCCTTGCAGTTCTGAACCATGGACAAGTGCAAGGCCGTGTTTAACATCCCCGGCCCCCCTAGGCACTTCAAATTATTACGCCCCCATCACTGTTTCCAGATCGCCCCCCTCCTGCAATTCTTTCCTTGTCAGTTTTGGTTCGAAAGGGATTTTCCCTTAACTCTCTTACTCTTCTCATTCTTTTTTGTTTTGTCTTAAATCTTAGAAAAGTCTTACCATTATCCATCCCCTATGGAACCACTGGTTTCCGGACTGGCAGCCGTAAGGAAAGTATGTTTGCATGGTTCGGCCCCTCTTGTACATTTCTTACCTTATGGCATCATGGACGACCCACCCACCCTTTTGTAAATTAGTACAGTAAATTAATGAAATCGTTTGTAATTACAGTATAGAATATACATTATTTTATGAACGCTTTTCAACTTGATAATTATCTTTTTTATCGCTTTTCTATCTTTTACTTTTAGACACCCATTTTCTTTGTTGAGCCATTGTCATGTACTTCTACAACAAAGGTTTTCTTCGAGCTTTGATCATTGTAAAATTATTGATGGCATCATTGTAATTATTTTTTATTGTAATACCATTTTGAGTGCATAGCAACATCAAACTTTTAAGTTTTTTATTTTCCATAGTAGATCTTATTTCAGTTTTTATTCTGTTAAGGGCAGAAAAGCTTCTCTTTGATGTACAGTTTGTCACATGAAGAGGCAAGTGAAATTTCATGGCGACGTTCAAATTTGGGAAGGTACTTTCCAACTTGTTTTTCTAGTAGTAGGTAGAGATTCTTCTTGTTATTTTTGTTTTTTAAACCTTCATATACATTTTGATATATTGACACTCTTGCATAAACTGTTCTTCATTGATGTATTTGGAGTAGCTTTGAGCCTATTTTAATTCTCCTGTTTTGTCGCATCTGGCTCCTACATTCGCTTTAATTATATTTTTTTCTTCTCTTTTCGCCCTCCAATTTTTTGCTCCCTAGGCACCTGCCTAGCGTGCCAAAGCTGAAAATCAGCCCTGCGCAAGTGATAAGGACGACCCTTGTAGTGATATCTCACTCTTCAAGCTTCCACAACTGCCCACGTGAAGATTTAATCTCTTGACATATTTTTCGAGATTCGGTCTTTCTACATGACGAATCTTTGATGACATCAGTACTTGACAAAATGACACCATACATGGATTCATGACTATGACCGTGCCCCTTACGTGACTTATGATAATTTGTTTTTATATTTAACAATGCAGAGAAAAAATTGAGATAAAAATGTAATCGATTTCCTTGAGTAAATGTTGCTTTAAATATTTCAAAATTTGGTAGATTTGATTTTCACTTACTTGGCACTCCGAAGCAACATGAGGTGAAGGACCTCAAAATTTGAAACCACGGTCAAGTGAGAATGATGACAACTGAGCTTGTCCACCTTCTCCTAACTTCCACACCATGCCAATGGGAGGACTTAAAGCCTCGATAGATTAGAAAAGCATCATTCCTTCCACATGCCGGGTCTTCAGTGGCACTGGATTTCAAATCCGTGACTCGACAACGTCAGCCATGAATTTGTGATCAGGACCACTTGGCTACCGCAAAATTGTTTTTTTTTTTTTAAATTCAAATTTTTGGGGTTAAGGTTTATATAACATTGTTCTAAATTTCGAGTTTTTGAAAAAATGAACATAGCTTTTAGACAATTGTAAAAAATGACAATTTTTTCTTCGCAGCGAAATTCGGGACATTGATTTTTTCTGTGAAACATTCCGTTTTGTGAAACCAGTTGAATTAAATAAAAAAATAATATATTGATGATTTATTCAAAAAGAATGAATTCTTATGGATTATAGAAGTGTTATTCTCTTGGAAAAGAATTCTTATATTATATATGTCATTGCAAAAGAAACCTTGGTTATATTTTTAGCATAAAAATACTTGTGCAACTTGTTATTCATACTGGTTACTTTCAAGAAATGCATTCATTTAGCAAAATAAGATGATTTATTATTAACTCACAGTGCAAGAGTTTTAAAATTTTAACTTTATATATTTTTTCTCGAGATCATAATGTTCGAACACTGTACTTCGAAACGCAAGTCTTATATCATTTCACATTAAAAGGATTAAAACCTATATTTTGACAGATTTATTAGCGAGTTCTAGAAATTTTTTATCTTAATAGCAAAAACGTGTCTTACTGAGGGATTGAACCTTACCCCTAAAACACTTACGTGATTTTTGAAAATAACTAGTATTTCCCATCATTTGAACACGTGATTATAATATTCTTTTTGTATTTTCTCTTGATTTTCCATATTTTGATTGTAAAATGGTTAATTCCTTTTGTGTTGCTGCTTGGTACTTGAGTGAAGAGAACCCTCAACTGACTCTCCTGATATGAAACTACATTCAATGGTTCAAAGAATTGAGAGTACATTTTACTTTTATTTAATGAATCCAAATTTCAATGAAAATTTCACATTGCTGAAAAATGAAAACATATTTATTTTACACAAAAAATTAAATCAATTTAAATTAAAAATAAAGAGCAATCAATGAAAAATTTCCAAATTAAAATGTTTCAGACACATTTTAAATAAAAATCAGCCGACTTTTGCTTTAAAAAAAATTGAGAATACACTTATGAAAAATATATTAACTACCACTAAATATTTTCTACTTGACTGCTGTTTTAATCAAATTTTGTGTAATTTTATCTTAAACCGTTTCAACGATTTTTTTGTGTGATTAAGTTTGTTCGATGAACATAAGGCCAAACTTTTAATTGGAAAATTTTTCATCGAAGAGAAACCAGAATCGTGTAAGGGAATTCCTATTAAGATTATTTAAAAATAAGGAAAATCTTGTCGTAAAATAACTGAAATTGCTGGCAGAAGCCACACTTGTGTCAAGAAAATCATAAAATTTTAAAAGAAAATATAAATTAAATTGAAAATATTAATGTGGAAGAGGAAGAAAATATTCTAAACTATGTCACAAAAAGGAAAATTTTGAAAGAAACCAGGACTGATCCTAAAGTAAGTACAGTCAAACATGCTGCATAAACTTCTGAAATAATATGCAGAAGTTAGTGCTGAACTGTGGGAAATGTAATTAACTAAGCTGGATAAAAAAGTCGAACAGTTTGAAAGAAATCGTTCATCAGCTTGCAAAATCAGAAAGAGCTCTTGGAGTTTGCAAAAACTCATCAATTGAAGATCAATAACTTTTGGAAGGAATTTAGTTAGATTTAGTGCTGAAAGTAAATTCAACATTTTTGGCAATGATGGAAGTTGCACCTCATGCGTCCGTCATTTGCAATAAAACCTGGATGTGAGGGTGGTTGTTTCCCGAGGGATCGGTTGTAGCTCTAAACCCTCTTCGGGTGAGCTCGGTTTCCTCTGGGCATTCATCATCATCGCTTCAGACTGACCACCTGATCGGGACATCTGCTCATGCATCTCTGCTCCCAATGTTCACAAATACTGAGATGGGCTCTGTAGGCCTTGGCCCTCATGGGCTGTTTCGCCATTGAGTTTAGTATAAAAGCTACATGACATGCAACTAAATATTGACAATTTTTTTGTTTGCGAAATATTGTATAATTTCATTGGTGTATTCTCAATTTTTTTGAGGTTCCTGCATATGTTTATTTAAAATACTTCTGAAACTTTTCATTTTGGAAATTTTCCGTTCATTGTTTTGTATTTTTACTTTAAATTAAACCATTTGTTTTGGGTAAAAATGTAAATATGTTTTCATTTATCGACAATGTGTTATTTACATTGAAAGTTGAATTTATTAAGTAAAAGTAAGGTGTACTTTCAATTGTTTGAGCTACTGTAAATGAATGCCGCTTTGTTACTTACTCTGATTTTTGTCTTGCCTCGACTATAACATTTCAATAAACCAATTGAATGTATTATACACGCACATGCACACATATATAACTAGGAAACTGCTGAAATAAAAAAAAATAAGAATGAGGGTTAAAAATAACAATACCATTCATTAAGAATTCATGATATATATCATGCTTTTTTAATTCCCCTTCAAATTTTGTTTATTTTTTAATCATCTTTCATTATGTATTCCGAACAAGAATTTGAAATCTTACAATACGTGGGGAGTTATAATCACCTTCTTAGACAATAAAAGATAAAAATAAAGTCAGATTTAGAATTTCTTCACATTACATAAATTCCAAAGCATAAGTATTCATTGAAACTATGTACATAAAAGTAGCTCTCTGAAAAAGTTCTCTTCTTTGCTCTTAGATTTTTACATAATTGAAAATTCTAGATACAATTTGAAATTTAATAATTGGTTGATGTCTAATTATTGAAAACACGTAATAGTACTTACCTTTTGACTATGACTATTGGCTTCGTGTATGTCGAAGCTCTTATTATACAAGAGTTAAAAAAAAATTAATAAGTTGGATTAGTGTTGCTGTTGTTACATATTTCCATGTCTAGCCCAGCTAGATCAAGTTCCCGACATCGTTTACTCTCAGAAAGTTAATTAACACCGGATTACATTACTTATATAGATCCTGTTATATGAGATGCAGGCGATCAAGAAAATGTTCCAGAGAGACCCGGCAGGCATAGCACCTAACACAGGTTGGATGTTTCAATTAAGACTCCACTGTAGAAACGGTTCATAGCAGTTTGTTCTTGTCTGATAGAGCAAAGGGACAGAGAACTACCAAGACTTTTGCATTGATACCGTCGTGGAACAGGAGGGATAGTTGAGTGATCTTTCCCTTTATAAGAAGAGTACCGCTCTGCATCAGCCAGAGGGGCCAGAAAATCTGAGGATTGAGCTGCTCCATGTTGTGCCATCTCACTGCTCGTAATGTTAATATGCGAAGGAATATATTACTGACTAATCTCACGAGAATGAGAAAGCCGTTTCAGCTAGTCCAAAATAGACCGTCATGTATAATTTCTTGCCAATAAGAAAGATGTAGGATGGATACTGGAGACCTCCTTTAGTCCTGCAGACCTTCTCATCGTGGCAAGGGGGTGTTCCTGGGAGGAATTGGTGAGGTACATCGGGAGATTAATACTTAGAGAGAAATTCCAATAAGATCTGGTGGAATAATCTTAAAGATCTTCCCATGTGGCCAAGACGTAAAGCAGTTGCGGAGCTTCGTCTGGCTACTAGACACGACTGTCTCCTCAAACATCTTCATCGAATTCATGTTGCACAGGCCCCTTTCTGCACGCTCTGTGATATTTAGGAGGATATGGATGCTGACCACATTCGCCGTTGCCCAGCACTAAATGGTTCCTCTTTGAGCGATCTTTATTGGCAAGCTAGGGACTTATTGGGTTCATAGACTTTTCTCGCCATGTTTTTATTTCCTATTTTGTTTGTTTTGTCTGTTTTTGTTTTTGTTCCCACCCCCTTGTGGTGTAGTGGTCTTTTGTAACCCCGACCATTGGAAATAAAAAAAACATTGATAGATTATTTTCCTGAAAGGGCTACCCAAGGTGTGAAGACCATTCCGTTATGCTCAGCTAAGGTCTGTGGGCAATAGGAGCTGAGTCAGCCTGCTGCCTTTTGGTGCTCTATTTCTCCATCTATGACTTCATGAAGGGATACGTAGAATTTAAAGGAAGACGTATATAGAAATATAACATAGCTGTACTTATTTCGGAAAGGATATTTTTTAAAAAAAAGTATCCTTTGTGTGTATTTGATTCATGCTCGTGTGTCTTCTGTTGTGTGTGAATATTGTATAATTATAGATTCAGTTATTGTTTAAATAATATATTTTGAGTTGAATATAAACCAGAAATATTGGATATAGTTTACATGTACAGTATTTAAAATAATGTATATAGGAATATAGTATAGACTGACTGAATATTTCTTTCTTCTTTAACTGGATGGCAAAACAGTATCAATGATAAAAAAAATCGTAAAGTTCTAAAACTATTGAATTGCCTTATTAATTTCTTTTCTTGAAGGTTTTTCATACTTCAGAAATTAGTTTTGCTAAGATGCATTCAAAAATTAAAAACAATTCAAGATATGCTGGGAGTTTTTTATTTGTGCATTTCTTTGAACTAACATTCCTTTTAATTAAGACTCGTATGTATGCATCGGAAAAATTTTGAATGGCATTCCTATTTTCATAAAAGATTTTTTAAAAAAAAAATAAGCAGGAGGTGGTAAAAGTACATTTTGCTAGGGTTAGGAAAAAAAAATCAGATAATGTAAAATTCTACACGAAGAAGAAAAAATAAATTAAAGTCTGAACCAAATGGAATCTCATATAAATTTTTCATCGCATAGTTTTCCTCTTGGAAAACAAAAATACATCTATGAAAAAAAATTTTCCCCCATTTTTGTCACATTCATTTAAATCCAAACGAAACTTAAGAAAGAAATGGAAAAAAAAAAATTGATTTTTCTTTTTTAAAGAAGGAGAGTAAAAACAAATGCAAAAACGGACAACGATTGAAAAAAAAAACTCTTGTGGTACCAGTTCTCAATTCATTTTTATCCACAAAAGAATAAGACTGGGTCACAAAAACATGAACAAAAACGCGGAAAGAGAACTTTGAAAAGATCAATTCTATTTTAAAATTCGAAATCCCTCTTCTTCTCCTGCCCCTTAGAAGTTTTGCAATATCGCCATCTTCTGGCATTCATGGAAGATATTTTTTCCTTCTCGAGTAAAAGAAAAAGAATGATAAATGCACTTGACAACGAAGGGGAATTTCATAAAAAGAGAAAAATGGCTCGAAATTAGACTGAGCAAAATCGATGCTAGTTTTAAGAACTAGTATTTTCGAGCTTAGCTCTTCTAAAGGTTATTCTGAGAATTATGGGAGATATATATTTGCAGAAAGGGAAAAAAGAGATTCCCCCCCTTTTTTCGATTGTGATGTAAATTTTACTGTTAAGTTTTATTCTTATTTCTCCTTCTGGGGTTAGCGCATTACGGAAAGGCATAAAATGACTAGATATGAGCGAAATAAATCGAGCATAAAAATTGAGAAATAGATTGAAAAAGATGCGTGGGAGATTTTAAATAAGCCCCGCACTGAAAATAAAGATTACAGTTCTGATTATATTGCATCTGTAAAAGTAAATGTAAGTTTCTTGTATTAAAATGTCCATTGAAATGCTAATTTTAAATATTTCTCTGTGGGGATGGTATATTTTAAAAGGTTTCGATATTTTAAATGTACGTAGATCAATTATTTGCCTCGTCTTGTAAGCATGTTTTTTTTCTAATGGGGCTGCGTATTGGTATTTTTTTACCTTTGCAGACCTAGTTCATTCTCCAGGAGCTGGTATCACTTTTTAGTGCGGCATCGTATAGGCGATACTAATTGCCGTACGTAATTTTGACGCCCAGTTTCCACTCCAGATGGTGGCACCTGAGATTTGGCGATGCGAAATTGAACTTAGGAATTTAATTTTGCCGAGGGCATCCAAGTAAAACGGGCACTTCAAGGGATTTTTTACATGCCGCATAATCATACGACATGGCCGCTGTCGATTTTCGGCATCATGAAAATCCACCGACTTGGGCCGGGGTCGAACCCACAACCTTGGGTGCATAAGGCCAGCGACAAACCAACTATGCCACCCAGTCGGCTTGTAAGAATGTTTAATTTGAATGAAAATAATTTCTGAAAAAAAAAAAATAAACTGCAAATTTTACTGTTTTTTTCTTTACTAATTTAATTTTTAAAATTTTACTAATTTCTTCAAAATTCTTCATTAATAATAAAAATTAAAAAAAAAATCAACATCAGATTCCTATGTTTAAAATCTTATTTTATGTGCATACTGTGAGTGTTTTTTAGTGTCGCACTATAAAACAACACGAGGGCTATTGGCAACAGACCTCGTAATTCTAAACCTCGGTCAAGTGATGAGGATGACACCTAAGCTGTCACCCCCTCAGCAAACTATCACACCACGCCAACGGGGCGACATTGAGCCTCGTCAGTTTTAACATACATCACCCTCTCTACACGAAGGGTCTTCAGTGGCACCAAGTCAATAAAATATTTGGGGTTCATATTTATAAATTTACTTATGTTTTCATGAAAATTTGACCATTAAGGCAAATATAAAAGTAAAACTATACCATAACGAAATACATTGTTACTTTTTAATCGGCGTAATTTTTAATAGGTTGGTAAAATTTAAAAGTTTAATTTTTTTTGTTTGACATTTGTAAAGAAAGTAATATTTATTCGATCAAAAACTCGCTATTTTATGATGTAATAGCCGTGAAGCTATGGTGTGGTGTGGTAGAGGAGAAGGAGGAGGCAGCTTAGGTATCATCCTAGTCACTTGACCGAGGTTCAAAATTACGAGGACCATCTCCAACTACCCTCGTGCTGCTTTATAATACGACTAACTCTCACTGGCTATGAAATGGCATTCCAGGTAGTAGACATCCACTATCGTAGAGGTTTCCAGACATATTTTCACAAGCAATAAACGCTTTTTTCTATTTAAACTGCCTTAACACAATTCATTGCAGAACTAAGATTGCGGAGCTCATCGCATATGGCTTGATGGCCAATTCATGTTGGGATCCCCTGCAATGAGAGAGCCGACCAAAAAGTCAACCAGGGAGTCGAGTCGTCTCAACCGGAATTCCCCTTGACCCTCAGAAGAGCAAAGAGCATTATTTCCACATATATTGACAAATATACTATAGTGATTCAAAAAATGAAGAGCTTTGGAAAGAGAGCCAGGGAAAACTCAGGTCACTGTGGGTCCAATCCCGAGGCACCTGGAGAGAGCAGAGGCTGTTGCCCACTTTCGCCGAACCACCTGTCATGACTTTTTGGGAGTATACCCAACTGACGACGTTACCAGTCGATATTGGGGGACACGACGTCAAGTGGTCAAGAAGCCAAGCACGGGTGTTGGATAATTAAATAAATAATTTTTTTCTATTTTAACTTTATTAATGTGCAAAAGTGGTTAAAAGATGAAGTGACGAATGGTGTTCAGGAAATTAGAAAAAAAATGATAAATTCCGAGAATTTATGACTTAAAATATTCTTAGAATAAGTGAATTTAATTATTAATATAGAAAGAAATAATACATCAAAAGGTGTAGTTTAATGTGAAAAGATATTTCTCAGAAACGAAATATTGTTTGAAGATATCCGTAAATAATCAGTTGGTTGCTGAGACAGAAATGACAATTAAATATTTCCTTCAAGAAGAGTTTATTTCTAATTAACATAATTAATCCGACATTTTGCTTACAATGCTTTTGAATTAAAGTTTTGTTCAAGGATAATATCATGTATTTGTAATAACATTTTCTACAAGAGTGCTATGTTAGTGACATTGCACAAATTCATTTGATAAATATTAATTATTGAAACGAACTCAAAATTTTACGAATAATTAAGCTTTCTAGCTTTGTGTTATATTAAAAAATGTTAAACAGTGTACAAATTTATAAAACAGCTCATTAAACACATTTGTTATTCGATTGTTAAATTGTAAATTCTGCTTGAATGTATACGGCGCCATTGTAAATTTATAAATTAAATATATTATTTATATTTTATCAGCAACAGTTAAGAATCAAACATAAAAATTATAACATTAATTGTTAAGGATATTTATTAATATTGTTCTGATAGTTAAAATGACGAAAAAGAATTGAATAAGGAGTTTTGTCATTATGAGCCCCCCTGCCCTGTGGTTTACTTCTCCAGAACACACACACACACACACACACACACACACACACACACACACACACACACACACACACACACACAACACACACACACACACACACACCACACACACACACACACACACAACCTTCTATTTCATTCAATAAATACACTCAATACCATGAAAAAGGATGCACCAGCAAGGAGATTTATTTGAAAAAAGACTTAAGTGCATAAATATGACATACCTTGTAAGATATACCTTGCGATAGAATATGCGAATGAATAATTTGACTGCCAGAGAATGACTAGCTGGAGTTTCAGCGTATTGCAACGTAACATCTAGATGGTGTATAAAACAATGAATAGTCCCCCATTAAGTTATAATTTCGATGCCAATGTGGCTCCGTCGAGCCACGTGGACTGTAACAATGCCTCCTTAACGGATTCACATACAATATGAGCAAATATCAGCATTTGAGAGAATAAATTGGACTAATAAAGATGGGGGGGGGGTAGTAAGATCATTCAGAATTTGGGTCGGAATGATGTTATACTTTTACTATGTCAGCAGGAAATGTTGAACCATGACCATATAGGAAATGAAGAAGGTAGTGGTCGATTGAGAACAACAAAACGCGAGAAAATACTGATCATCCGATTGAAGCTCATAGCCTCTGATGTGACCTTATCAATGATCTGATGCGTAGCCAAAGCACCAATGATTGCAATGACCATCGATATCTAACTCAGTGAATGGAAGTAGAGGCAGGGAAGTAGCTACCGCCGTATCAGTCGTATCAATGATACGGGGCCCCAACATGTGTAACTATAGTCCCACTAACAGGGATTCCATATCTATAAAAGGGTCCCGAAGGAGTTTTGATACGGGCCCACTCAGAACTAGCTACGCCAGTGGGTAGGGGTCACGAAGGTCATTGAGGCTACTGCGTTGTACATTGCCAGGTGCGTTTGCTGTAGCTTCTAATCATGTATGTTGACAGAAAATCTCACGGACTGGAGTAGAAATGATTCAGCGATGACTTCCGCTTAGAACTGAACCCCAATGATCAGCGAAGACATGTTTGGAGACATCTAGATTAATGCTGGGATAATCATTTGAATGTCGTCATAGCCTGACACAACCTGGAGTTATGGTATAAGGGGATTCTCATTTGATTGTCGAGCATCTTCGTTTATCATACATGCCACCCTTTCGGTGTTGAGGTATGTCAACGAAATTTTACTCCTCGTAATGTTTACTTTCCGAGATTGTTCATCTTAAAACTCGATAGAAGGAGGGCCGGGTACACAGGATAGATTTTTTACTGATTGTCTTTTAACTTCTTTCTTTCCCTGGTCAGAGATGACTGCCAGATCTCTCCTCAACAGACACATTTGGGTTAAAATGAGTAGACATCTCCGACTATCCCAGAATCGCACTGATTTAACTATGTGTGGCAAGCCATCCTACAAAAGGACATCCCAGCTAATAAGAGTCAATGCTCAGCTGTTCAACAACTTGTATCATAGTACAATTATTCAGTCTTTCCCTTTCATTGCCGTATTTTCTGAATAAAACATTCTATTAATACGATACTGCTAGGGTTTTTTTTAATACATATTCAAAACATCTACTGATATTTGTTCATTTTGGATACCTCCTTCTTGGTGTGACGTTTTCGACATTATAGAATATATTCTTAAAAATTTAAGTCTAATCAGTGTTATGCTCTCTGTTGATACTTGCTTTTTTTCGTTTTGGAAAATGAAACATATGGATTTTATTTCCTTTTAAATAATCAATTGAAGACAAATTATCAATTGAAACTTGTTCTATTGATTCTCTTTTATTCTGTTTTGTCGTTTTGACAGTTTGTATTACATTGTCGTATTAAAATTATCCAAATCTTCACAAAAAGGTAAAAATTTAATATCGATATGATAATTCAAGCAATTCCATAAGTGCATAATTGATACAGTGAATACCTCCTAATTTTACTGTATTAGTATACTTTTAGAACAACATTGTACTATTTATTCTATTTGGCCGTTCAAAATTCCGCTTCAGTCTTAAATTTCATGTTTCATAATTTGTTCTCAGAATATATATGCAGACATTTTCTATTTAATAAATAATTATACGCACAAAACATCTGAATACAACAACTGAAACAGATAATTATGTAGTCGAAAAGGAATATAATATAAAGCTTTAATGCGGATTTATAAGGATCTACGGGGAAAAAAATTAAATTTCGGCTAAATACATTATTAAGCAATTTAAATGGTTAAATACGTACATTTCACCACTTTCACCTGTAAGCTAGCTAAATAATATGAAAGTAATTTATTTTGGAATACATTCCTTCTTTTTCTATTTGTAAATCATAAGAAAAATACCTCAAAACATACTTCACACATATTATTTACTACATTAATTTATATCATAAGCTACGAGTATATTAACTCTTATGCCAGTGCTTCTCAAAGTTTCAAAATTCGCGACCCAATATTCAATCATAATTTTCATCGCGTCCCCCTTATACAATAACAATGTATTTAATTCAATAATACTATACTTTGATGCTAAAACTAAGCGCGCGATACAACTTTAACCCCTTAAATGCTTCCAGTGTATATAAACGTCTCGCTCAGCCAAAGCGTTAATTTCCCCGGACGTATAAATACGTCTTTCTGAAGTACGATATTTTCTGAGCACTGTTGTCAATAAAATTATTCCGAAGGTTTTGGAAAGCAATAAAAGGACCTTGACAATGTTTGCGAAGGATTTATTTATTTCAGATTATTTGCATCTTTATTCCCCCCATCCCCAATACATCACATACGCACTCCTACCTGGAAAACGGTTGTCATTGGGAAGTGAATGAAGTAGCTTTTAATCGGCAGTTAAGGGATTAATTATGAACCGTACAAATTATCAAGATAGGTGTTAATTTTAGTATATAATTTTATATATGATAATTCCATGGGGTCACTGGTAATTATTAAACTTGTTCTTAACTTAGTATTATTAAATTAGTTATAAATTACATAGTGTAGAGCACTGATACACATTTATAAGTGTAATATATCAATGTAAATGTGTTTTTTGTTTTTTATTATGTCAGAATGTATTTTGTTAGTTTACTTTAATTAAATTAATAATTTTTAAAAATAATTTTTTGTTTTCTACTTTTCAATATGATTGCGCCTCTTTCGTAGATTTGTCATGCCCCCCCCAAGGGGGTCGCACCCCACAGGTTGAGAAACATTGCCTTAGTCCGTTACGAACGCGCTGAGCGTGTTCATCTGAATCTATCCCACATTATTACAGACATGCTGCACGCGTCCATGAAGATTTTGGACTGTTTCAAACGTTACAAATGCGTGTATAGCGTACTAAAGTAGTTATTTTCTTTTATTAATAGATGTCAACGCTAGACTGGAGAAGATAGAGATTCAGAATACAATATTTAACAAGAATTAGTGCTTCATTTTAGTTGTGTGAAATGGTGCCACTTTCAGGCATTCGAAAACTAAAGGTGAGTGAGAGCAACCAAGAGACTACAGCAATCTGTGTAAAATGAAAGTATACGTATGTGGGGCCGGCCGCTGTCGCCAAGTTACAAGATCTGTCTGTCCTGCTTTGGACGTTTCCGCGCATGCCTGATAGCGCGCAACTTGTCGGAGCTATACTGTCTTTAGACGCTTGTAGGAGAAGACGACATTGATACGACGAAAAAGACTATGATCCATCATGCCCACGAGCAAGAAGACTCGGATATTTGAAACATGAAGTTCATTCATTTAAATAATTTGTAAATAATTCGTAAATATGTTAATCTTGAGCAATTAAATTAAAAGTTAACTGAAGACGTCATAGCCTTTCACGGTCATCACTGACATCTGCCACATATATGTCTTTTTCAAAAATAGTTTTATTTTCTTAGGATTAATTATTTTGATTAACTAATTATTTATTATATAATAATATTTATTATTCATGATTTATTATTTAAATTATTTGATTAGTTTTAAATAACAATTACACTAAACCAACATCTCCCCCCCCCAAACCGCTTTTTTCAATACGGGGTTTTTTAAAAAATATTCCTTGGATAAAGCAAAGGGGGAAAAAAAATTACGCGCAAAGCTGAGGGAAGATTCGAGCGGCGAAAGCTCAACGGCGTAAGGGTTAAATTTTTCTTTGTTTCGGTTTCAACTCTTACGACTCTCAGTATTTAATGCATTTTCAGGCAAAGATAAGATGCTGTAATAATATTAATTAAAAAAAACCAACTTTACCCTTTATACCCTATAATCAAAAATTTATTCAATTAACAGAATTTAAGCAAATAAAAATTGCTTCGACAGTTGTTTCCCAGTCTTTATCTCATACTTAATGGCAGCCATAATAAGATTTAAACAATGCCCCGAGAGAGACCATTGGAGGAATCAATCCCTTTTCTCTAATTATACTCTCGCCCCTTCTCCCAGAAATAATCTTCTCTGGCAAGCGGTAACTTTTAATTGAAGCTATTCTTTGTATTTATCACCATGATACAGCGAACAGGCTTTGTGCCGATACTCCATTGAGAACGCTTTAGTTATATTTTTCGGTTTCTTATTTGATGGTTATTAATTAAAAGACTTATTGTTTTCCACAGATTTTCGTTTCAAATCTATAGTGTTTGGCAAATAAAAGACTCGAGAAAGGATTTTTCCCGAGATAAACATATCCTGGTAGCTTAAAAAAAAGGGGACTATTTACAATGTGTGAAATGTTAGCTAGTACATTTAAGAAAGATCAGATAACTTTGTATTAGGGTTATATTCATAGGTAGACATGTTAAGGGATCTCAGGGGTGTTGATTTTGTCTTGGAGCTGAAAATATAAGCAATTTTCCCCTAAATATAATTCTTTGAGGATAAAATTAAATAATTCGATGCTTCCACAGATTTTTTTTATAAAGAAATAAGGTTTCAGAAAGAGTAAAATGTTTAACACTAGAACGTCCAGGATTTCGATTACCCTAAAACGTCCACCGGTGTCGTTTCGACACCACGATATAAGATATTTGAAATAATTGTTTTAATTAAATAATTGCAGAACTACTGTTCAGTGGGGAACTTTTAAACATTATATTTCATGTAATTATCATATATTATGACCCTTGATATAATAAAAAACTGACGTTGACGTTATGTTTCGTGAAGCTTATTGGACCACTTCGTTGTCGCAAAACACTTTGAGTCGCAAATCTGCCACGAACATTACTATTACGTGGTATCCATTCTGTGCCACCCCTAGCGACATATACGTATATTAGGATTTATTCTAATTTTATCAATAACATCTACGTTTTCTTCAGACTCTTCGCAGTCACATTCCCTCAATCTTATGTCTTCATCGGAATCTAAATTAGAGCAAGACAGATCACCACCAACCGATTCATTCTCAGAAAGCTCTTGCAACAAATTAGCAATTTCATCAAGTCTTAAGTCATTTCTAAGGGCCATCGGTTCAGGGTGTTTGCTCTGCATAAGGTTCTAAAATTGACTGAATTTTTTTATTTTTTATGAGCAGATAAGCAAATGCTATGTAACGAAACACTTTAGACAAAACAATTTTAGTAAAATAGATTCATTTCCGCTGAGAAACCATTAACACTGCATTCAAGCTCAAATAAATATGCAATAGCTCTTTGGGAAGTTTGTTGTACTAATGGTATCTACTTAGTAAACTATCTTTTGTCGAAAGAAAGCTATCTATAATGATAAATTGCTTTGGCGTCGGAACTACACCAGCAGAAGTTTTAGTTATATTTAGTTGTAAAATCACTTCTAATTAACCTAGAACCACAAAAGTCACGGAAAATCTTCTAATTCCCTGAAAAAATACGAAAAGGAGAACTACGTAAACAGACTTCGATGCCTAACACCGACGGACGTTCTAGTGTTAAATTATAATCATAACTTTAAGAATTATATGAGCACATGAAAATAAGATATATTTCTGTAAGAAATATTAAGTAAGTTTTACGTTGCTCTTGATATTTTCTAAAAAGTAGATTTAATTATTAGCAATAAGTTGTTTTATAAATTCAAATCTATCCTTATTACATAGTAGTATTTTTATATAAAAAGTATAATAAATAAATAATATATTTAAAAAAATAAAAAAATTATATTTAAAAGTTTTTTAAAAATTTCAGCATTTTTCAAATAAAAAAAGATATATAATACTAAAATTATAAGGGCTTAAGGAGTATGATACATTTTATTATTTTATTGAGTTTTATACATCAAAGGCTATTATTTTAGAAAACATCATGCGCAACGTAAGACTTACTTATTATTTCTTATAATAATGTTTCTTATTTTCATGTACTTATAATTTTTTTTTATAAAATCATAATTATATTTTAAACACTGTACACTTTTTGGAAACTTCATTCCTTTATAAAAGTGTGTTAAAGAATCGAATTATTGAATTTTTAACCTCAAAGAATTATATCTAGTTGAACATAGTTTATATTTTCAGCTCTCGAGGCAAAACTAACACCCCCGAGATTCTTAAAGGAATAAATGGGTATTGATCCCTAATAATCCTAAGTATTTAATTATTTATGGGTAAAAATCATTAAATGGTTTTTCCTCTATTTTTGCTTGCATTGCATATTTTTTATCTGAACAAAAATTTTGAAACATGCGTTTGAATAAAATTTAAATTAAAGAAAGCTAATACTAAATTGCAGCTTACAATTTGCACCAAACATTTTTGATGATATTGGATACATTTTTTAAGTACTGTTTTTATTAATAATTTGTGTAAGAAAGTGCCAAATGAGATGATAACATAGTCGCTGTATACATAAGCCACCAAATGACACTAATACAAATGTTAAAGAATTGAATTTTCTTTTATTTCTTTTACAGAAATTACAAATCTCTTTTTCTCTTATATAAGTTACAGATTTTTTTCTCTTCCGTAAGTTACAGATATTTTACTTACCTAAGCTACAGATTTTTTCCTCTTTTGTTAACTCAAATATATCCTTATTAAACTGTAGCATTTTTATATAAAAAGTATAATAAATATAATATTTTAAATATATATATTTAAAATTAAAAAAAAATATTTTTAAAGTTTTTTAGATTAAAAAAAACATATATAATACTAAAATTAGGTAGGGTTTAAGCAATATGATGCATTGCATTAATACACATAAGTTAGAGATATTTTTTTCTCTTACATGAAATGTAGATTTTTTCTTACGTAAGTTGCAGATTTTCCACCTCTTTCATAAGTTACAGATTCGTTGCTCTTACATAATTTACAAATTTTCTTTTTTTTTTACGCATGCAATGTGTTAAAAAAACTTGTGACCAAGAGTTATTTAATTCACATTGATACATAAAACATTTTTTAAAACTGTATATACTTTTCGATATTTCTGTAAAGAAGTTTGTATCCCTTTCATCACTTAGAATAAGAAATGAGATTTTTAAAAATAATTTTTCATACAATATTTCAACAGTGTTTTTGTAAAAAAATACGCTTGTTTAAACATATTATTTTAATTATCTTGTTTTAATACAAGTTTAAGTATTTAAAAAAAACAGTCATTTATATTATTTTTTTGATTAATAAAAACCAAGGGCTTAAGACAAACTAATACGCTTATAGATTTGCTCAAGTTTGAAGATAACGGATTTATTTTGGGTGATGGGGCTAAGAAAAGATGGAATTTCTTTTCAAGATATTTCAGAAATATAAGAATGTATCCATTGTGCATGATTTTCGGCAACAGTGGACAAAGAAAAATACTACAAGAAGACCGGATTCTGGATTGAAGCATGGCATTATTGAGAAGGAAAACTGCCGTGTTCCCCGAATGGCATTGGGTCATCGTACTGAGTCTGTGGTAGAAATTCAAGCTGCAGTTGGCAGCACAGTCACAGAACGAACAGTTACAAATCGGTTATTTTAACAAGACCTCCGTGTCACACGCATCTGCAGCGAGCATTCGACTGACTCTAAACTACTGTGGTTTTCAATGTGAGTGGTGTCAAGCTAGGGCTCACTGAAGGAGGAAGTGGATATATCTGTTTCAAATAGAGTGAGTGAGTGAGTGAATATTAACGTCCTTTTGTTCAGCTATATATATATATATATATATATATATATATATATATATATATATATATATATATATATACGAGGGCTTTTGGGGACGGTCCGCGTAATTTTGAACCATGGTCAAGTGACGTGGATGACACCTGAGCTGGCACCCCCTCTCCTAACTACCACACCACACCAACGAGAGGACGTTTGAGCTCTCGACAGATTTAACGTGCATCGCGCCCCTACACGGCGGGTCTTCAGTGGTACTGGGATCGAACTCCTGACATGCTAGCCACGATCCGATGCCTAGACCACTTGGCTACCGCGGCCACCTGTTTCAAATAGAAGCCTGTTCTGTCTTAGTGCCAGTGATGATCGTGTATTGGTTAGATGGAGGCAAAGTGAGCGCCTGAAACTAACCTATCTGCGGCCTAGACACACTAGACCCATACCGGGAGTTATGGACTGGGTAGGGATTTCCTTTGATAGCAATAAAATCTCGTGGCTTACACACACCCTGACTTTAAAGTTGTAAGCATATTTGGTGGTTCAACCTTTTGTGCAACCTTTAAAGGAGTATTTTCCAACCGAATAATGTGCCCCTTCATATCGCTGTTGTAACCCAGGGCCGATGCATTATCTTAGCTTGATAAATACCCAGATATTCCTCCAATCGATTATGAAAGAGACATTATTAGACGACAACTCCAACTTCATCCACAATAAGCATTAACCATCCCTGTATTAAGCGACCATGTGCAACAGGCAATCCATCCTACAAATTGACATCTGAAATGAGTATGAAAATATAATTACAAGTTTGCATGCTTGCATTCAAGATTCTGATAGTTACACAGGTAATGAATGTATCAGTTTCACATTTGAAATGGTTCTTCTCCCGCTTACATTAACTTGTGGTCTTGAAACTTTAATCAAGTTAATATATATTACCTAGACAAATGTGTTGCAAAAACTTCTTTACTCTTCAATAATTTTTCTTAGTATTGGGTCTTTCCACATCGGTATTATATTCATTATATGTATCAGCTCATCGATTAAAGTCATGAGCTTGTGTTGGTGATAATCGAATAATATGGGTTTGAACTCAAAATTCGAATAATATTGAGTCCACGAAAGATTATTGCGTGAAGTATTCTATGCCACCTGTACAAACTTTGCACATACGTCGAACGCTCAGAAATAATTTTAAACACGAAATATATATAACGATTCAACGAATTTTTACCAATGCATTGCGACTCCTTTATTCAAACTCGAACGAACAACAACTACACAGAGAGAAGAAACAAAAAACAAAGTACACAAAAAGGGGGGTTGTTCCATTTCTCCGTACAAGAGGGGCGAGGTGAGAAGGGATGACGCAATGGTCCGTAACATCCCGCCCCACGTTGAAATAACAATATAGAAGTGGACTGTTACAAATTATCAATAAACACAATTTTTTACAATATACAAAGCTAAATAATTCAAAATATGCACAAATATCAAAATAACAAATACAAATACAACAAATATCAAAAATAATAAGCAAGAAAAATATACAATTATACAGAGGATATTAAATTTGCTACAGGCAGAATTGCGATGCTATTGATAGACCTTTTCAAAATTTTATCTTTTATTTTTACTTTCACTACACGTACCAGGTCATCTGAACCAGGTATGACTTCCGTGATTCTGCCTAAGCACCATTTGCACGTAGGCATATTATCTTCTTTTAATAACACTAGTGTTCCTACATTAACATTGTTTTGTTTAACTAACCATTTTGTTCTTTGCTGTAGGTTAGAAAGATAATTTCGATGCCATTTGACCCAAATAATTTGTACCATTTTTGTCAACCTTTGCCACTTATCCAATCTATTTATCTCTAAATCAATCAAACTAGGCTCAGGAATAGCATTTAAAGGTCTTCCAATTAAGAAATGACCAGGTGTGAAGACTTCACAGTCATCCGGGTTATTAGACAATGGACAGATAGAGCGCGAGTTTAAAATTGCCTCTACTTGATTCATGACAGTACTAAATTCCTCAAATGTTAGCTTGGCATCTCCAACAACTCTTTTAAAATGATATTTAAAGGATTTGACTCCCGCCTCCCAGAGCCCTCCAAAGTTAGGTGCTCTGTGAGGAGAAAAGTTCCAATTAATATTCTCTGATGCATAATATGTTGCTAACTCTTCATTTGGTTTACATACCATCTGGAACAAGCTTTTTAGCTCTCGTTGAGCCCCAACAAACGTTTTAGCATTGTCTGTGAAAAGTGTTTTGCTAATTCCACGTCGAGCAAAGAACCTTTTTAACGTGGCTATAAAGGCGCCAGTCGTTAAATCCGTAATAATTTCAAAATGAGTGGCTCGGGTAACAAAACAAACAAAAATGGTTACATATATTTTATGATAAACACCCTTTCGTTGCCTCTTATATTTAATACAGAAGGGCCCTAGTAGAAGTCGATCCCACAGCAATTAAAGACAAAACCCTTATTTACACGTTCACTTGGAAGTGAACCCATCAATTGCTCGCAAAGTTTAGGTTTAATTTTGAAGCAAGTAACACATTCATGAGTAATTTTACGAGCTAGAGATCTGCCATTTAGAATCCAGAATTTCTGCCGAACAAAGGATAAAAGTGCTTGAGGGCCAATATGCAAATTTTTTATGTGATAGTACAACATAATTAATTTGGAAAATTTATGAGTATGAGGTAGAACAATTGGAAATTTACAGCTAAATGACCATATTGGAATTTACCAATCTTCCCCCAACTCTGAGAAGACCTTTTCCATCCAAGAAAACATTTAAAAATTTTAACTTGCTTGTCGTAGGAATTTCCTTACCTGCAGCCAAACATTTAATTTCTTCAAAGAAAACTTTCCTTTTGTACTGGTTTAATTAAAGCAGCTGTAGCTCTTTCCAGTTCTTGATTTGTGAAAACACCAGACTGTTTAGAATCAGGATACTTACAATTGAAATAGAACCTGAAAATATAACTCACAATCCGAACAAGTTTAGTAAAACTATTTGTAATATTTAAACAATTATCAAGGAATACAGATGACCTGCATGAGTGATGAATGAGTATACAATATTAGGGTTTTTAAGTTCTTCGAAAAAGTTGTCGTCTTTCTGCGAACGACAGAGTCTGAGTTCAAAGTTTTGTCCTTCAAAAAGAAAGGACCTGTCCACCAAAGTTCGTCTTGAAGCTGCAACTTAGTTGCACCTCTTGAAATCAAATCAGCTGGGTTCTCCTTGGTTTTTACATGGTGCCAGGAAAAGTTTCAGTCAATTCTTGAATTAAAGAAACTCGGTGTGCCACCAAAGACTTTAGAAGTGTGGTTGCATTTGGATCCAGTCCAAAACAACTTTCGAGTCCGAAAAAAAGATGAACTTCATCAAATCTAAATCATAATTTTAACAATCTTTGAGGTCAATTTCGACAACAATGTCGCAGCAAGCAGTTCGAGCCTAGGTATTGACAAAATCTTGAGTGGGCCGACGCGAGTTTTGCTACAGAGTAATCTTATCTGAGTTTCATTGGCATTCTCAGATTTTACTATAGGCATGCACCATAAGCTTGGGTGATGCATTGCAAATCCAATAAAGTGAACTGCAACAGAATCTTTCAGTAAAATGCACCGAGGTATTTTCAAATCTTTCAATTGATGCAGCTCGGCCACGTATCTCTGGAAGTTTTCAATTTCTTGACGAGGCAAGTTTTTGATCCCAGTCAATTTTTAATAGCCAAATTTTTTGAATCATTATTTTGGCCTTTATGATTATCGGTTGAAGCAGTCCTAGGGATCGTACAATTTGGAGATAAATGACAAGACGTTCTTTTAGTAATAGTCACTGGAACCTCTTGCAAATTCATCTGATACATGAAGGTGTCCTCTCTAGGTCTCCACGACAATCCCAAGGTCTTTACTAACTCATCATTTTCATTAAGAGGAACTTGTTTTCCGTGGGCACGCCTTTCAACAATTCCAATCTGCGAATAGCAGTAGACTTTGACTGCTCCAGTTCAATGTCATTGTCTTTCATGGCATCTCGACGCAAAAACGTCCGTTAGTGTCCCTCACCATAGTTTTCAAAAAATGTTCATCGCATTTCTTAAGTTCATCACTAACAAATTTGGTGGATACAATTTCTTCTATTTCCCAGAATGATTTTAAAGTATCATTTAAAGTTTCAAAGTCTTTTGTTATTAAACCACAATGCAATGAGCCACTTGAGAACCTCGAGGTGTTACCACTAATATATAGCCAAATCAGTATTTTGCAAGATCAAATTACCATTATCTAATTTGTATTTACCATCTCTCAAAATATCAAAGAAAATATCTGCTGAATAATAAGGCATCGATAAATTACTAGTATTAAAAGTGGGGTCTGCTAGATGTACATTGCTTGGAAACACAATATGTGAAATATCAAAGGAATTAACAGGTATCATATTAGTAATTTTGGGTACAACATAAAATCCACAACACGTTTATATGATCCAGAACCATTTGAAATTACTCCTTTGATTTTTGATTTTATATTAACATTTGAACCACCCAAACCAGAGACCGACATATCAGTTTTTAATTTACGCAAATTCAAGAAATCTGCCGTGCTCGAACTCAATAGAGAAACTTGCGACCCGCTGTCTGCG
>BMAO01018821.1:0-52260 GCA_019973975.1 Trichonephila clavata | reverse complement strand
CCTACTAACTATCTTGAGCCGGCCTTGCCGGACGAAAAATAATCCACTACATTAAGCATACTAACGCCAGAAAGGCACCCGGTAAGGACGTAATTACTAATAAAATGCTAAAAAACTTCCCAATCAAACTTATTCTAATTTTAACCATCCTAATTAACAAAATTCTTAAATTCCATCATTTTCCTGATAACTGGAAATAAGCCATTATATTTCCAATTAACAAAATCGGTAAAAATCCAAACCTACTAGATAGTTATAGACCTATCTCATTACTTTCTACCCTTAGTAAGCTTACCGAATCCATCACTCTTCAAAGACTAAAAAACTTCATTAAAGATAAAAACCTCCTTAATCCTAATCAATACGGTTTCACTAATAAACTCTCAACTTTGCATTCCTTATTCAGACTAACTGAACATATCTCGGAAGGTTTCTAGAAAAAAGAAGAGCACGGGAGTTGTATTTCTGAATATCCAGAAAGCCTTCGACCGTGTTTGGATTAATGGACTCGCTTTCAAACTAATTACCCAAAATTTTCCCTCTCCCATCATCCATCTTTTACATTCTTATCTCACTAACCGATCTTTCAAAATCAGGATAAATTATTCTTTTTCTAACTCGCATAGCATCACCGCAGGATGTCCCCAAGGGGGGTGTCCCTCTTGGGGCCCCTGCTATTTAATCTTTATATTAACGATATCCCCAATTACTCACTAACAAAAATTAACATATACGCAGACGATACGGCCATTCACGCGATCTACAAAAACATGAAATCTGTCACATCTTCGTCCTGAACAAACACCTACAACTATTAGAGAATTTTTACGACAAGTGGAAAATCAGTATTAATGTAGAAAAATCCTCAGCTGTTATTTTCACTAAAAAACACACTACACCACCCCCACTTATCATGTACAATAAACAAATACCATGGTCTCGGCAAACTAAATACCTTGGCGTCATTTTCGAATCACACCTAACTTGGAAACAACACATCTTATACGCCCGCGATAAGTTCCGGAAAGTCATGTTTAAACTTTCCCCCCTAATTGCCCGGAACTCCCATTTAAGTATAGATAGCAAAGTGCTTCTCTATACAGCCGTTATGCGTCCCATTATCGCTTATGCTTGTCCAGTCTGGGGATATGCTGCTAAAACCAATATTAAAATTCTAGATACTGTACAAAATTCTTACATACGTATGATTGTCAGAGCCACAAGATATATGCGTAATGACGACATACGGAATGCTTTACAAATCAGCAACTTTAAATCTCATATTCAGAAAATTGTAATTAACTTCTTTAATGCTCTCCCAGATACATATAACGATAATATGCTTAACTTAATCCCATACGATCCCAATATAAATACCAAAAGACCGAGAAGAATACTTCTCAATTCTTACAACCCCCCCCCCCCCCTAATTGTTTTTTATTCTCGCAATAATTTTTATTATTGCATATCAGTAAATTTCTGTACCATTTTTTCCTTTTTAATTTCCTCGTATTAAATTTTACGTACCCCACTGGACAAGCATCTTCCACTTTCTCTATTCCCAGCCCCCAGGGCAGTCAATAGGAGCCTATGATCACGCTACCACCGATCAATCAGAGAGCAAGCTCTAAGTTCTCAACCATGCCCCCCCCCCCAAAAAAAAACTCTACAGCACCCAGATGAAGAATCATTGCCACGCCTCCCGGAGGCCATCGTCTCAGCCCATAGCCATGATTCCTGTTAAGTAGAAGGAAAAACCCCACTATCGCCATGCCCAACATCGAAGTCAACTAGGATATGGGACTGAGGACTGTTTCACAGTCCATTAATCATTTCGCAGTAACTGAGTTATACCAAAATCGTTTGTTGCCACCAATAATTTTCAACAAATAAAAAAAATTCAAAACACACGCATATTTTGCTTTCAAACAAAAATTTAGGTTACTTAAATCATATATAGCATTACTAATTACAATTTTATTAAATATAAAATTTCTATATATAAAAATGGATGTCTTTATATATGACCTCGCTTCACTTCAAACCGTTCAACCGATCACTATGAAAATTGGCATGTTTTTGTATTTTTTGTGGAGAAGGTTTTTGTGCTATCATTTGTTGCAGTCCCCCTCCAGGTGGCGCTACAACATATCAACTTCTGAACCGTTATTAATCGCCAGGTTGTCAGCCTGGTCGCCAAAAATGATGCCAACTTGGCTCTGTCACCAACATTTAGCTATGTTTCTATTGAATAGGGAACGGCGTTGCTTGCGAATATTATAATTTTAGCATAAAATAATATTATACATCCATTGTACGTATTACACATCCGGATATAAATTATTTACACTATTTTAAGCGTCCATTACGCAAAATTTGTAACAATATGTTACTTTTGCTGAGCAGAGATCAGCTTAGGAAGGTGTTTTCAAAAATCGACCCACAAGAGAGTTACGGGGTGTTATAAATAAAAAAAAATTTCTTTTTATCAGCTATCTACAGACTTAAAATATAACAAATATGATTTTTTTGTTCAGCTGAGACATGCAAAAAGCTTTCTTTTGTTTAATTTTCAATTCACGTAAAATTAACTCATTTAGGGAACCAGGACATGCTCGGAAGTGTAAAATGCCAAAATTAAGACCCTTTGTTTATGAGACATATATTTTTTAAAATTTCCAATAGAGCTTAGATATTTTACTTTCTTAATAAAGATAATTTAATTATTCTGTAGAACTACAAGAATAACTTTTTAGTTCAAAGGTTTTTTTTTCCTACTTAATTTAAGTAATACATAATTTTTGAGAACTCATAATACATACTTATGTTTAGGTACCATTTTTTAAAAAAGTATCTTTTTTTTATGCAAAATATTTTTTACACATATATAAAACAATACACAAAAAAGACAATGAACCTATTTTTTTTTAATAAAAATTTAGTATAGTTTCTTTAAAAAAAATTATAAAACTTTGAAATTTGGAAAATTTTTATTTTTCTGCCTTTTTTATGCATAAAACCATTTTTAAAAAAATTAGGCACTATTTTAATAGAAAAAAAAAAATTAGGTTCACTATATGCATAGGCATCTTGTATAGAAGTATAAAAAATCTGGAATCTCTTATATGCAATAGGTTTTTTTTTAAATGTACCTAAATGCAAAAAAATATGCTTTTGAGAAAAAGTGAAAAAGCTAAGGGGCGTGGTCATTTGTTTACATTTTTATTTTTCATATTTTAGGGCTATTTTATAAACAAATATGTAAGCATTATACATTTTTAGGTTCAGAAAAATATGCACTATTCTTTAGAACTAAAATTGAAAAATCGATTTTTTGAAAAAGTATATGATGTCCTGGTTCCCTTAAAAACTTCTTTATCCTTCAATCTGTATTGTTCAATTTTTCATATCACCCGTTGGAAAAAAGGGGATACCAGCTAGTATTTATATAAAGTATAAGGATGTATTAAATATAATTATAAGTATTATAATAAAATATTAAATACTTAAATACATTAATTAAGTATGCCGTCGTATTGATTTCAAAAATGCTTTCGGAATCGTTGCGCTGAAAAAAATTAACAAGAAAGTGTTCGAATACACACATACATTGCTCCTGTCTATTTTTAAAATGATTTAAGTAAAAGTGTGTCATGTTGAAAAGAAGCTTTATTTTCATCGATTACTTTTTTAAAATGCCATCTGGAATTTTTATGTTTCTTGGAAATTGTTATATGATGTAGGTTATAACTATTCAAAGCCCCAATTACACTAAATGAAGGCCTGAAACTTGAAATGGATAAATACCAAATAATTTTCGAAGAAAAAAAAGTTATTTGATTATCTTAAGATAAAAGAAAAACCACATACACACTGATCCTTTTGTTTCCAGATAGCATCATATCCTGGATCTCCCAATAATCCTAAGGGTTTTCTCAATAAATTGGCGAAAGAACAGAAAATAAGTCGAAAATCGCTGTGTAATAATGTCGGATAATGTGTTCTTCAAAAGTAATGAAAATAACTCAAACATTTTATTATCATTTTGTAAACTTTAGTTTTACTATACACTGCGCTTGTCTTCAGAATGAAAAAATATATATATATATATATATATGTGCAGCTTCTTTTTTGTGAGCTGTTCCGTTGAATATTTTTTTTAATGAAGGAAAGGATTTTTTGCGTCTTTTAATTATTTTACTTATATATTTTTACAAAGAAAAATACAGGAAGGATAAATTCATAAATTTAATTAGAACCTACACGTTGCATTGATTCAATAACAATTTCAATATTTTGTTTGAATTTTGCACCATTTAAACCCGAAACTGATTCTAAATTTCCATTAATCTTAATGATTACATTCTTTTGTTTTTTAATAAAAAGTATGTATACACTCAAAAAATTTTGGTGGTAAGAGACCTGAATGTTTCAATTCATTAAATTGTCTTCAATAAATTCGTTTCGCAATTTTTTCATTAATTTGTAAGCCTATAAAGAGAAACTATACGGAATTGGATGCATTTTGGGGCTAAATAATAAAAGCATTGATGAGTATTAACCCTGAAGGTAGATTATAAAATTATCATTTATTTCAGCATAAACTGTTAATCCGTATTTTCGATATACAAGTGTTTCCCTTTTCAAAAATAAGCCTTTTTTCCACTTTAAATTTAATTTGAACTAACTGTAACTGCAGTAATTTTTGCTTGCTATTTCAAATTCTGGTAATGTGTATTTCATGTTTTGACATTTTATTCATAATTTTTATTTTATGAACTTTTTTATTGTTATTTATTTATGAGATATTTTTGTCCTAAAGTAATTATTCGTAACTATGCATGGTATAAGTTTTGAAAAACAAATGAAGACCCATTCATTTATATTTGAAGCCCCTAGGACTGTGTTTGGGAACAAGCGTAGATTAGGGGGGGAGGACCCTTTGGATTTGGCAATTTTTGTATAGATATGGTGAGATAAAGAATTTATTCTGGCTTCCGGACACCTATTGCTAAGTGAAGTAGTTTGGCGATCGATAAATCGCCGTTAATATTTACTCACTCACTCATGCAATTATTGCTCCTTTTCAAAATTGAGTGAATATTGAAGTCGCACTGTTCAGCTACACGAAGGGTTTTGGCGACGGACCTCGTAATTTTGAACCATGGTCAAGTGACGAGGACGTCACCTGAGCTGGCACCTCCCTCTCCTAACTACCACACCAACGGCAGGACGCTTGAGCTCTCGATAGATTTAACGGGTATCGCTCCCCTATACGGTGGGTTTTCAGTGGTTCTGGACTCGAACTCGTGACACGCCAGCTACGAGTCCGTTACCTTGACCACTAGGTTTCTGCGGCCACCTGACGTCCAAGAGAAGTGCACTAGCGAGATTTTGGAATTTAAAGAAGCGTGTGTTAAAATATCTGGAAGAAGAATTGAGCTTTTGTTACCGATATATATTCTGCCTACCTTAATTGTTGGTATATCTTCTTTTGTGAATAAACTTTTTTTTTGTTTGTATTTCAGTGAAAAAAAGATTAACACATTCGCATTAATGCAGGAACTATCTACCAAAGTTAATACTGCTTCGAGTTATCATAGATTTTAAAATTTACTATCCACATTTTGCAAGATTCATTCAGTGCTAGGTTTGATGATTTTCAAGGTAAAAAAAAAAACTGTTTTTTTCTAAAATCCCTTTTTAATTTCTCTGCAAGACGTTAATTGCTCCCCACCTGAAGTCCAAATCGGAATTATTAACCTACAGCATCATATTAAACTGAAAAGAACATATAACAACCGCAATTCGAATGCAAGTGATCGAATTATATTGAATTTTAAGAATTTGTACCAACAAGCAAATGTGTAAATTTATACTATTTGGCTGTCAGAACATATGTTTGTGAACAAATTTTTTCTATTATGAACATAATAAAATCAAAATATCACTCAAAATTAACTGGTATGTACCTAAAATAATCTAATTTTGTTAGTTTCTTCAAGAATTAATTCTAATATAGATGACTTGGTAAAAAAAAAAAAACCTACAAATTCAAAAGCCACATCAAGCAAGTATTAACCGTTTAATAATTACTTAGAATTAAATTACTCCATTTTATTTTTTTCTAAACCTACTAATTGAACGTGCAAAAAAATTTTTTAGCAATAAAATCTAAGTTTTTACTTTTGGCTAATAATTTTTATATTATTTTTAAATTTCCATTACTTATTGTATAAAAAAAACATGCTGTTTCAGTAAAAAATCCCATAATAATCCTAGAAGTAACCTTTTTTTTTTACCTTTTCATATTGTTTTGTTTGTTGGAGAATATGGAATTTTTTTCTCTGATAGTGGCACTCTTCTAGAAAAGGTTGCCTCCCCCCCCCCCTTCTCTTTTGGAGAAAAAGGATTCACATTCATTCACTCTCTCCCTCTTATCAAGAGTTATCCGGAACTATTAGACCTACAGATTTGAAATCTGCTAATCATGTTTCTTCTGTTGAGTAGGGCGGATTTTGCAGAAAGCGACTCCCAATGAGGATGAGAAAAGGGGCCGTTTTTGAACTATTTGACCGACAGACTTAAAATTTGCCAAGCATGTTTCTTTTGTTGAGTAAAGATCCACTAAAACGGGATTTCTGGAAATCGTCTCCAGAGGGAGTTATTTGGGGCGTAAAAGAAAATTTTTCTTTCATTTTAAAAATTCAAGTCCTGTTCTCTTTGAATCAAGAGAAGAAGAGGAGGCTATAAGAATATTTTTCAATAAAATCGAAAGCTTAATTCTAGGATTTGGATTACAATTTAGGTGAATTTCCCACAAGTTCAAAAGAACTTTCAATTGAATTTAATTGCCATGATAAAAATTATGTTGCGACCTTTTATATTAATATTTTAAATTTGGGAGAAATTATTGCTTGCTTGGTGGTCAGGGTTCGAGGGATCCCTCTGAGCTTGAAGGCCCCATTGCACCGCCTAGCTCATTGGTAGCTACGCCACTGCTTTTAATATAAAGCAATACTTCACCGTCAAGTACATAATACAAGTGAGTACAACTTTCGCACGCGTATAACCACAGCATACTGCAACAAAAAAAAAAAGGTCACTTCCCCGCGAATTAAACGAGGTCACTCAGAACGAACGTACTGAAGCCGTGTTGCTCTCTCTGAAGTTTGTAATTTGATACTCCACAGCGTTTATCATCTGTAAATAAACGCTATTTTCAACATGTGATATGGAAGTCGGAGCCAGCTGATAAAATGCTTTGTTTGGGTCATTTCCTTCGCCGCGGAATGTCTTACTCACAGTCCAGCAACTACGCATGCGTCACTTCTCCGACGTTTTCCTGAAGAGGTAAGAAAACCCTTTTTTTAAGATTCTATTAAGTTATTCAGAAATAAGAAAGTGCGTAAATGTAGCTGAGAGAGAGAAATGGGGTATTTTGCATTCGTTTTTCTTGAAAACAGAAGTTGATTGAGTGATTTAGTATAGATTTCGTCGCGACTGTTTCCTGGTTGTTATTGCACTAACTTGCTGATATTAAAGTAATTTCCAAACACTATAATTTTTTTTCTCTACGTGATTAGAGAAATTGGATTCGGATTACATCAGTTCTGGTTTCATTTTTTGTTCCTTGATGTATAGCTATGGATTCTAAATTTGTTAAACATCTGCTGAAATGTTTTTTAAAGGCTTCTTGTGTTTTTCCCCTCAAACATTGGAATTGTCAGCATTTGCTTTCAATGTTTTCAGAAATGCATCGAATTCTTTGTTTCGCAAATTTTGGATAAATCTCATAATTTTGAAAAAACTGGAATCACCACATGTTTTAAATTTCAGAACCGTGTTTGGATGTGTCGAATGATGGATAAACACGTCGACTTAAAATTCACAATGTTAGTCAAATTTACAAATGTAGTTTAAAATTTTTTAAAAAAATTTTTACTTAATAATAATTTAAGCTGCTTAAAGATTGATTTATAGCGCCAGTTGATGAAAATCAATCTAAAACCGTAGCTAATAGTAGATAATCAGCGAGCGTATTGACCCGAAATAATATTTTTTTTTTGTATAAACTTGAAGAAAAATTGGTTTAAGAGTATTTTAATAATTGATTTTTAGCTCACTAATTTATTAACACGCTTACGAATGAATGAGTGAATGAATATTAACGTCGCCCGATTCAGCTCTGCTCGAGAACTCTTGACGACGAACCTCGTAATTTTGAAGTATGGTCACGAGAACCATAAGACGAAGACGGCACGCAGCTGGCACCCCCTCTCCGAAAATCCACACTACACCAACGGGAGGACGTTTGCGCCTCGACATGTTTAATGTGCATCGGCCTCCTCTCTGCACGGCAGTTCTTCAGCGATGCTAGGCTCGAACTTACGACACACCGGCCATGAGTCCGTAACCTTGACCACTAGGCTTCCGCGGCTACAGTACATGTTTGCGAGCAAAAGTGCTATATTGATTATATTCAGGCTTCTTCAAACATGTGCTATACACTGAACTTTATTATCGGGCCGATATTAATGTGAGAGAGTCTCAGTTATATTTTCTTGGCAGCTTTCATCAGAGTTAAACGAGGCATCGGATCATGGCTAGCATGTCATGAGTTCGATCCTAGTACCACTAAAAGATCCGCCGTGTAGGGGAGCGATGCACGTTAAATCTGTCGAGAGCTCAAACGTCCTCCCGTTGGTGTGGTAGTTAGGAAAGGGGGTGCCAGCTCAGGTGTCGTCCGCGTCACTTGACCATGGTTCAAAATTACGAGGTCCGTTACCAAAAGCCCTCGTGTTCCTAATCAGTGCGACGTTAATATTCTCTCACAGTTAAACGACATAAAGTCAATGTCATTTGCATTAAATTCTGATATTTTTGTTTGCTTTCTTTAAACTTTTTGATTGAGTGAGACAGTGAATTTTTTCGTCACGCTATTTAGAAACTAGAGGGCTTTTAGTAACGGACCTCGAAATTTTCAACCATGGTCAAGTGACGAGGATGACACCTAAGCTGGCACGCCTCTCTCCTAACTTCCACACCATACCAACAGGAGAACATTCGAGCAGCCAACAAATTTAATGTGCATCAGCCCTTCTCTACAGTGGGTTTTTAGTGGCACTGGGCTCGAACTCATGACACGCCAGTCATGAGTCCGTTACCTTGCCCATTAGGCTACCGCGGCCAATACTTTTTGATTGAGAAATCAGACAATAAAGGTATAGCAGACAAATAAAAGATTAGATGCCCGAAAATTTAATGCAGGAAATTGTTTGGTAAAAGTAGGAGGATATTTACACTTATATTACACTTCAACAGTATTTATAATAAAAAAAATTTGACCTTGATGATCAAATGTCATCAGCGTGCATCTTTTTCAACATGATGCTAACGGTGTCGTGTTTTTATGTATTTAAGATAAATAATTAGAGAATATATCGGCTCTACAATTGTGTTTCAAGTTTTTCCTTTCTTTGAAATCTACTCTGTGAGTACAATTTTTTAAAATTCTTCTTATGTCAACCTATAACATTTTTCAAGCCTATAATTGTGCGTGTGCATGGTTAAATTGTTATTCATTTATTTTGAAGTTTTTGTTGGTTGTACTCTTTTATGTTCGAATTTTTCCGTTTGGATCTCCTATTATTAACCTACCGAGGAGTAAAGGGGGAAGGTTTGTACCATCAAACTACTTTAATCCCATTTGTTCGGTCCTGTGCCAGAAAGAACATTTTGACTTGCTGGTCTCCATTTTTAATTTTCGTTTCTAAGTACTATTTTCTACTTCCTTTTTCATAATTGTTTTTAAGTCGAATTTTCGTTTTGGGTTTTATATATTTTTCCATGTTTTAAAATGTATTTCCTGTTTTCCCATTTGTATATAAATATATATATTGAATTATGTAAAAAAAAAATGACTTGGAAAATTTCTTTGAATTATTTTTTATTTCATCAAATTATTCATATTAAAGTTATTTTATACACTACTTCAGTGCCAATCGGACCTCATACTAAACTGCAGAAAGCATGAGAGTGACTTTGTGTGTGTGTGGATCGCTCTCTCTCATCTCACTCCGAACTTCCTCTTTCAGCTGTATGAGGACTTTGAGGTCAAAAATTACATCAAAACTTTCGCATCTAGTCCTTCCTGTAGAAGAATGATAGGTTACAAATTTCTTTTTCTCATGTAAGTTTCACGAGCGAAGCCATCCAAGTCTATTTAGGTTCTTTTTGCCACAAAAGACTAGTGTTGCAAAGTTATGAGAGTTATTGTACGTTATTATAAATGGATTTAAACTTAAACCCATAATCCTTCCATGATGTAGCTTGGAAGTTTGGAGAGTGAGGTATCACACACACACACAGCTCGTTTATTTTATTCGTCACTTGGTAATCTTCTAAAATAACGAATTTTTTCGTCAATCGCTTTATTACGCATGTTTATTTACCTCATGCTCTGTTTCACATTTCTTTTTTATTTACGTTAAAAAAAAAAAATTCTGCCATTTATTGCAATACTTAAGACAGAAAATTAAAATGCAATTTAATAACGATTCATCTGAATCCCGATACTTTTATTCAACTGTTGTCTAAAACAAGATTTGCTCCAATGATTGACTGTAATAACTTGACTGGAAATCATACTAAACAAGTCTACAGTGAGCATTAAATATCAAGTCATGAACAAATTCCCAACCATATGTTTCTTAGCCCGCCATGGACCTTTTCTTATGATATTTTAATCTATTTAATATCGAAAGCACTTCCTGTTGTCCTTGTGGTATTTTTGGAGATTCATTTCTTTACGTCTTTGGTTGTTTGTGGATTTTCGCCTAACTGGACCTAGCGATAACAATAAGGAACAATGTGTCTTTAACAAATCTAATGAATAACAGAAACTTGGGTCGAAGATTTAAGGGAATCCATCAAATTGATACAAGAAATTTGTGAAAGGCTCCAGTGGTCATTACTGGTCATACCCGAAGGAACTTTCTGTGACGTTTGAGATAAAGATAGCGTGATATTTATTAATTTAAATATTTAGTTTAGTTACGTCACATCTAATTACAGTATATACAATAAGTTATCAAAAATGTTGTTTAGGTTCTTAAGAGTCCAAATTTGGTTGCTTGTGAGGGAGGAGGTTGCGTCCGTTCCCAGCGAAGTTTTCAAACCATCTCTTCACTCTGCCCTCTCTAGGTTTCGGAATCATAGTGGTCGGCCCCTTTATCCTAGAGTTACATACGGTTCGTGGGCGGAGTAGGGGGTTCCTCGTGATGTCAGTAACCGGGATGTTGCCCAAGACCGCGCAATATTTTAAGGGTGCAGGTGTTCCTTGCACGTGGTGATCATATCCACAAAAGAAGCCGATTTTTTTACAGCTGTGTGTCAGGAATTGTTACACTTTCTAATTTTTATTCTGTGAGGAAAAGTCTCTTGCATATAATACAAGTTTATATTTTAAGGATATCATTAAACGAAGCTGTCAACGTGGTGTTATAAATCTGATATCGCATAATTTTTCCTTATGCCATCGAGGGTTTTAAAGGGGTTTACCTCACTAAAAAACTTCGCGATGACTATAGATAATGTAACTCGTAATTGAAAAAATACATTCAGATGATCAAGCCGTGGGTGAAGAGTGGTCGTGAACTCGTGGCTGGCGTTGTCGAGTCGCGGGTTCGAGTCCTAATGTTACTGAAGATTAGCCGGGTAAAAGGGCTGATACGCGTTAAATCAGTTGAGACTCGTCCTCCCGTTGGCGCGGTGTGTAGTTTGGAGAGTGGAGTACCAACTCAAGTGCTGTCTGGTTACTTGAGTGAGGCTCAAAGTTAATGAGTCCGTCGTCAATTACGCTCGCATTGGCTTAGCAATGACGCTAATAAAACACTCATCCCCATCTTTCATCGCTCGAAAGGTTTTTTTTTCTTTCTAATGGGTTATATATTGGCAACTAAGCCTTAACCAATACGGCAAGTCCTTAAAGTTGAGAGCCATTTAATGGTGGCGGCCCTAGCTCCCAAATTTTTTTGACGCTTGAATGTATTCAATTCAAGTTCTCTTAGGATGTTAAATATTGCCGTGATTTAGTTTTGCCGAGAGCACCAGAGCCAAATTGATACTCAAGGGATCTTTTACATGCCACATAATCATACCTACGATTTTCGCATCCTGAAAATCCATCGACTCCAGCTAGGACTGAACCCGCAACCTTACGGCTTTCGAAACGGGCGCACTACTTCTAAGCCACCTAGCCAACCACGGTCGAAAAGTAAAAATAGGCATAAAGATACGGAAAATTTTATTTCTGAATAGAATATGTTTATTACAATGTTTTTTTTAATCTTTGAAGCTAACATAAGAAAAAGGAAGGTTGTGTTGCCTCGAAAGGTTGTGCCAGAAGTTTAAATTTGTAACAATGTCGTAAGTTTTCTTTCACGAAAACAAGATAAAGCATAATCATGTGTAGCAGTAATCATATTTTAAAAAAGATAAGATAAAATAAATCTTTTTTTATGCTTGAGTGAGAACGGTATGAAGATTATTTTATCTCTAAAATGTCTCTGAAGAAAGTTACAATTCAAAATATATTAACTGAATCTTTCCTTGATCGTAGTATAAAAAATACTAGTCTTTAACCTTACCCTAAACTTAGTAGAATGGACATTATATTGGAGCTATCGTGAATCAACATGTTAAAAAATTCTGTGTCCGAAGTTTTGTTTTTGTAGTCAAAGAATAGTTCGTAAAATTCGATTTTATTAAGTATAATTTCCGTAACTTTATTTTATATTTATTTAATTATTTATTTGTTTTGGTTAAATTGTAGGAGAAACCCCATGAATTTTAATATTTATTCGTTTGTTCTCTACTTAGTTTTACTATCGTGAGTATTACAGAGGCGTGGTCGGTTACTGACAATCAGATAAATCCATGATGTCCATAAATACAATCAAGTGCATGAGTGCGTGTGTGTTCTCCATTGAATCAAAAACTGACATTAGATTTGTACTTGTTGTTCCACTAGTAAAATTTAGGTAAAATTTTAAATTTGACATTTTTTTTTATTGAGAACATTCATAGACCCAGTGCACCACACGGGGGCTTACAACGCAAAGAAAAGAAGGAAGGATTACAACACAAACATCCATGCCTTCTCCGGGATTCGAACCCAGACCCTACGGTACCGTAGTCAGCGTCACTAACCACTATACCGGACGGGCGATTTAGCCAGATTCTTGTCGAAAAATATGAAAGAAAATTTCTGGAAAAGCAAAAGTTGGCAACAGTGAACTGATTGGCTGGAAACTCGTGATTGCGCATTTATCGTGTGACAATGACGTCACATTCATTTAGCCCACTGTACTACGACTGGCTAGAACAGGGTCCGCAACTTATGGCACGCGATACAATTCTTAACTGCACCTCTCTACAAATTTGTCAAATTTTGTGTAAAGTTGATAATTATGAAATGCAGCTTTATTGGGCTAATTTACGGAATTATTAAAAAAATCTGGAAGATAACTGTAATGATAAATCGGCAACTATATTAAAATGTTAGATGTCATTTCAGGAGCGATTTAATTGTTTGAAGAGAAAATTACATATTCTCTACTTTCCGCTTTTGGGGTTCTACATATCTATATGGGAACAAATCTTTTCTCATCTATACTAATAAAAGAAAGAGTTTGTGTGTGTTTCAGCTGTTTCGGCAAAATTAAGCAATACAGAAGTATGAAACTTGGCATGTAGAAGCTATAGGTTGTTATGCTATTAACCTCGAATAGTTTTTTTTCGAAATTCGTTTTAGATTTTTTTTAAATTCAATTTTTAAGCGATTTTTCAGCTAAATCTGTACTAATCGGAGAAAAGTTTGTGTGTTTCAGCTGTTCCGGCCAAATTCAGGAACTCAGAAATTTGAAACTTGGCATGTAGAAGCTATAGGTCGTTATGCTATTAACCTCGAAGAGTTTTTTTCGAAATTTGCTTTAGATTTTTTTAAAATTCAATTTTTATGCGATTTTTCAGTTAAATGGAGATATGACGTCATCAGCCATGCCAAGTCATAACTTTGCGAAAATTAATGTTTCGAGCTGTTTTGGGGGGAATTTCAACACATTTTATAGTAAATATACTTATTTATGGTTGTATTTATTCGCTTTTTAAACTCTTAGTGGAGGAATTACAGTTGTTTTTCGAAAAAAATCCTCCTAAGAAAATGTTTTTTCTAAATTTTATTTTTCCGATTGGCAACACTAATTTGTTAACAGTAAACATTTGGAAGATGCATTGGTTTGCAGCTTGAAGTAAAGGTGTGCGCAATACGCCACCAAATACCCATCGAGTACAAACGGAGAACGTGCTCGTTAAATCAGTGGGTCCGAATAGTGTCGCCATCTATCATGTTGTGCCGAGTAAAATCGCACTGTCACCTTCGGGGCTCAAAGCTTAGGCTAACGACAGGTGTAAAATTCTAGCCCTTAACCGCAATGAATTTCGTGGACCTTGATCTGATGTTACTGTCGATCAGGTGGCATAAGCAACAACAACATAACAATGTCTTTTCATTCGGAGTCGCAAACTTCACTTGCGACCTTATGGTTGCAATAAAGAAACATTCAAAATGACAAATATCATATCTCAAGTTGATTTTATGCCTAAATATTAATTCGCTAAAAATTATTATTTCTAGTATTAAAAACATTTATTATATGTATTCGTGTTTTTGAAAGTTAGTCGCAATGCGCAACAAAGAAAGAAAAGTCATGTGAGAGAAATAATTAATGTAAATATAAACAACAAACAAACAAAAAACTTTTCACCAAGATTTCATTCATGAAGCCTAAATTTTTTTTAAAAAAACAACAAAGAACTCTTTTTTTTTTTTATTCGAATTGACACGACACTTCAAGAATGGCCATTTATTTTATGCATAAATGTTAAATGCATTCGCTTGGTCTTATAAGTATCGAAATAGTTTTCCTGTTAAGCATAAAAGGTCTCATATTCTCCAATTGACAGTTTAAGTATACTTTATGAAAAGACAGGAAAGTCTGCTTGAAACTCGTTACAGGGAAACATTTCACGATCATTTCAGTTTAATTGACTCATTATAAAGAGGTAAAGGAGTTAAACTCTTTTATATGCATACATCACAACTGACAGGAAAGTTTGTATTATAACACAAAATCGTTTATTTTGGACGGGGAAAGAAAGCTTGTCTTGTAGCTTAAGATATGTAAGAACTGAATTTTATAAAGGTGTTCAAATACAAAAGAAGGCACTTGTCATATTTTTCCTTCCATAAAAAACATTAATCTCGTGACATTGAAAATGTAACATAAAAAAAGGGCCAGAAAGTAAAGAAAAGAAAATCAGTAACGAAGAATAAGCTATTATGTTTTTTTTCGAATTATACTAATAAATCAAGACAAGAAGTGCGTCAGCTCAATGTATTGTAGGACCACCGCGGACTGCCATAAACGAAACAGCACGTCTAAGTACAGAGTCGATCAGAGCACAGGGATGGCGTCTTCGGGGACGACTTTATATTCCATGCAACCATTTGCCGCAATTCGTCTTTTGATTGCATTGGTGGCAAGGTATGCCACCTACATTCAATAGCATACATACGTGTTCAGTTGGACACAGATTAGAAAAAAAAATGAAGATCTGGAAGTATATGTACGGCTTGTACAACACGTTGGCTTATGTATGCAGTGTGTGATCGTGCGTTATCCTGCTGTTAAAAGGCATTGAGTATATTCCCTGTGACGTTCCCGCCATATAGCTGTGATTCGGCTTCTTTGTGGGTATGATCACCCCACGTGCAAGGACACTTGCACCCTTAAAAATATTGCGTGGTCTTGTCCTGGACATCGCCCCGGCAACCTTTGACTCCAAGAGGAACCTCTCTCCACCCACGAACCGGATGTAACTCGAAGCCAAAGACGCCGACCCCTGTCATCCCCGAAGCCTAGAGAGGGCAGGGAGAGAGAAGAAAGATGATATGAAAACTTCTCCGAAGACGAACGCCAAAAACTGCTCCCTCACAGAACAACAGAAGTTGGACTCTAAGTACTAAGTTAATAACTTCAATGTAAAATTGTAAATAATTGCTGTGATGTAATTAAACTTAACATTTAAAATAACCAATATCACGCTACCTTTATTTATCTTAAACGCTACACCCCCCTCCCCGAAGGAAGGAGAGTGTCATCGGCCGTGGTGCATCGCTTACGTACGTATGTTTGGGCCATCATAATGTGCTAATACAAATTAGAAGCACGCAATGATGACCTAAATCATTATATCCCGTTATCATGCTGTGTGATGTCCCCCGCATGAGTCGGATTGGATCTGTTACCATGTCGACGCCTTATTTATACACGTAATTATCACTGAACAAGCGGAAGCGTGATTCGTCTGAGAACACGGCCGGGTCTACCTTTATCCACTTCGCTCGGGTCTGGCACCATTGTCATCTGTGATTTGGCAGTCAATTGCAGTTTTTTCCGGACTCCTTGAGTGCGGGACATTAACAATCAATCTACGGGAAACGCTTCTGGTCTTTTGGGAATATCAAGGGTGTTCTACACATGCTGCAAAATAGAGGCCGAAAGAACTTGCGGGACCACCACTACTTGGTTGTGGATTCGCCGATCCCTGCGTGCTGATGTTGCTGTGGTTGCCCCGGCATCCCTCAAATTTTCCACATTTCCTGGTTACAACCATCTTTGCTCAGTTCAGTGCACTATGTATACGTCTAGGGGGATGTCAGTTGAGATTTGACGCTGGGATCAACCTGTCCTTCTCAATTCAATCATGCCCCGCGTAAATCATTTACTGCTGGAACTACCCCCACTAGAGGCCACCTGGCATTCTTTATTATTACACATGTCCTCTGAGAGAAAAAAAAATTGCCCAATGATTTCCCTGGCAGAAATAAATGGCGAGGATACTGCATATTCTGCAGGTTTCTTCACTTGTATCCTATTCAACGTACACCGGAGTGAGTGAATGAGTGAATATTAATGTCGCACTGTTCAGCTACACTAGGGCATTTGGCGACGGACCTCGTAATTCTGAACCATGGTTAAGTGACGAAGACGACACCTGAGCTGGCACCCCTCTCTCCTAACTACCATACCACACCAATGGGAGCTCTCGACAGATTTAAAGTGCATCGCTCCCCTATACGGCGGGTTTTGTGTGGTACTGGGCTCGAACTCGTGACATGCCAGCCACGATCCAATACCTTGACCATTGGGCTCCCGCGGCCCCTTACGTACACCGGAGAGCTGCTCATTTTACATCCTTTTCATAACTCAGTAATGAGCATCTGTCCTCTGAAATTTGCATAATTTTCTGATATCACAATCTTGGTGTTGCATTTTCATTCTCATATGGTGTATTAGTTTAGATAGAGAAATCTAACACGAGAATTTGACTAAGAAAGTAATATGCAGAATGATAAAATTTGTGAAAGAAGCAATGTTTATTTTGCAATTTATGCGTAAAATTTAAATTCATTCCTAGACTTAAATTTTATCTGAACTTTTGATTCGTAGGAGAAATACACGAACCCTCCAGTACTACTTAAACTTGTTATGGTATTTTTAATAAAAATTCAAAAAATCTAGTTTATTTGGTCTTTTTTTAAAAAAAAATTTAAACATAGAAAAACTGAAATGAAAAATTGAAACCTAAGTAATCTGCATAATGGGTATGCAATTTGCTATTAAAATAGGGACATCACTGAAAAAAACATTAAGTTGTGAAAATAATTCAAAATTTTTTTAAAAATCTGTATAAGTTTCGATATATTGCAGTATGGATTTCTTTTGAAGATGAAACTTTTAAATGGGCTTTAAATAGAAGAAGCAATATCTACCGGTTTTCTTAAGTAAAACGCAAACCATTTTCTAAAATATGAAGAGATATCTAAATTTTCATGATTCCTTGCCCCATATTTCCTCTCTAACTCTCTTACCACTATACAAATTTATTCATTCTAAAAAAAATTAGTGAATATATAGAATACTGCTTTTTGTGACTAGTCTAAAAAACCAACTATTCAATAAAAGCTACATTTAGCAAATTAATAAAAAAAACTCTCTTGTGTCTTTCAATTATTAAATAAGACTCTTTTTCTACTTTTCAAGAAGATACATATTTCCGTCTTCTTTTTCTATGAATTTGCTTTTGATGTCATTTAGAACCTTTGACATATTAATTATACATCTGTCTGTCTGTACTGTTTTTCATATATTTCTTTAAATTACCGTCACTATCACGTAATTTTAAATTACTATAATTACTGCCTTAGTTACATTTGTGCTTCTAGCCCTAATTACGGGATTTAAAATGATTCAGAAATTGATAAACGAGACTTAACATCATGCTTAGAAGGAAAAAAAATTTTGCTCCATGGTGATAGGGGGGAAAAAATAAATTAAAAGTAAAAAAACTTTTTTTAAAACAAGCTTTTATTCAAACGCTCTAAAAAGAATAAAATAAACTTTTCCTTTAAAACTTTTTTTACTATCAACTTATAACGTCATTACACAATTTATATGATATAAAAGCTTGTCGCAAGATTTAAGTACTCTTATTTACTTAGTTTGAAATTTTTGAAAATTAAAATCAATCAGATCAAGTTACATAATTTACTTTTTATCTACACAGGTAAATCTCGCGACAAGCTTTTATCTATATATATAAAGAAGAAAAGCGACTCACTCACTGACTGACTAATCACGAAATCTCTGGAACTATTCAACCTACAGACTTGAAATTTGGTAGACATGTTCCTTTGATAGAGTAGACATCAGCTAAGAAAGGATTTTCCGAAATTCGAAACGCAAGGGGCGTTACGGGGGGTTAAGGGCTTTAATAATAATTGTTTCCATGTTTAAACTACTTGATGTACAATCTTGAAATTGGGTAAGCGGATTCCTTTCAGAGAGTAGAGATCCGCTACAAAATGAGTTTGGTGAAAATCGACCCCCAAGTGGCGTTGCAGGGGCTTAGGGGGCGTTATAGATAATTATTTCCATTTTTAAACTATTTGACGCACTGTCTTTAAATTTGATATATAGATTCCTTTCGTAGAATAATGATCAGTTACAAAACGGGTTTTGTGAAAACGGACTTCTAAGTGGCGTTGCGGGGGATTAAGGGGCGTAATAGATTAATATATCTGTTTTTAAACTACTTCACCTGCCTGCTTGAAAATTGGTAGGTAAGTATCTTTCCTGGAGTAAATATCCGCTACAAAATGGGTTTGGGAAAATTGACCCCCAAGGGGTTTTGCGGAGGCGGGGGGTTTAAGGGGCGTTATAAATTCCTATTTTTAAATTATTAGACGTACAGTCTTGAAACTTAGTAAGCAGATTCCTCTCATAGGGTAGAGATACGCTAAAAATGGGTTTCGTGAAAATTGCCCCCAAGTGGCGTTGAGGGGACTTAAGAGGTGTTATAGATAATTATTTCCATTTTTAAACTATTAGACGCACAGTCTTTATATTTGATAAAGAGATTTCTTTCATAGCGTAGAGATCAGCTATAAGAAGGTTTTGTGAAAACAGACCTCTAAGTGGCGTTGCAGGGGAATAAGTGGCGTAAGAGATAAATATTTTCGTTTTTAAACTATTTGACCTACCTGCTTGAAAATTGGTAGGAATGTTTCTTTCATGGAGTAAATATCCGCTACAAAACGGGTTTGGAGAAAATTGACCCCCATGGGGGGTTGCGGGGGGTTAAGGGCAGATATAAATAATTATTTCTTTTTTTAAACTATTAGACTTACAGTCTTGAAATTTGGTTAGCAGATTCCTCTCATAGGATAGAAATACACTACAAAATGTGTTTTGTGAAAATCGACCCCTAGGTGGTGTTGCGGGGGTTCAAGGGGCGTTATTGATAATTTTTTTGCATTTTTAATTAATTGGACGCACAGTCTTCAAATTTTGCTAAGCAGATTCCTTTCATAGAGTGCAATTCCCCTACAAAATGGGTTTTGTGAAAACAGACCCAGAAGTGGCGTTGCGGGGGCTCAAGTGGCGTTATAGACAATTATCCCCATTTTTAAACTGTTAGACGTACAGTCTTGAAATTTGATAAGCAGATTCCTTTCGTAAAGTAGAGAACCGCTACAAAATGGGTTTCGCGAATATCAACTACCAAGTTTAATTTCGGGAGATTAAGAGGCGTAATCGATAAATATTTCCATTTTAAACTACTTGATCATTCTGCTTGAAAATTGGTAGGCATGTTCCTTTCATGAAATAGAGTTCCTCTAAAAAAGAGTAAAATGAAAATTGACCCCCAAAGTTGTTTGCGATGGGTCAAGAGGAGTTACAGAAAAAAATTCCTGTTTTTAATTGTTAGACCCATATACTTGAAATTTGTTAAGCATGTTTCTTTTGTTGAATAGTGATCCACTAAGAATAAATTTTAAGCAAATCAAGTTCTGGGGGGTTGCAGGGGGTTACTGGGACGTATTGACAAAAAAAATTACTTTTTTCGAGCTACAAGGACTATAATAATGAAATTTGGTTTGCATTTTTCTTTTGTTGAATTGAAATCCGCTAAGAGCGGTAATTTTGGAAAATGGCTCTCAACGGGATTACGGGGATATTTATAGTAAAACTTTTGCTTTTTTCTGTTGGATTTAGACTTGAAATTTGGCTGACATGTTCAATTTACGGAGTAGAGATCCACCGAAAATTGGTTTTGCGGGAATCCACTTGGTTTTTGAGTTACGAAAGAGCAAACATCATTCTATGCTTCAATTTGAGAGATTTTTAGAAAATACAAATTAGATGAGTTCTGCCCTTTTTTTTTATCAACAGGTGACAGTTACAGGTATAAGTATATTTTTCAATTCAATCGAATTCTTAATGCTAGGACTTAGATATCAATAATTTATACATATATATAAGCAGTAAAAATTTATAAAACATCATGAAATACCCAGCGAAGCGGGCGGGTAACAACTAGTATCATATAAATTCTGTAATGACGTTATAAGTTGATAGTAAAAAAAGTTTTAAAGGAAAAGTTTATTTTATTCTTTTTAGAGCGTTTAAATAAAAGCTTGTTTTAAAAAAAGTTTTTTTACTTTTAATTTATTTTTTACTTTTTAGTTATCGCTTGACAGGTTTCTCAGACTGTTCATCTCCTTCAACGCTGGCTCGCAATCCCTGGTTCAGCTAAATCAATTCTCGCGAAAACGGTATTAGAGGAAAAACACAATTCTTTTTAAATCCGTAATTTTTAAGCAATTTTTTCAATCTTCATGCAGATCTTGAGTAATATAGTTCTACACACGAAAAAAAAAGTTTCGTGAGATTATCTTCTTTAATGACGAAGTTATTAAATGTTTAATTAAAATTTTGACTATCTTTTGAAAAATCTTTAAAAAAAAGGTTTTCGACATTTTATTTTTTAAATCACTGATTTTAAAAGAGCAAAGCATGAGTTGTTCTAGTACGGAATGTCGATTCATTTAAACAAAAAAAAATTCATGCGCAGCAATTTAGACATCATTTTCATAAAAACGTATCAATTTTGACTCATTTAAAAAAAAATCTTAAAAAACACAAATATTATTTTGTAAAAAAAAATTGCACCGTACGTGGCGAAGTAAATGATCTTTCCGATTCTGCAATTAGTTTTTGTCTGAGTTTTTTTTTAAATTGCTGTTTTAAAAACGTCAAAACTCAAAAAAAAAAAAAAAAAAAAGTCCCCTACTGCTTCTTTATTTTGCGTCGCCAAGCATAGCGGGATAAACAACGCACAGGGGTAAGACAATTATGCGTTTGAAGGTTTTTAGTTTATTTCTTTTCAACTAATTACAATATTGGAATATAAATGGTCAAAACATGCATTGCCATCCAAACTAAACGTGTATACAAAATTTCAGCTCAATGGGTTGAAGATAGCTTCAAAATTGAGTTGCAAGATTCCACTCGAACAAATTACATACATACATAGTAAGTTAAATAAAATTAACAAATTCTATCTGTAATTAAATTTAAAGACACATGTCGTAGTGTGTGTTTAGATTACTGGTGATAAAATGAGGTATATTTAAATTACTTGTAGGCTTAAAATTAGAAAATTTCCTTAAAAAATTCATTTATTTTAAAATAAAATTATTTTTTTAATTGAAAATACATTGCATTTCTGGATAATATTTTTCTCTTATTGTTTTCCTAGCGGATTTCTTTTTGATAGGTAAAACATATAAAAAAATGATCTTTCCGATTCTGTAATTATTTTTTGTCTGAGTTTCATAGATTACATTTAGATAAATTTTTAAAAGAATTTCTACAATACTCCATCTCAGTTTAACTTGGCAGCTTTGAGAAAGGTATATAATGTACCAATCTTCTTGAAAAATAGCTCTACTTTTTTTGTTTTGAATTTAAATCCAAGAAAATTGATAGAAATTTGTAAAAAAAATTGTATACGTTGTAGAAATTAGATTATTTTTACGTTGTAGAAATGTAATTATTTTTAGACAAAGTTAATTAATACAGTCAATAGCACAACGTTATGAAATTCCAGTTTGGCTGAAAACCGATTTTCGACGCCAACTTTTGTCATTGTTGTAACAATAACATTATTACAACAATGCAGATGTATCGAAGTTGGCGCCCAAAACTAGTTTAACGTTTTTAATTAATATCTCATTAATTAATTGCAATATCGGAATATAAATGGTCAAAACATGCATTGTCATCCAAACTAAACGTGTATACAAAATTTCAGCTCAATGAGGTGAAGATATCAGCTTCAAAATTGAGTTGCAAGATTCCACCCGAACAAATTACATACATACATACATTGTAAGTTAAATAAAAACTTTTAAAAAATTCATAAGAATAATTAAAACACCACAGAGTATAGTAGATTTTTTTTCTTCCAAAAATGAATAACGGAATTTCTTTAATTTTAGCCCAGGAAAAGTGAACTGTTTATTATGATTTTAATATAGATAGCTTTAGAATAAATAAGATTAAGAGTCAGCCGATAAAAGATCAATCTCTTTTTATAGATTTATGAAGAAAAGAATACAAATTTCTGAATATTCTGAAGACAATTGTGAAAAATAGGATCTGTAGAATATTTTACATCAATTTTCCCAAACGAATTTACTTATTTATGCAAACAAATTTAGAAAAATAGTTTTATTGTTGGAAGAGGTAAGGCATATTCATTTAATGCCTGTGTTTATTATCATTTTAATATTCATATCCCATTGTTTCTTTATTTAAAATTCATCTTGAGTTGCTTAGCCAATGCGGAAACACTATTGTGAAAATCAGAAAGAGCTTCCACTTTCAGATTTAAGAATGGGAATTTGAATAAAATAATTCATCATTATTTTTTCCATTTAAAATTCAAGCTGATAGCAGAGGTATTGATGATATTTCAGCATGTGATATCGTTAAAGGTTTATTGTTAATTTATAATCATTCAAAATGATTATTATGAAATGACGAAAGAAGAGGTAAGTTTTTAAATTTACATACCAATTTAGAATTTAATTTTAATGCTTTTTAACTTAACGTGATAAGCAAATAAATTCTAAAATAATTCTTCGTGATTTAAATAATTTTATCGACTGCGTAGAATAAAATTTCTTGAATAAGAAATATATATCTGTAACCGTTCCTGTCAGAATATTTGTAACTTGCTGTCCAAATAATAGAAGCGACCTCTAGCGTGCTTTTAACTTTAACAGAGGCTAGGTGAGGAGAGAACGTGGTGGCTACGAAAAATCGTCATTGTTCTTTGCCTTTATTGTTGTTTATGATATGTGTTGCCTAACTAAAAATAATTATAATAATAATAGTTACACTAATGGAAACTTTGTAGAATTCAACTCAGAATTTACCACGTTTAGTTTAATCTGAAGCGTTCAACGTTTTACATAGCTATTATTTTTAAGCATGAAAAATCTTATTTGGAAAAATGCAATGAGCTAATAAAATAATTTTTTTTAATTTGTCAGTTCCGATTAGTTTACTTTCGAAATATTTCAGAATTATTACTTTCTGTATACTCAATAAATGTGCAAAACTTAGAATGCTTTTAAAATATTTTACCGTTTTTAAATAGTTCTGAATTAAAAAATTTTATTTTCAAAAAAATCCGAATATAAATGTAGCTTTTTTTTAAAAAAATTTATCTTGAAGGAAAAAATAATCTTTAGAAGATTCACGCGAGTGTCGTCTTCTTTTACTATATTTAAATAAGTGGCCACATATATAAGAATGGCCAAAAAATTATTAAACAAATTAGATTCGTTAATTCTTTTACTGCTTTAAAATTATTTGGGGCCATTAAAATTATTTGATGACCATACTTTGATTACTTCAAATATGACTGATTGTTAGAGAAAAAGAGAAAAAATATTTTAAAAAATTAGAAATAAAAATCTGCAGCTTGATTCACACACACATGAAAACTCAAAGAAAAATTAAAAATGAATGATTGAATGCACACTAAATTTGGTGATGCGATTAGTATAATAAATCATGATAATTTGGCGGTTAATTCTCTTTAAAAAAAGGTTACCAAGATCACAAACCCGTACCTTTTACTCTATATTAACTTCAAAAAGGACTCAGAGAAAACATAAAAGATCAAATGAAAGAGCAGACCAGTTTAAATTTACTATTTGTAAAATGTTAATCTAATAATTTCTCGGTTCAATTATCGCTTACTTTTAAAAGTTTCTAAAAGAAATAGCTGTAGTTATTTTAAAATAATTTGTTGCGCTCTAATTAATATTCTTAAAAGGGAAAGAAATCGTTAAAATATTAATTCTGAAAAGTTTTAGAGACTTTTAAAATAACGAAATCAGCTTAAAAAGCAAGAATTACATTCCTGGTAGGGTGCAAAAAATAAAATTCTTACAATTTACAAAGCGTCATGCTACACGATAAAAAAATGACAGACATTTTATAATAAAATGATAATATAAGTTAGAAATGGCATTATCTTTTAATAATTCTCTCATTGCCGCCAATCAGTTAAAACAATTGAAGTGTCGCGCTTATCCGGAGGACCGAATCTGGGATCTTTGGATCTGAAACCGAGTAACTTAACTACTATACTAAAATGATCACCTTAGTACGGAGGTTGTTACTGGCTTATATAGATGTGATACCACTACACACTCCCCTACCAGTGAGATGGTGGTTCGGCGAACAAGCAATATTAGTTGTTAATGCGAGCGATCAGTTGTTGATGTTAATTGGAGGAGTTGCGTCAAGTGAGTTAGACGTCTTTGCTAGCTGCGTGAATGACGAGTTGGCTGCGTCAAGTGATTTTGACGAGTTATTGGTTGCTCTTTTTTGCGGATAGATGGCGCCACGACAGAAGGTTTCGTAGCTCAAGCCAGGGTCACCAATGTAGTGGCGCGCTTATCCGGAGGACCGAACCCGGGACCTTTGGATCTGAAACCGAGTAAATTAACCACTATACCAAAATTATCACTTTAGTTTGGAAGTTGTTGCTGACTTATATAGATGTGATACCGCTACACAGTTAAGGACGAAGTCATAAAATATTTTAACTGAGATGGTGGCGACGATAGTTCCTGTTTCAATTCACATTATTCTAATCGATTGCTGTACGCTGTATTATCGTCTGATTCTGCAATTTGTCTTATCTTTCTGTTTGTATATTAAAGCTAATTCAGGTTCCTAAGATAGAGATCCAGTAGATGTCGATGTGAACTTCTACTTTTTTTGAGCTAGTCAGGGGCTTAAATAAACAACCGTTCAACACCATGAAGAAATCATCCGAATGAAATGAAATTTGCAGCACATGTCAATTATAGGATGTTATTACAAAGCAGTAAAGTTTCTGAGCCACATGCATGCGTGCTGTCTGCAGCACCCTTTGAACTGATGCTGAAAGCGCATAAATATAGAGCTGTAGCAGGACGTTGAAAATTCTGCATGGTTATTTGTTAGTGGCGAACATTTGTGGGACCTTAGTATACCTCCACGACGAAATAGGGGGAAATTTCAACAACTTACGGAGTTTGAACGGGAGTGAATCATTGTCCATTGTGAAGGAGGATTTTCCTATCGCGCAATAGCAGCTCGTGTGCACAGTAGAACAGTTCCACATCAATGTGGGTTTGGAAGCATTGGACCGACGAGCAGCGGACAGTTAAAAAAAAACTGGGAATGGACGATGGAAGATGACATCCGCTCGATGATAGACACCTGGTCCGCATAACAGTGAATGTCCATACAGTATCCTCCAGGCAGTTGGCAGCACGTGTTGGTCACTGCTACAGGTGTATTAACGTTGGCTTCGTCAATTGGTCAACGTCTGCTGGATCGTGGACTGCGCGTGCAAGGATTCCTTCATACAGGATCTTTCTCACGGGAAACCATCGACGGCTACGTCTGCAATGGGGTCATAAACACGGAGCCTGGTAAGCTTATTGGCAACAAGTTGTCATATCTGATGAATTCTGGCTTTAATTTGGTGAACCATTATGGTCGCATTCGTGTTAGACACTATGCTGGTGAAAGCTGCCTTCCAGAGTGCATTATCGAACGTCATAGTGATCGGACACCCAAAATTATGGTCTGAGGTGTGATTTCGTATCATAGAAGAACTTAGTTGCTACAAATTGAGCGTAATCTCAATAGCAACAGGTACATCCGTGAAGTGCAACAGCCCGAAGTCGTTCTCTTCCTTCAAGGCATCCCTGAAGCTATCTTTCAGCAGGATAATGCACGCCTACATGTTGAAAGACTATTCGAAACTTCTGTTCTGCCCAACACATGCAACTGCTTCCTTGGCTTGCTTAATCATCGGATATGTCGCCTATTGAGCACGTAAGGGATTTGGTTGGTCGGCGTCTCGCTCGAGATCCGCGTCCTGCAGCTTCAAAAGACGAACTTTGGGTGCGCACACAAACAATATAGAGTTATTTTCCACAAGCAGACATTCAACATCTGTTTCACTCCATGCCGCGTCGTACAGCAGCACTCATTGCAGCACGTGGTGGCTACAATAAATACTAATTTCGGACACTTAATATTGTTTTTCTGCTTTAAAAATTTATTTATTTGTAATAATACAAGTCGTTTATGAGTATCATATTTCATATAACTCTGATGACTCCTTCATGGTGTTGCATTTTTTACAAACAGCAGTTTATTTGTGTGTGTGGGTGTGTTTGACTCTTTAAAAAAGCTATGTTGTCTGTCCAACTCTGGTGATTGATGATCCTGTTACAATCCTTTTATATATGACATTCTGGCCTTTCTGTGGTAGGAATTCGTGAGTTTGAATAAAAATTGCTTTCTTTGAGAGATAAAAACTAAACGAGTCTTACAGTAGTCGCATATGATATGTAACATCTGACATGTTATCATAGTAAATACGCAATAGTTACTTAAATCCTGAAAAAAATGAATCTGGTAGAATTGGAAATAATTTTCTATCGTATAATTATACCTTTAATGAAAATTTTATTTAATTAACACAAGGAGTAATGCAATTTTTTATCAAAAATAATTATTCTTGTTCAATTTTGGGAAAAGCGGAGATTGTGACACATATACTTGTGATTTTAAAGTATTTAAAAACTGTTGAAAAACAGCGTCAACGGCAATACAACTGTTAGTTGTCGAAACATTTTGGTTTGTGTTCATTTCAAGCTTGAGTTCATCATTTAAAAAAGCTATGAAAGGCTCAGCTTCTGGCAAACTGAAGTTGACGTTAGAATTACCGCTCGAAATCATGGGAAGCGAGCGATAGTTTTTTTTTTAAAAGAGCAGAACCACCTTCTGTATATGGTAAAGGTACAAAATGCAGGAAATCTTTAATATTTTGAACCGTTTGATTCGGAGAAATGCATACGGCAACCAAAATCACTGTCCTCAGATTACATACACAACGAGCCCCGAGACTTTGACAATTGAGCGTAAGAATCGCAAGTTTATCCTGGATGAAGTCTAATAAGACTTGCTGGTATATGCGAAGTGGATTTAGAGTCAAGAAAAAGAAACCTAGTTTTTGAATTCGAATCTTTTGAAATGCCAAATTTAACAATATAAAAATGGCTGGCAGCTTGATGGCTGCTAGAGTTGGACCCCGATGCGAGAGTAGCGAAGACACCACGAAGCGCGCTGATTGGTCAAATCAAATAGCACACGTTTCCCCGACTTCCTGTTACACATTTCCGTCCCTTTTCACGAAATCACTCCTACAGATTCCAGCAACCGAGAGGAAAGATGTTACACATCAAAAATATGCGTTCTTTTTATTGTCAGGTTTGGTTAATTAGATATTGTATTTCTTTCTCTTAAGGGTTGTTTGTCCTCTTATGTTTTACCAGACTTACACATTCCGGTTTGAGTATGAAATCCCCTCGCGTGTGGATGAGATTACTGTGCCGGCTGCAAACTGCAAAGCACGCGGCTTGAGCAATCTTTACATATCCCAAGAGTTGGTTTGTGCAACTAGTTTCGTGCAGTAAAGCTGTGACTGAATCCTTAAAGTCTGCGTCAGTAACCAAAGTCTGCTAACCGCATTCAAGCAAACTTTGGAGGTTTCTTTTCGAAGCAAGAGTGTGTGATGGTACACAAACCATGTCTTCAATTTCTGTTTATTGAGGTTGTGCAACCAATATGACTATGATTATTCTAACAATTTATTTTTCGTAATTCACAATACTATATAAATAATGCTTTTTTTGTTGGAAAATAAAAAGATATGACTGTTTGGATTGTATAAGAAAAATATTTCTTACAAAATAGATGAGATAGGCAGTTACATTAAGAAGGTTACCTTGAGAATATTTAGCTTTTTAGAAATTTTCTTAACCAGCGATCACTCGCATGGAGTGTTCTCTACACCCAGCTATAATATAAAATTAATGTATTTTAAAATGAAAATTTTGTAGGTTTAGTTTAAATTAATGTTAGTCTCATTTTTATGCAGCAAATTAAAACATTTTATTTGTATAATACAGAAAACAACTTGTACTTTATAAAATGTATCATAATTAACTAAAATGTTTTTTCATATTTAAATAAACGTGCTAAAAGTTTGGGGTGTTCTCTACACCCCACGAGTAACGACGGTAGCAAAAACAGGCGCGAGTGACCGCAGGTCAATTCAAAATTCATTAAAAATGTTTTTGGAAATCAAAACTATTCCCAGTGGCTACGGACCTTGATGGCACTGTTCTTTTGTGACTCTATATTTCCTTATGAAAAGTATCAGAAAATTTTGCAGCTAAGTACTAATTTTGTGAATAATAATTTTTTGTAGTGGTTTCGTCTGTTGTCACCGAAGTGCGTTTATCAGTGGGATCTTTTCATAAATCTTTCATTAATTAATATGTAATGGGTTTTCTTTCTGAGTAACTTTCTCTTGCACCTCTTTGATCATCAACATCTTTTTATTGTTTTTAAAAATTTTAATAAATAAAAAAAATTTAAAAAGGGAATTTATCACCAGATGGTATGACTGTGGTGAACTGACGTTTATACATACCTGCATCATGTAGAATTCGACCCGTGTACGGCAATATTTTGCCCAAAACTAAGGCGACTGCTTTTTATAAATGCTTTCAGAAATATGAGTTACATCTGCCTTTTCAAGAACTCCGTACTGTAAACAAAAATATCTTCACACTGACATATCTTTGATAAATAAAATTTTAATTGAAATTTTTGTAAGATATTAATGAGTATATGTCTTGTTGTTTAATATCCAAAGAAAGGAAGTCATTGGTTACCATAATGCATACCCTCGTTATTAGCGCAACTAGCTAATTTCCTTCGTAATAAATGAATGTATAACAGTGAAAACGTCCCTGATGGGAAGAATAACTTTAAGAAGAAATCCGTGACCTAGTAAAATATATCATACAGAAAATAAATTATTAAAAACCACCGCTTTAGGGGATTTACATTTCAAGCTTTTTTGGCCACAAACCAAAAACAGGTAATAAATGTTGGAATGCGTGTTTTTGAAAAATTTGTGATATCGCTTAGGGAAGCTCTTAACTTCTACTTGTTCTAAACATCCAGTGAATTGAAAGCGTGGTTTAAAGATCAATAAAAAGATAAAGAAATTTTATTTTCGTAAATAATACGATAACAAAGATAAGGTATTATTTGATAAATATATCAACGGCTGCTATGAAGGTAAAAGATAACAGTGATTTCTGGTGTTAAATCATTCATTGAGTATCAAGTAATATTACATAACTTTTTGTGATAAAATCACCAGTTCTGAAGTATTTTTTTTTAAAAATTTGTCCTTTTATTTCTTAGGTGGGAAAAATATTTTGTATATGTCCCCAATAATGAAGAAAAATTGTGGCCTTTACCAGCGTGACTTTTTCAGTGTTTGCATAAGGAAAAAATTTGCTTTATTCAAATTTTAGAGAATACAGACATATTGATCGATGGTGTAATGCAGTGAGTTGAGAACAATAAGAAAGCTTAATATCAGAAAATTTGACATAATAATGAAATTATAAAGGTAAAGTTAAAGATAGACGTAATAAAAGGCGAAAAGATAACAATTAAAGTTTTCTTCGTCAGTTGGTAGGAAATATAAATTATCTTATCTTTTACCGAAATAAAAGATATTTCATGTGGATGAAAATTTTATAGAAATGTGTTAAAAAAGAAAATATATATTAATGTGGGTATTGCAATTATTCCATGAAGATATTTATGGTCTTCTAGTATATAATTTTAACGTAGAGGATCTTTTGATTGTTCATTATGGCTTGTCAGTATCTGAGATACAGCTAAAGAGAATGAATTCAAACACATTACCCCTTAAATTTTCAAGCATTTCTTTTATACTGCATTATTGCTGATACATTACAGTTATTAAACAATGTTTTGTACTTTTTGTACAATAAAAAATAGTTATCTGCAGTGGAAATACTTAAATTGCGTGAATCATGATTTCTCTTATATCTGTTTTCCTTCTTTTCATTCTATTTATTTTTTCCTCCATTGCTAGATTCTTTGTGTTCGTAGTCAATTATTATACTTGTCATATTTTTGTATGGACTTTATAATAATACGAATGATTATTTATAAATTTTATTTTTTCATTATCTCTAATACCTACAGTAAATTAAGAATTTGTAGCATTAGTGATAGTTTATGTATCATTGTAATGGAATTAGTGGCATAACTTTTATATTTTTTATTGTTGTTGTTATATAACTTAAAATAATGAGATAAAATTGGTTAACAATAAAATTATGCATACATACATAACCGTATGTAATAATTATTATCATAAATAAATTTAAATTGATTACATATCCCCAAAATATTTTTCTAGCTATTGCTCCTTGCAGAGCTTGATTATAAATCTAGGTTTTTATTTAATTTATTTAAAAAAATAAACCATATGGTTTTTGAATAAGAATAAAAAAAGAACGTGGAAAGCCAGAGCGATAGAAGTGAATCTTCTTTGGTGACGTTGTCCGTAAATGCAGGAATAGATCTAATTATATTAAACTGCTGAGAGAGAACTTTAATCAAATAAAATTCGAACTTCATTTATTGTATGAAAATATTTTCATTCAATGTTCTGCATCATCGTTTTCCAAGAAAGACACAATAGGTGTGCGGTAACTAAAGTAGGATATAAAAATCCTCGATTGTAGTCAATCAAAGAAAATGTGAAAAAACTGCATCAATATGTGGTTCTGTATATTGTTTTTCCTTCTCTAGAATCAGTATTCATTGTCAAATTCAGTGTCCGTTTCAAGAATTCAATGAGTGGCTTTGCTTCTTCTGAAGCAAAATTAACATTAAAGTCTCCAGTTGAGATAATCGGCATTTAATCATCATCGGGTCCAATGATTGCAGCAGCCTCTGATGTGTACAGCACTAAAACTTTATGGATAAAGATGATAAAAGCTGCGACAGAACTACCTGGTGATTATATTGATATATAGACTTTCGCCTGAAATTGCTGCTAGTTTTGCTTTTTTTTTTCTTTCACGAAACTCTTTTCCTCTTTTTGCATTTGTTCTAGGCTATCTGACCAGAATTAATTTTGATTCAATGGAAATAAAAATTAATAATATAAACTTAATGCATCACTAACAGAAGTCAGTGTGTTTGTTTACAAGACGCTATCCGTAGCGATTTTGGCGCAAACGTTAGTGACATATGCACAATGCCCCAGACACTCCCGAAACTGGAAGAACCATATAATGGTAATATTTTGGGTGCGTTTATTCGTTGAAAACGGCGCGTTTATTACATAAAAATTACGAAAATACGCGTTACGAGAATAGCAAGGGTACCCACTTAATGTCATCAATACCTAGGCGCCTTTCGTCCACAGCAGCAAGATATACTTTTGATGCACAATTCCCCCTTAGCAATCGTCCAACTTTCTCACAGATATGACGCAGGTCACGTGGTGTCCCCCCGCTCTCTTTTCCTCCCGCTCGCTATCTCCTCACCATGGCGACGTTTCGGGGGGATGGGGGAATCACTACTTCCGTTTGCTTTTTCACTGTTACGCAAAACTAGGTAAATTTCCCATTCACTCCCGTCCTCAAAGAAGTTTCACTTCCAAAACATTGTATGCATATATAGCGTAAACTTTGCAACTGAATATATGCTGCGGAAAAAAATCTTTCTTCTACACTGCATAGGTCAGAAATCAATCATTTTTTTAATTGGAAGTTCAAAAGTCATTTTTCTATGAGGCATATTAATACTAATCTGTAAGTTTCATAGACTTCTTTACAAACGAAACTTTCAACATTAACTTTATACAAAAACAATTTCAACAGGAAGTAAATCAGAAAAAAAAAAAACTACAAACTCCAACTCAAGATTCGAACTGTGATATTAATTTTCACATTTTATGTTTTACAAATCAGTTACAGAGACAGTTTTCGTATAACTAATATAGCGAACGATTTACTTGAACGAATGTAGTTATACATAAACCAAACAATTTATAAAAAATGTATATAATTAATTAACCAAATAATATTTTAACAACTTCATACTTTATTCTTAAAAAAATTCGTATATTATCCAAACTTTTAATAAAAATTAATTAAATAAAAAATTAAATACAAAATTAAATTGCCTTTCATTAACTATAATTAAAAAGTTATTGTTTAGAGCTGCCATATTTTCAAACGAAATGAAATTTATCAAGAAAAATCGAAATGTAACACAACGGATCAGATTTTAAATTTGCGTGCGCATTATATGAATAGCATTACTAGCTACGCGTCTTGGGATTCAAGAAAGAAAGCAAATTGGTATGAATTTTTTCTAGAACGGAAAAATAGGTTAGAAAAATGCTCTTTTCCCCTCAAATTATTTGTCTGGCGTACATAGAGTACGGGTACGCTGATGAATCGTTTATCACATGAATATTTTGAATATATTTAGCTCAGGATAAGTCATGATTGGTAAACAAGGTCAAAGCTGTGTTTTTTTGGAATAGAACGTACCCTTTTAATTCGTGATATTTGGAAGTGGACAGATTATTTGAATTAGAAATATGATGTATTTAATATTTTAATTGCATTTTTTTTTGTTTTTTATAATCATTTTTATTTATTAAAAATTCAAAATAATTTAATTATAGTTTTTATTTTAGTATTGGAGAATGTATTTCGATTTAATTATAGAAATCAGGTGAAATCTGATTTTTATAGGTCTTTGTGGAATCAATATCATCACGATATCGAACTATTAGACTTTTTGACTTGAAATTTGACAGGCATGCTTATTTCGTTGAATAGAGATCCTGAAAGAATGGGTTTTCGGAAATCGACTCCGAGGGATAGAGGGGGTTGAATACCGGGGACGTCAAAGAAAAAAAATCTCGTTTTTGAGCGATAAAACTTACAGACTTAAAATTTGGAAGACATGGTCCTTTTTTGAGATTTATTGTTTATCGTTTTCTGTTTTTTTTTTTTTTTTTTTTTTTTTTTTTTTTTTTTGTAGAGATCCGCAATGTACGGGATTTGTGAAAATCATCTCGTACAGCGGCATAAAAGATAATATTTATATATCGATTGACAGATGAACCTCGTAAATACTAGGGTATTGAGTTTTATTTATTTATTTTACTTTATTTTATTTGCTAAATTGTCTTTCCTGAGAGTTTAATTTGTAATTTACTTAAAATTATTTAAAATATTATTTAAATTTTAGCTTCATTATATATATAAAATTTTTTGTTTCTATATTTCTATTGTCCTACTTTTTCAATTCACCCGTGCGAATAACGAGTATACCTTCCAGTAGTGTATATTTTTGGATTAATTTGGTGTTACGTTCACCTAACATATATCAAATTTCGCTGCAATTAAATATTTTTTTTTTATTTCTTTGCTTTTACAATTGAAATAAAACTCTTGTCCGTATACTCCCGCTTTTGTTACCTGGTGTGAAATTCGAGACTATTTCAATTGAGTTTAAACGACAACAATAGTGTTTGATGAATCAGGTTTTTTCCCTTTCATAAACAAACGAATCAGTATTCGTTTTACCAACAATACGAGCTCTAAGGATAAAAAAAAGTTACACATTGGACCGGCATGCTTGAAATTAAAAAGAATGGTACATCTGCTTTGGAGTTGCAAGTTATCATATTTTCATGTTCATTTGAGCATGCGATACGCGCAAGAGGACTTTCGAACGCAGCGTTTGTGCCAAGGCATAAAAAACAGTTCATGCCTTCAAAAAAATCATGTCAGCTCACACTGTTGTATTAGTCACATCATTTCTCATAGGCGAAAATTTGTAAAAAATTTAGTAACTGGGCGATTTGGGCAGATATGTCTAAGAAACTGCAGAACTAAGAAACCTACCTCATGAGCTTCCAAAAGGTAGGTGATGTAATCAGAGACGTCTTAAGACTCTTTGAGGCCCTGTGTCCAAAGAAATTTTAAGATTTTTAGGCCCTGGGCCCCTAGGAAAATGTAGGCCCTACCTGAAATCTTTAAAAGTAGACAGTATATAGCATGCATCCAAACGGTAATTTGAAACAAATGTACACGACTCATAATCTTAAAAAACCTAGCACAAACCGGCTCAACCGATGACCGTATTTCGACTTAGTGAGTTGAATGATTGTTCCTGGTATTAGGCCTAGGCTTAGACATGGACAACGGTCATCCCATAATAATACAATCTTACCACTTTTGCCAGTTGATGTGCAGTTTGAAATTCTTTGTTTTTCGGAAAATATGTACGGGAATAAAATTTGAGCATTAAAATGATCCGGATCATGATCTTATTAAGATAGAGTCGACAACGCGCGCGAAACGAGGCCCCACAGAGGGTGAGAGGCCCTGGACCCGGACCCAGTTGGCCCAGTTGGGACGTCTGTCCCTGGGTGTAATCATTAATTACGCAGTATGTTGATTGTAGTGATGTTACTATTTCACGTTTCTGGCACGTGGACACAGCAAGGCCCACCCCCATCTTCAACCAAACTCAAGAAGGCTCAGATGAACCAGACCATGAGAAGATCGACATGTTGTAAGATATGTGCAAACTGATCCAACAGTCACTGTTACGGACATCTAGCTAGCAGTGGGAGCCTCTGTCGATCATTCTTTAAGTAATCCTACCATTTGTCGATGACTTTATGACGTAAGTTTAAAATTCATGAAGACCATTATAATGACTGCTTTCAGTATCGTAGCATCGTCGTCAAAGATTAAAACGGTATCGTGCTAGATGTGTGGCATCGATTGGTCTTCACCGACAAGTCCGCTTCTGTGTTGGATGAGACGGCAATAGAATTGTTGTGTGGAGACAACGTGGTCAACGCCAGGATCCACGGTTCGCTAAGCAAAGTTACGCAGTCAGAAGATCTGGTGTCATGGTGTTGATCACAATTACGTATGATGCTAAATCACCTTTGGTTTTCGTTAAAGGCTCTTTGTTAAGCCAACTTCGTTCAAGAAATCCTGCAGCTATTCCTGAATTCCTAGTTCCAAGCACTTTTCTAATAAGAAAATGCTTGACATTGTTGTCAACTCTAGAGCTTGTATGCAACATGTGGATAACTTACCACGACCACCATTTTCACGAGACCTGCCTCCGATCGAGAATGTATCGGATGACATGGGACGAGAAATCACCACTACGGTCGTACTACTTAATCTATTGGAATTACGTGTCAATGTCCAAGCAAAATAGGGTGGAGTGCTTATAAAACACCTGCATTATACATTACAAAAGCTCTAGGGAACTTGTATTAAGAATAATGGTAATCTTATTCCATAATGAATGGTACCACTCTGCATTTTGCTCAATAAATTTCATATATTTCTGCCTCAAATTGTAATAATATGTTCTTCTTAACCAACCACATCAATATCATTGCATTCTGATAATGGGCAAAATTCATGTGACTGTGACGTCACACGAAAATTAACATGAATCACATGTTTCCAGGCAATTAATTCAAACGCTACTCTGTGTTGCCAACTTCAACTTCTTAAAAAAAACTTTCTCTTAAAAAGTACATATTGGTTAACAATAACACACACAGCGCACATGAGTAAACAAAATATAATGTAACAACTTTTCTTTTATCTTCAAAACTTTTTGATGAATCTTTTTTTCTTAAAAGTTTTTGAATGTTTTTACCCAATTTTTCTTTTTTAAAGATTCGAAGGCTGTGGCTGGCTCAACCACTCGCTCCTTCCAGCGTCTTCTATTTGTAGCGACTCCTCTCCAATTTTTAATTTCAAAATATTTATTTCTCAATGTTATCCAACCATCTAGTTGTGAAGGAATCTATACGCGTCTATGACTAACCCCTTGGGGACTTTTCTGGGGCAATAATTTTACCAACCAACTTTCACCGAAGAAAGGAAACGTGATTATGCAAATTAAGTATATTATTTAAATTCTGTATTCGCGAGTTTTGGGAGTTAGTTGGTGAGTGGAGGATCGTGAACTGATTAAGTGCAAATCTGAGTTTATCAATTGAAAAAGTCTAAGAGAGGATCACTCGTCGGTGATTAAATCCGGATAAGAGGATCGCATTCAAGGAAGGCCTCAAGTGTAGGACTCGACTTCATAAAAGAACAGGTATCGTGATCCTTATTTAAATAGAAGTTAGCTTATTAGTGCGCGATGTAGTTTATATTGAGCTTGTATAAGTTATCGTGGAATCAGTTGAGGGTCCGTATTATTATCCCCAGGCTAACGAGTCTCACCTTCGCGCTCTGATGTCTGATCATTTATCTTAATTAGATTATTATTGTGCTTGTTTGATATTTTGTGTCAATAAAATAATTAGAGTGAATCATGTCGACTGATTATTCAGTTTCTTCCACACATCTAGCCCGGGTCTGAGGGTAGACAAGGGGGATCAGAGGGAAGCAGGAACTGACAAGCATTACATAGTTTGTGGTCTTCCTTTAGCTCGGATTCCCTCAGGTTTTTTAAATATCAAGATCTTAATGGGGTTATTTTCCAAGCTTCTCCAAATATGGCCAAGCCATCTTAATCTTTTCCTTCGGATGACTTGCGATATTTGTGGTTGCCGATAAAGCCTGTACAGTTAAAGTTATATCTGGTTCTCCACAGTCCTTCTTCTTGCAGTGGGACAAAGACAACTGTGAGAATTTTTCTCTCCAACATGTCCAGTTGTCACGGGTCTATGCGGAATTTTCCAACCAACAAATCCTCCTGGGGAAAAATAATCTTTAAAATTTAATTTATTGGAAACCTTCCTGCGAAGAAGAAGGTGTGAGTATGCAAATTAAGTCTTGTATATAAAGATTAAACTTTAAATTAAGATGTAAAGAGATTAGAGAGAAGTTAGACTGTTATGGCTAGCAGTAATAGATTAAACATAAATTGAGCGTGTGGATACTTAGCAGCTGAATATTATAATATTACAGTTGACGATTTGTCAAATAAAAATTAAATTAGATCAAGTCGCTAAAAGGATTAGAATATATTGCTTGGGCGTAAGTGATCTGTTTTATTTATAGTCTTCTCGTATCTCGTCGGTTTCGCTATTGTAATTCATATTTAGAATTTGGGTGCATCTCTAGACTTGGTTAATAGATTTTGCGTTGTTGATATTGAAAATAAATTAAAATTATTTTGGAATATAGCTAGTCTTCCTTCCGACCTCCCCACACCGAGGGAAGAGATGGCTCTTCCCTCACACAGTGAGTGCATTATATCTTTGTTGTTAAAAAAAGGTCCATGTTTCTCTCTTGCATAAAGCAAGACAGGTAATATTAGTGTTTTGTAAGTTCTTAGTTTAGGTTTGAGGCTGATTAAGTTTAGATATTAAATGTCTTTTCAGCTCGTAGAAGCATTTATTAGCCAGTTTGATTCTGTTATCAACTTCTACTCTGTCAGTTTATTTTTTTTTTCATTAATTATTGTGCCAAGGTATTTAGATTCATCAACCTTTTCGAAGGTATAACCATTAATACTCAAGGTTATAATAATTTACCATTAAGGATTAGATTTCCATAAATTTCGCTTTTACCCAATTATAAAATTAAAATTTTATTTAAATTTTACTTATATATAACAGCAAGTACAAGTTTAATGTATGTTTTAGATTTAATGGAGAACACGTGATTTCCTTTATTATGTGATCTTCATGGATTCCATTCATTCTTTCCTGGTGCCACTTTTTTTGCTATCTTAAGGCCGTATCACACATAGTATTTGGAGCAATTTTCCTTGAAAGCAAACAATTCCGAACAATTTCTACCTAGTTGCCAGAGCAACGGCTCCAAACAACTTTTTCCTAGTGAGCTGAAAAATTTGTTCCAAATAAAAGTTGCTTGAAATTCCAGCCTATAGGGTTCTTCGGCGCCCTACGTCATAAATAAGATGGCGGTAAAGATGGCAGCTTCGGCTTCGCCAAACGTATCAGATATGGCGTATAATATTTTAATGGTGTACAATATTTTAAAGAGAATGGGGCTGCACTTCTGCTTGCCCCCGTCATCAAAAGCGCTAGCGAAATAAAAGAAATAGTATTGGATGTTCGTTTTCCGAAGCAGAAAAATCGGTGAGTAATTTTTCAATGTGGAGATAGAGCGCGGCTGACGTCAGAGCATGTCGTTTTGTTTACGGCAACCCTTCACCTTCAGCTGCGTGAAAAATTGCCCCAAAAGGTTGCTCCAAATACGCGTGTTGATAGGGCCTTTAAAATGCAGTCAAAATATTTTTTAAAAAATTATTCTGTTATTTTTTTTTTTATTTTCTTAATAATATGAATAATAAATACTTTGTGAAAGGAAATACCAAATTAAATGCACGTACATTGCTTCTCCCAATTTGCTGCATTACAAAATAATAAATTTATTCGGCAACTTACGAATTATATTTTATCAATATGCCATAATATGATTCCAAAGACTAAAATCCATAATTTTTTTAATAATAAGACAAATTTTCTTCAGTGAAATAAAAGTCAATTGTATCCCTCTATGCTCGGTTCTTCGTTGTTGCTATTACACAGATTTTTACTGACGAAATTTTTACCTAAATCTACTTTGTACGATACGGTAATGTTGAGGGGAAATGAATATGACTGGATATTTAAACTCTATTGTCCCAAACCATTTAAGAAAATGTAACAATTTCGGAGAATTCAGGCATCATTGTTTTTGTGAATAAGTTATTGTTGAACTTTTCCCCCTAAAATCATTGTTATGAAGCTTTAACAGATGAAAAAGGAAGATACCCCGAACTCTATATATTTCACGTTGTCGCATCACATGCTGTCATGATTGTATTTCATTGTGCAATGGCCCATATTTTTCGATTACTTTCCTCGTAAAAAGAAACTTAAAATGTCTTCCTTATTTCGACACTTTCTTAGCTATTTTTTAACAAATAATTCGATTCTTACAGAAAATCAGAAACTGGAAGTTTATGCAAATATTTAGAGAGAGCCGTGTATATCGTTAATCAGTACTGATAAGTTTACGTAATGTTTGAATATTTCATGTTTTGATCAACTATTTTTTATTTGTGGGATCAATATTATTAATTGGTACTTACCGAGTGTAGCAGTGGTCCTTAACCCCCGGGCCGCGTACCTGTACCGGTCCGTGGATTAAATGGTTCCGGGCCGCCCAAGGAACATTAAATTATTTCCATTTTATTTAATATGGTGTATTTCTCTCGGATTTGTGTTATTTCCCACACGGAAATCACTTTATATTCCATGTTAAATCATTTTAAATTCATTTTTGGTGTAATTGTATTTTATTCTGAAGGCATATTTAAATACAATTAAACTACAATTATCAATCAAAACAATCTAAAATACAAACAATCAACGCCCCCCTATTAGCGGACAGTGGTAAAATCGTCAAATATTGACCAGGTCACGGTTATTAAAAGGCTGAGTAACACGGGATTTTTGGAACAATGGATTGGCGACTCTTTTTCTGAATTGTCGCCAACACGAACACAACTGCAACTTAGAAGTCGGCAGTTAATTCTTTTTACATGAGGTTTCTGTAAACAGAATCCTAGATACCGAAAGCCAGTTCATCACATGGAGTAGAGGGCTTCAGCGAAATCCTATTTCAGTCCACACCTTTCGCAAATTGCTCCAGCTCTTCTGTATGTTTTATGCAATATATGAGGATAATTCGCTTTGGGATAAACAAATATGTGGACTAAAGTGGGATCTAACCATTTAAAAGGGTTTAATTAATTTTCTCTTCTGAAAGTACACTATTCGTTTCGCTTTTCATCAAATTCTTTCAAATTCTGAATTACTTATACTGCACGCGCTGCAATCTCATCGTTTCTGGATTTTTTTTGTGTTTGCTTCATTTTGTATACATTTCGTATAATCAATGAGCTACAACATCAAAAAAAATAATATTAATACCTTAAGATTTTAAAAAATTAAAAAATAAAATTTATTTCTTAAACGTTTGCATTTTTGATAAAATTTCGCATAATATTCGAAATTTTACTTATAATATTGCACTAATTTATTTTGAAAGATTTGTTTTTTCTGAGGTTTACTTTTAATAAAAAGTGTATAGTTGATTTATTTTATTAATTTTTCAAAACTTTTAAATGCATACATGAACCTGTAATCGCTGTAACCGTTAGTATCCTGTTTCAATTTCCCGCATCGAACGAATTTTTCCGCCTTCGATTCTAAACCGTACCCGATTTTTAATAGCATTTACATTGAAGTGTTGCTTCGTTAGATTCGAATAAATACAGTAATTACAAAATCGTAAATCCATCTAAAGAATTAAAGGTTTGAAAAATAGTACAAATGTATTTTGCATTTTTGATACCACTATATCCATTCCATAATGAATAGCATTATCATCCATTTTCCTTTTATTTATTCTTAAATAAAACCAAGACAATATCAGAATAATTCTACTTGGTCAGTTCATTTTTTCCAACAAAATTCTTTAGATCTCAAAATTTTTCTCATTAATTTCGAATTTTTTAAGAAAGCTCTTGAAATATATTTCATTTAGATTTAAGTGGGAAACAAATATAAGATCAATTCAGACGACCATTCTTTTCCAAATTCACAGTTTACTCATTCCTAAGAAGCTTTAGAGAAGCAGAGCAAAACATTTTTTCTTTGTGTTTTTATCTCTCAAGTCTACTCAAACTAACCTTGTGGCAATGCAATCAATAGCAGTCTAAGACCTGAGTCATCAGAATGTTTGCACACATAACATATTTGGCTTCTTATTTTTGTAGTTACTCAATGCTAATTTCGCCAATTTCCCCGCCAAATCGTTCATTTTCCATTTCATGTTAAAACCTTTCTTGGAAAAATTCACTTAATTACTACTTGTTGTACGATTTGATAAATAATGTTGCTCTCACAGCCACAGAAACAAATTATCAATTAATTATTTTCCCTGTCTGGATGAAAGAATTTAGTCTGGATTTGAGTCAATAAAAAGAATTTGGTTAACAAACGTGTCGCCATCTATTGGCATAAATTAATTTTAAATATTTTACCAAAAATGACTGTATAGTCATTTATTTTTAATTTTTAAAAAAATATAAATTAATAATTTTTTTAAGCGAATAAATATTTATTCTAAAATTTAAAAATTCATTTCTCTTTCGTAATTTAAAAAAAAATTTCTAATTGGGATGGGGATATCGCATTTAACAGTCAGCGCACGCAACATTTTAAGAATTTATTTCGAAATAATAAAAATAATTAGCCCCAACTCCAAAATTTTAAAAAAAAAATTTTAAAAAATTATTATTTTGTAAAAAAGTTGCATTTGCAAAAAAAAAAGAGTAATTTTTGTTGCTTTTCAATTTTTTTGAAATGCAAAAATGAGGAGGGAGGGGTGGGTATAAATTGTACAAATTAAACATGTTGAAAATACTTTTGATGAACTCGTAAAAAAGGCTACCATTCAAAAAAAATACCGTAAACAACAATATTATTAAGTTGACATGACTTTAAAATTTAAAGAAAAAAAATATTTACGATTTTTTTGGTATTTTGATTAATATATAAAAATTGAAAAATAAAATTATCCTATAATATAATAAATCCTTAAGAAAAAACACCGTAAAAACATCTGCTTCTTTACACTGTGCGTCGGAACAGTTTTCCAACTACAGGGGTAGAGCAAATTGGTGTCGTAAGAAATGAATCTGTTCAGAGTTACAACCTCAATTTATGTTAAATGATAAAAGCCCATAATCATATTTTATACAATATTATTATGTGTATCAAAAATATGTATTTTCTTGCATTTATATACTAATTGTAAGGCATGTGAAATTTATAAAAATATTATTACACAATTTCGCGACCCGAAGGTCACGGGTGTGAGAGGGTTCGAAGAAGAAGCAGTTATGATCTTAAAAATATTTACTTTTATTCTATCTTCAGCACTTTATGAAAAAAATAATTTTACTACTTAACAAGAGGAGCAATATGAAATCCTAACCCTTAATCGGATGTATAGATTATTGAAATTCACTTATCTGGATTTGAAGCTTCTTGTTATGATCCTTCTCGAAGCCCGATAGCTCGGCCAGCTCCAAGGTTGTTAACTTCACTAATTCTTGGTGGATTCTACGACGACTATTAATTTCAAGACTTGCGACCACTCAGTCGCTGTCCCCCTTTCCTAATACTTGGATTTCACTCTTAACGATCAGCCATTATTCTCACATCCTCAACGACAGGCACTTAAATAGTAGTTACATTTGCATAAAATTAAGTCACTTCTGCGGAAAGCGATTTTTAAACTAAAACCACAGTTAAAGACCTTTTTTTTCCAAGAGGATCAGTAGAAGATTTACAACACTATACAACTATATAATAAATGTATATATTTTCAGATACTAGAATAATCTAGACATAAAATATGGTGCATGGCTTTGTATAAACTGTAGTATGTTGGGAGTGTAATATCGGACCAACAGTTCAATATCGGTATTCGGTATTTTTTAGATCTTAATACCGGGATACCGGTTTTAATACTGGTAGTAGAAATTTTAGAAAAAGAAAGAAAATACAGGGTGCTTCTTTGTTTCATACGCCAGTTTTATTAGAGGGTGTAAATATCACAAAAAATAATTTGTAACTAATACATTATAAGAGTTTATAAAGAATCACAAAAAAGTAAAGGAACATGTTATTTATTTAAATCACAAAAAAAGTGTAAATATCACTATTCAGTCTGTGGTACTGTTACAAATTTTTGGAGAATGTGTTCTTAATTCTTATTCATTATTATCTTATTCTTATTCATTATTAAGGGTTATTATTTATAATGAATCCGAAAAATATTTTGAACCCTAAAGTATGATAGGCAAATCAATGCCAATAACAAATTCACCAATTTAAAAAAAAATATCGAAATATTACGCACATTCTTCACAACTACAACCTTGTTTTCACAGATACAAGTATCAGATTACGAATCCTGTGCATGTGTAGTATCGCTCTGAGCTGTAATGGGATAGTTTTGGCCCGCCTCTTTGAATAATTCACATATTTTATCGCTTCTCTTGATTGTTCGATCACAGTCTAATTAATTTCAAAAGTTAGGGAGACATAAAAACAAAAGCGTATACTATTTTGCTATGCTGGCGATCCCTGAACATACAGTGGAGACAGTAGCGCACACAAAAAATTTTCAAGGGGGGGAGTCCATGTCGAAATCCCCCCAACTCGTATCATGCCTCAAGACAACACCAATTGATTCTTCTGATTTTGTTAACAAAAAATAGCAAAAAATAGACTATTGAATTAATAATTAGCATTAATTAATAAAATAATTTGTTTTTCCAAGTACTTAATTAAATTTTACGTTATATATATATATAGGATTATCATCAATCGAAAACAACTCAAGGGCTTTGGGGAGTGTCCGGACCCCCAGGACACCCCCCTTGTGTGCGCCACTGAGTGGAGACATTTTAAAAAATCTCTAGTAAATACAGAAAAAACGGTACATTAACTGGTGAATACCGGTGTTACAAAATAGTACAAACGCATCAAAATACCGGTATTCGGTATCGCGGTATACCGATATTGCAATCCCCAGTAATATGAAAACTATTTATGAAGGTAGAATTTTTATGAAAATGAAGGGGAGGGGGATATATAGAAAAGCTGGAAACTACTGAATTATGATATATAAGGAGCTATAAATTTATACTTGTCAAATTTGTGTTGTGTTGAACCCACTGCTATAAAATTTTCAGAATTATCGAAATCAAAGTGAAGTTTACGCATTAAAAATTGTGTGTGTGTGTTTATTTTCTTTTTAGTTGTATTAAAAATACTTTGAAGTTTATGTAAAATATCGTTTATATCCATCCCTTTTTATTTTTCCTATACTGTTTAGTTTTTCTATTTTCTGATTTCAGGCGCTATTGTTCAGGCATAAAATCCAAGTTTATTAGCCAATGAGGTAAATGATGCTTTTCAGTCTTGTTGTGTGTGTATTCAGTACCTGTTTATATTTTATATAAACCAAATACTCTTTTAAAAACTTTTCGAAGGCTGAAACTTTGAAAAGCCCCTTTTAATTTGTTATTTTTATATATAAAGTGAAAATCGCTTAACACGAAATTAAAGTGACTGAAATATATTTTCATGTTAAAAGAATTTCTTGTTAAAAGATATTGCAAAAAAATACCCCATATATCAATAAAATAAAGTTTATTGGAGTTTATTTTATTTTCCTAGACATGTATATGTGCAAGTATTTAATAAAAATCTCTCTCAATGAAACAATAAATTCACAAAAACTAAAAGAAATTTAATACAAAATTTTTAAGTTTTTTGAAAGACAAAAGCATTTAGTGAGTTTTTGGAAAATAATCTGATATTTTCCTTTGCATTGTCTCTTTTAGCATCAACTTGTTCGATGTCGTCCATTTGTTATTCATTTCACCACTGGAATGTGCGTCTAAATAACTGCGCATACTTTTCATGATGTTCCTCTTTTCGGATGAAGTGGGAACAGGAACTGCATTATTCATTTCATTTTCGTCGTCAGAATCTGCATCAGTGATATTTTCTGAGCTTTGAACAAACTCCAAAATGTCTTGGTCTGGCATAATAGGCTGTATTATGCCAGATTAAACCAATTAAATTTCTTACACTGACTTCATTATTAAAGATGTGGACGCCGCAGCTAAAGGTATAGGCGTACTTTGGTTAACGGAATTTAAATCAGTGATGCGTGTACAGCGACGTGTTCGAGCAGAATGGAATGTCGTTACTGGCATGCCTAACAGACTTATCAGGACTCCTACAAAATGAACCATGCACACGATCAGCAGTGTCTTCTATTACGAAAACTCAAGGATGCTTGCCAGTTTGAGATATCAAAGTTCCAGTCTCCTTTAAAGTTCTTTCTCACTGGTGGATAAATTTAAATGTCGGAAGCAGGGGCGTAGCTACTGCCGCCTCAATGATACAGGGCCCCCAAGCTACGGGGGCCCCAACATGTGTAACTACAATTCCACTAACAAGTCTCTCGTATCTAAAAAAGGGCCCCGAAGGAATTTTGATACAGGGCCCACCCAGAACTAGCTACGGCAGTTGGTCGGAGGTCGACATTCCATTCTGTTCGAACACTTCGCTGTTTACACGTGACTGATTTAAAATCCGTAAACCAAAGTACGCACTGCTCCTTCTACTGTGGCGTCCACATTTTTACTAATGAAGTCAGTGTAAAAAGGTTATTGTCTGCGATTGTCGAATAATGCACGCACGTTCGGCCAATCGGACTAGACCCAAAAAATCTCGGATAGTTTTCCAATCTATGGATGAACAGTTTATTACATTCTAATGAGTAGTTCCGTAATAATAAGCCATTACTTTCGGATTCTTTAAGCCCGGACAGCCTGTATTATGCTTTTCAGTTAAAGCTTAATTTTTATTCAATTTCACTTCAGAATCTAATCTTAATACCCAAAGAGGCACAGTTTGTCGACTTCATCCCTAGAATGGTTCGCAAGTTTCGATTCGAATGAAGAGTCTGACATGTTTTTTCAAAGATTTTTTTAATAATAACGACCAATTATTTTTTAAATGTCATAAGAATGGCTAATTTTTCATATGTAGCAAATACAAATCTGACATAGATTTCAAACAAAGCAAAATAATTCGATACCATGACATTTTTGTGCTACATCATCTCATAATGGGAAATGTTTTGATATTATCAACAATGTCTGCAATTTTTATAAAAGTTTTGCTTCCTTTTTCTTAAAGTCATAAACTACCTTTCTAAAAAAGAACGATATACGTATCAGAAAAATGAACCAGCTTTTATCTGCATTTAATCTTTTAAAGTACTATTGTAAGATCTTAACAATATGCCTTCCTTCGAGAATGACTCTGGCCTCAATAACCGATTGGCCATGATCGCGAACTCGTGGTTGACGTTATTTCTGTTGAGTCATGGGTTCGAATCCAGGTACCTCTAAAAATCTAACGAGCAGAGATGTTGCTGTAGTGTAAACCTGACGGGCTCAAAATTTTCATATTGATGTAGTGTGGAAGAATATGGTGCCGTTCTAATAATTTAATTTTGGTTTAAAATTACGCTAATAGCCCAAATGTAACTTCGAAATGCGACAATAATAAACAGCTAATTCAAAATACGTTCTCTCTTATTGAATTTAATTAAAAAATTTCTCTTCAATTTCTAAATTTAGCTCTCTAAACCCTTTTTAATATGCACATTTGAACTATTTTTAATTCAATTCTTATACTATTATTGGATTTTTTTTCCGCCTTGTTAACTGATTTCTTATTGACAAATCCAATTTTCTAATTTGTATATCATGTTATGACTAGGTTTTAAATATTTGGGTTGTTCATAGATTTAAAGCTGCTTTAAAAAAATTCATTTCTTGTAGTGTAATGTGTGTTTCTAAATTATGTCAAGTTTTCAATAAAAAATTGTAATGATTTAAGTCCAGAATAAGATTTTCACATTGGAGAAAGGGGTTTTATAACCGATTGAATCTTGTAAAATGTTTTCTCAGCATTTAACGATAACAAAATTTAATTATAAAATCAAACTTTAAGTCTTAAAATTTATTTTTGCATAACCATTTGTTAAAGATACATTTTTTTGTTATGTTATGCTACACATTTGCAATCTCGATAAAAATAAGTTGTTAAATTTATTTTCTTTGTATTGAGAGTAGATGTTTCTAACAATATTTTGAAAAAAATTCCGCATTGTGAACCACTGCATCTGAAATTACTTTCTCAACTGCTCATAAATCCTTTCATAATTTACAAAATTTTGAAAATATGAAAAAAAATCCTCATACTCTGTGTATTTCTTAAAAAATAAGATAACCTGAATTAAATATTGATTATAAAAAAAAAATAACATCGAAGAAATGTCTCTAATAACAAAATACTCTCTTTAAAAAAAAAAAAAAAAGGTACTGTCTCTATACATGTTGATCTCTTTTCAAAACGTTTATTCCACTAAAAATTATATAACAAATATCGCTAACATAGAGCGAATGGCCCTTTCAGCCGCGTCCCGTCATTTTGTTCGTACAACTGTCCGTTACAAGAGTACACAGCTTCTCATTTAAATAGCGCCATCTAGTGGCATACATGAACCCTAACATACTCCCCCCAATCAAGAAATTATTCTTGATGTAGAGGAAGTTTACAAAGTTTATGAATTGGTCTTTTAAATAGACCTTTAACAGTTTTAAGAGTTACTACTCTTACCACACCATCCTTACCTGGATGCGTTTCAATTATTTTACCTAAAGGCCAGGTTGTTGGAGGAATATTATCCTCTTTTACAATTACAATTTCTCCAACTTTAAAGTTATTGTTAGGATATTTCCATTTAGTTCTGTTTTGTAAATTACTTAAGTAATCAACTTTCCACTTCCTCCAAAAACCTAATTTCATTTTTTGGACAATATCCCAACGGGAACGAAGAGAAAGTTTATCATCATTAGAATGCTCAGGGGAAGAGGTAAGAACCTCACCTATGAGAAAATGAGAAGGAGTTAAAATATTTAAACTATCTGGATCATTGTCACTATCCAAAGAGACTAGAGGCCTTGAGTTCAAAATTGCCTCTACTTGTGTTAACAAAGTGCTGAACTCTTCAAAAGTTAAATTTGTGTTACCAATGACCCTTTTTAAATGGTATTTAACACTCTTAACTCCTGCTTCCCATAATCCTCCAAAATGAGGACTCAATGGAGGGCTAAAATGCCACTCTACATTCACTTGGGATAAAAAATAGCAAAAATTTTCATTTTTACTAAGTTTGGAAACAAATTTAAATATTTCTAACAAATTTCTCCTTGCACCAACAAAAGTGGTACCATTATCACAATAAATGTGCTTAGGTGCTCCTCTTCTAGCACAAAAGCGTTTCAATGAGGCAATAAAAGCCTCAGAAGTGAGATCACTCACTAGTTCCAAATGTAGAGCTTTGGTAGCGAAACATACAAAAAGGGCTATATATCCCTTAGTAGTCCTTGCTCCTCTACCTCTATATCTTAAAACATTGATAGGTCCAGCATAATCTACACCACAAGCAGAAAATGGCCTACTAGGAGTTACTCTATGGGCTGGCAGATCACCCATCAATTGCTTGGATGTAGTTGCTCTATACCTACAACATATAATACATTTATGAATACATTTTTTTACAATCTTTTTTATACCAATAATCCAATAATTCTGCTTAATAATACCTAATAATACATTACATCCAGCATGCAAATATAAAATATGATACATATTTACTATTAAGTTACAAATCTCATGCTGATTTGGCAAGATGATTGGGTGCTTAGCACTATATTGGAGTGTCGAATTTCGAAGTCGACCTCCTACTCGAACTAAACCATCTTTGTCTATGAAAGGACAAAGAGCAGATAGTATACCTTTGTTAGCTACAGGCTTGTTAGCTTTAAGGCAATTAATTTCCTCTTTAAAAAATAAATTTTGAATGTACGAAAAAAATTTTATTACTTGCCTGTCTCCTTTCATATGTGGTTAAAGGAGGGACATGACATTTACCTTTGAAATCTAAATTTGATTTCATCTTGCCAACTCTAGCTTTACAGTTTGTGATGTATCTAAAACAAAATGCAAAAAATATCAATAATTTTATAAAATGATGAAAGTTTTAAAAAATAAAGAGTCAATAAAGTCACAGTTGACTGACACAGGGAAGCTAAAAGCTGTCCTTTTTCTTTCCCTTGTCACTAAACTAGTCTGATCATCTCTTTTGGGTTGCTTAGGCCAAGAGTCCATTCCACAAGAGAGCCATTGAGGGCCCTCCCACCATAGACCACATCTAGGAAGTTCTTTAGGTGATAAACCTCTGCTTGCAATGTCAGCTGGATTCATCTTGGTGGGCACGTAACGCCAACTGTCCGCTGGAACCAAGTCCAAAATTTCGGATGTTCTATTGGCAATGTAAGGCTTCCAGTTCCTTGGATGAGAAGACAGCCAAGATAAAACCACTTGTGAATCAGTCCATGCATATAAGTGAACATCATACTCCTTAAAGATGTTCTTACAGGTTGCATAAAGTCGTGCAAGCAATAGTGCACCGTTGAGTTCCAATCTTGGAATAGACACAGGCTTTAGAGGTGCCACCCTTGATTTAGCCACCAGAAGAGTCACCTTGGTATTACCATCGGCTTGTGGCTGCACAGCATAGATGACCGAAGCGTAGGCCAACTCAGAACGCATCACAAAACCATGCAAAGTTACTTGTTGGCTAGCTGTGTGGATCCACTTGGGAATGTGGGTTGAACAAACTTGTTCAAACTCCTTCTGGAATATTTTCCATTTTGTTGCAAGTGTATCTGGAAGAGGACTGTCCCAGTCTAATTTCAGCAGCCATAACTGTTGATAAAAAATCTTAATAGACACTGTACATGGAGTCAGGAAACCAAGAGGGTCGAACAATCTGGCCGATTGCGAAAGAAAAGAACACTTAGTGATATTGTTTGGAAAATTTACATTCAAATTGAAAATAAAGGTATCTTTCACAGCATTCTAAGTAAGTTCTAGGGCCTTGGAGCATTCATCAGGATGGATTTCCAAATTAGAGGTATCTCCTACCCAATTTGAAGAAATACGGGAAAGTACATCTGGTGAATTGGAACGCCACTTCCTTAAGTGGAATCCTCTCGCTTCGAGTACTTTAGAAAGTGTTTTTATCGAAGTGATTGCCTCCTCACTTGAAGTGGCTCCTGCCATTAAATCATCGATGTAAAAAGGTTCTTTTATAAGGAATGAAACAGTAGGATTATCTCTTTCTAGCTCCAATCCCACTTGAAACAAACAGCGAGTAGCTAAATACGGCGTTGATGCTGTACCATATGTTACAGTACACAGTTTATATTCCCGTATTGGAAAGTCCTTTGATTCGCTCCACACAATTCGCTGTAAATTTTGATCTTCCTGATCAACTAGTATCTGCCTATACATCTGTTGGACGTCGGCTGAAAAGGCAATTTCATTTAATCTAAATTTCACTAAAATCGTGAAGGGGTCAGGCTGTAACATTTTACCTATTCCCAAAATTGAATTGAGAGAATTTCCATTAGAAGGTTTACAAGTGCCATCAAATACAACGCGTAATTTCGTTGAAACACTGTCACCTTTCATAACAGCATGATGAGGAAGAAAATAAATTTTAGAGTCCATAGAATTCAAATTTTTCCCCACGAGTGTCATATGTCCCAATGTTTGATATTCTCTCATAAAATTTTTATACTGTCTTTCAAAGTCCTTATCGACTTCAAATCTTTTTTCCATTGCAAGCAAACGAGAAATCGCTATTCCCTTAGTATTACCCAATCGTGAGGTGTCTCCGTATATTGGGTAATTTTACTATAAATCTACCTTGATCATTATATTTAAAATTGATTGAAAATGATCTTCACAAAATAGTTCCTCATCGGATAAAAATTGTTTTTTAACGGATAATTCCTCCGTTTCCCAAAACCTCTGAAGAAGCGAATCGGTTTTTAAGTCGTTCTCAGTGCTCAAAAAATGAGAATACAATTCATTTGGTTCCTTATTTTGAACATTAAGCTTTCCTGCTACAACCCATCCAAACATAGTTCTTTGAGCAATAGGTTCATTTTTAGAACCAACAATTTTTCCACTGCGAAGAATTTCAAAAAAACAATCAGATCCTAAAATTATATCACATTCTTTAGGACGCATAAAATCCTCATCTGATAGAGTAATTGATTTCAAATAGTCCAAATCCTTCACATCCAAAAACTCTGAAGGTATTGGTGACGTGACATTGTTTAAAATAAAAGCCTTCACTTCAATCCTCTCATTCGAAAACTTAGATCCGATAACTAGATTTACACTGCCTTTAGTTTGACCTGCAGTAACCCCTGCGATCCCGCGGAGAGAAATTTTACTGTGCTTTCTCTTTAAACCTAAAATATTTATAACTCTTTCTGAAACAAAACTACACTCAGACCCAGAATCTAATAATGCTCGGCATATAAGCGATTCATTACTATTATTATTATAATATATTTTTACATTTGCCGTGGGGAGAAAAGAAAGACTCAACTTACTGTTCACCGAAGCCCCTGAATAAAAACACAGCAATGTTAATTTCTCAATCAATTATTTCAGAAATATTATTCAAAATTACTTATCTCGTACTGGGTGCCTCCACTTTTCATGTTG
>BMAO01018820.1:0-21572 GCA_019973975.1 Trichonephila clavata | reverse complement strand
TATACATATTTAACGTTATATATGTAAGTTAATCATCCTTACATTTTTCTTCTGGCTTTGAAATATTACACATATTAATCATAAAATGTTTATATATTCAACATTAATATATGTTCATGTCTCTCTTCATAAATATAAATATAAGGGTTTATAAATATTGCCTCAAATGATTGAAAAACTTATACTAAAAATATTAAATAATATTAATTATTTTATTGCTGCTAATTTATTATGGACTAATTTTCAAATGATAAGATGAATCAAAATCACTGTTTTCATTGTGCATAAAAAATTTTTTGAATACTTACATATAATTTAGTTTACCAAATCCACAGTATGTAGCTAGTAGTGGAAAACCATTCTTGTGCATGCTCAAAATAATAATTATAATGATTGACAGTACTTGGCAATGTTTTTTGAATTCACAAAATGGGTAAACTGTGCTGCATAAACCTACCAATCTATGTACACCTACCAAGCTTGAACTCAATGAAGATTTTATTTTTCTCTTAATGACTACTGAATAGATAAACTCCTTTCTAAATAATTTCTCATTTTTAACTCCTTTGAAAAGGAGCTTGTTATGCATGTTTTTTTTTAAATAATTCTTGGTACTCAATGAAGCAATGAATGCATCTCATGGAGATGTTTTTATCAAAATGATTCTACAGATTTGCATCTCAAATTTTAAGCCTCTCTGAAATTAAACAAAAAGTTAATTGAGAAATTTCTCCCTGGATCTCTTTATTGCTAAGCGAATCAAATTATCCACACTTATGGATGATTTGATTTTTGTAATTCTGATTTAATTTCTGTGTACAATAAAGCATTTGTAATGCATTTAAGATTTTTTTTCACACTTTTTTTTAAAAAATTTCACTGTGCAATCCAGTACAAAGCAAATGTTGCACAAGCAGGAGAAAGAACTCCATAGTTGCCTTGCGAGTGAATATAGCAGCAGAAGTGAGCGGCAATCACAGATTGCACGGCTCCCCACTCATTTGCACGGATTTACAGAGAGGGCAGAGCGGAGAATCAGCCAGGTCAATCTTAAACAGATAGGCCTGCAGATAATCAGGTCCAGTGATGACTAAAACATGCCACTCCCTCTACCCTAAGTAGGCCTCCGAAAGTTGAGCAAATCTCTGGCCATCCAGTAGACAAGACCAAGATTTACCAACAGCCAGCTCCTTAAGAGTGGATATTCTTTTCTGATGTTTTTTATCCCTGAGAAGTCGGTTGGCATTACTAAGAAGAATGGGTAGAAAAATACTTAGGGAAAGCACATTTTTCTAGAGATATTTCATTAAATAAACTTTTGGAAATCTATTACATAAAAAGAATATTATATTACATATTTTATGATATGGTGATGTGTGTCAAGAACTATTCACATGCTGAAAGTGCTACAAATAAAAGGCTTGGATTTATTTTATTTTTTAAAAAAACTGAATATGTATAATTGTAAAAAACTTTATAATAATCAGAATCATGTTACTTTTTATTCATTCATGTATTGTTTTGTATTCTTTCTGGTAAAGTAATTATGTGCTTGATTTTGAGTTTGAAACATAACATTTATTGTTACTATTTACAGAAGTAGATTTAGGCAATGGCAAAATCTGTGTTAAAAGGGTGGGATCTTTTTTGTTCATGGTAGCATTGAAATATATTAATAAATTACAATATTGATTCAGATACTGCAAATTTCAAAAGAAAATAATTTAAATGACAAAATAAGTTCAACAAGAGACTGGAGTTCGTAAAACTCTAAAGTTTTTTAAAGTGGTAACAAGGTTTACCTTTGTGTAAATAAGTATAAATTATCATTTTAATTTCATTTTTTTATTATTAATAAATTTTATTAATTAATAAACTGCATTTATTTTTGACATTTTAATTGAGCTCAAAATGAATTAATAAGCAAAGACAAGCTTTATATGTGTTCAAAGACATCTTTTATGTTGCCTTTTTATGTTCCTAATGTAATTATAATGAAAATAGTGAAAATGAGATTACAAAATAAATAGGTTTACTTAGGTCATAAATTAGAAATACAGTAAAAATAAAAAACCATATCAAAGTAAAGTGGACATTATATGATTTCTTAAAATTTATTTATAAAAAAAAGGAGTATCTTATACCAAAAAATGGAGTATTTGATGTTTTCTTAAGCCAATACTTACTTCTGTGATTAGTAATCTTCTTTGGGATGCAGTTTCATCTTGCTCGTGCAAACTTAGCTTCGACCATTTACATAAACTCTTGGAAGGGCTTGATTTTCTTGTTTTTCCTTATTACATGTTCCATATGCTTAAAGAATACATATTTTTTATTGCTTATTGAAGATCAAAATTTATCAGACTTTTAATACATAGAAAATTAAACATTGCTAAATTTGTTAGTAATTAGTATGCTCCTACTGTTCAGGAATGATGAATACTGTTTTTTAAACCCTTAAATTTTGTAATATATATACCTTGAATATTTTTGCTTTAAATTGTTTAAAGAAGGCTATGTTAACAGTTTAAAAAAATAAATATATATATATTTGATAATATTTAATCACACAATGTGTATGTCTTAGCTTCTTCTTACCTTTTGAAGTTTGTTTCTATTGAAATTTCAGTTATTCTTTTTGAAATATTGTAAATTAATTTTTAATGAATCATGGTATGATTTTTATTTAAAACGGATTGATAACATGCTTATTTACATTGTTTTTATACATTTTATTAAATTTTTAGAATTAACATATATATAATTTCTTTTCTGGTAATGCTGTCATATGGATTTCTTGCATTATTTTTTACTGCAACTTCCTTATCTTTGTCATTTGAATATCCCATGATAAGATTATTTAAACTGATCAGAAAAGAATTAGGATTCTAAAGGGTTTCTTTTTTTAAAATACGTTATTCTGATAAGAGAAACAAAATACCTCAAAGCATTGCTATTATAAAATAATTTTATTGTTGAATGAAACTGTGATGCATTTTTTTACTCTTGTTTAAAAATTAAGTTATTTGAATAAATGATTAAATGTGAAAAATATTCATAATAATATTATTTTTATTTATTATAAAAGTTGCGTTTTACTCAGTTTTTCTAAATTGCAGGGGGGTGGGATTCTTTATTCAAAATTATGTTCAATATATTTTGAAACATAGCTATTTTTTATTTTTAAAAATACCCTCTCAGATACCTAGTTTAAGATATATTGAAATTGTTACTGCTTATCAAGTGTCATAGAACTTTTAAATTGTAATAAATTTTGGATTTTCTAATTGAACAAGTAAAGTCTGTAGTAATTTTACTATGCTGACATTTTTAATTGGAATTATGTGTGTTGCTTCAAAATATACTACATAAATATTAATGCATTGCTAGAATAATATTGCATGGTTATTAAACAAATTTTGTGTACATTACATCATATAATTCATTATATTTAAATCAGTTAATATGTATTTGAATATTAAAATATCTATTCTTTTAAATTTATTGTCACCATATCTTTACAATAGATAATTATAAGTTCGTATAGGATTACTTGGTGGTGAAATTTGTATAAAAACTCGCGGACCTTGCATAACTGCAAGTTGTTTGATCAAATGATTTTTTTTTGTTGCAAATTTATTGAAATATGTAATAAAAAATTTATATATTTTTCGTAAATGAAATTTTAAAAATGAGAAAATTGTAAGTTCTATCAGATTTATTTTTTGCAGTGTTTTCATTTTGATGAATTAATACTTCTATCTCTTCTTCACTGAAAAATTATTTTTAATTGTAATATAGAGATGTTTTTTTGTACAATAAGTAAATATTTTCTCATCATCAGTTTGTGATATCTGGAAGATTAGGGTAGGGGATACAGTCTTTGAAATAGCCAGTTTCTTTTGTTTCGTTTGACTACCCATGAAAAAAATAAGTTCTTAGTTTAAGTAAGTTTCGTTAGTCCATTTGTCAGTTTAAAAATCATTATATTTTTTAACACAAATTTAAAATTTTTAATATATACCTTATAAATACTATAAGTTTTCTTTCAAGTATCCAAGTTTTAGAATAATTTGTAGTGTGATGACTTCAGCATTATGTTTTCAGTTGAAATTTTTTCCACTTCAGTAGTGGCTTGCAGAAAATAGAGCCATTCCTAACTTTAATCAAGACCTTAACATACTCAGGTAAATATGGAAATTTAGACAAATGAGTTTCCAGTTTAGGTTTAATATCTTATCACATTAGGGAGGAATCTTAGAGATTATAAATACTGTAAGGTATTTATGCAATAGTAAAAAAAAATATATATATATATATTTCAACTTTGAATTAGTATGTTTTTTAAAAAGTATCATTTGTTTTTCAAAGAAAAGCCCTGAAAAAAAAATTTTATATGTAATTTTTTTTTCAATAAAGAACAGTTCAAAATTTTTAAATTTTTTTTTTTTGCATTACACCCTCAAATAAACAATCTGTTTTTTATAAATTTTATGTTTCAATGACACCTGTATGTTCAAATTTATATATGTAGTATACCAAAACATTCTCTGCTATGATATCAAAAAGTATTGATATATCTAACGTAATTTTTAGGTGTTATATGTGTAATGAAAATATTTATAATTAGATGGTTACATAATTTATGTGTAACTTTAATGCTAATTATTCATTACTTAAAAATGTTTCCTTCTTATGTATTTGATTTTTTGCCAAAGGAACAATCCTATTTACTTAAATTTTACTTTCCACCTCAGCAAAATGCTCAGTGTATGTACTTTTTCAAGTTGAAAGGATCTATACTTTTCACTTTATTTTCTGACCCTTTAGGAATTTGTTCACATATATGTGATCCCTTCAAGAACGCAATATTATATGTGAGATTGGAGTTTTTCCTGTTCTGAGTTCCATGAAGACACCAGGGTGATCTGAACTTAAATTTGAATGATTATTTATAACTATAAATTTCGGTATATTTTATTCAGTAATGATTTTATATAAATTTTTAAATGAAGTTAGGCTTAACATAAAAAATTGATTGGTTCTGTTTGGGTTAGTTTGTAAGAATTTAATTAATAGTATTTATTCTGATTATTGTGTTTTATCTTAATGTGCTTTTATCACTTCATTTTCCATGTTTAATGTCATGAATTTTGAGCAATTGTTTTGTTTTTGAAATAAAGTAACTTTAAATATCAATTATATTTTTTATTATTATCCAGTATATTTCTATTTGGTTAAGAATTAAAGAGCACTTTGAGTTTTTCAGTTTTTTTTTTTTTTTTTTTTGAATAAATAGTTTTAAATTTGTATTTTTAATTTTTGTATGTACTTAATTTTTTTTAAAATTTTAAATCCATCAAAACTTTAAGTTATATGAACTATGTGTAATATTAAAGTTATATATTTTTAATAAAATAAATTAAACTTATTTTACGTATTTTCATTTGATATCTGAATTGTGAAAGAAAAATAAATTTAGTTGCATCAATGGACACAGTATCTTTCTATACCATTTATAATCAGCACAAATTTTTTTTCTTTTACATGCTTTTGACTGTATATATCTAGTAAACGAAGATATTAGACCTCACACACACAGGGGTAGGCAGAAACCTCGGTTCGCGAGTCGCATGTTGTTCTTTGTATAGATGGTAGCAGCTCTTCTGCTTCTATGTAATAGAAAAAAATATTTATGTGCTAAAAATTGTTTCCTTTTCTCGTTTTCCGTAATAGTTATTGAAAAAACTTTATTATATACACTCAGAGCCAAAACATTATGACCACCTGTCAATAACGAGTTAGCCCATCTTTGGCGGGTGTTCTATCGGATTGAGATTCGGTGATTTAGGCGGCCAGGACATTAACTGGAATTTAGCCTCATGTTCCTGGAACCACTCCAACACAATTTTAGCCTCGTGACATGGTGCGTTGTCCTATTGGAAGATTTCATTTCCAGCTGGAAAAACGGAGACCATGTAAGGGTGCAACTGGTCCGCAATGATGTTCAGATACCCTGCAGCATTCATGGTCTTCTCTACCACAACCACGGGTCATAGAGACGCCCAATAGAACGTCCCAAAGCATAATACCGCCACCACCGGCCTGTGTATGACCTACTGTGCATTGAGGGAGCAACTGTTCGCCTGAAAGACGGCGTATCCTGACACGGCCACCGGCGTAATGAATGACCCAAACCGTGATTCATCTGACCAGGCAACTCTCTCCCACTGATGCATGAACCAGTCGCGATGTTCCCGGGCCTAGCGCAGTTGGCGATGACGCTTGGTCAGCAAAGGCACACGAGTGGGACGTTTGCTGCGTAGCCCCATATCCAACAGTGTCCGCAGAACAATGTGCTCCGATACTATTCTACTTGGCCCTGCATTGTATTGGGCTGTTAGCTGAGCCACTGTCTGGCTCCGGTTTTGCTTCACCAGGAGAAACAGTCTCCGATGACCTTTTTCTTTGATAGCGTGTGGACGTCCAACACCATATCGTCTACTGCTGGTTTCACCGTCATTCATCCGCTTAACATAAGTGCTAACAACTGTAGATCGCAAAAAATCCACGAGTCGTGCAGTTTCGGAAATATTTGTTCCGAGCCTTCGAGCTATTACAATCTGCCCTCTATCAAAGTCACTTAGATCCGCAGCCTTTCCCATCACACACAGAAGTAAGTAAAAGACTGATTCTTCAGATTCTCCAGCAGCAGTTAAATACCACTTCCACCTGATCACGTGCCTTCCAAGTCATCCAGGCGAGTTCATTGCGAAATGTAGAGGCGGTCATAATGTTTTGGCTTTTGAGTGTATAATTGAAAAGTTATTAAACAGTTTTCTCAGTACTAAATCGTTTTCCATTAACAAGGTTAATTGAGAATCGGTGAAAATATTAGAATTAGTTCTAAATCAGGAAAAATTCAATTTATCAGTAAAAATGCATCCATGGGAGATGCTCCTTGATATAATTTTCAGCAACATTTATTTTCCTACCTGAGTTTGGAATCACTCTTGAATACACAAGAGATACACTTAAACTTCAACAGAAACGAGAAAACGGATTCCATATCTATGTCATGCTCAACAGTTGATGTAAAGAGTGCTTCAATGGTATGCAAAAACCACCTAAGTCAATTTAAATTATTTGTATTTACATGAAATTCTGGAATAAAGCATTCAAGGTATTATGAGCACAAATTTTTTCGCCAAGCTTGAAAGTTCAATTATGACTATGATAATACTTGGTTATGGTTGTCTTGTATTGAGTTCCAGGGACAAAAATATCTTCCATAAATCTTAGTTTTTAGAAGAATGAAAAAAATTGTTTTATTTAAAACTTTATTTAAGGTATCCGAACACGTTAAAAATGACCAAATTCAGTCAAGACAGATATTTTTGTTTTTTTATTTTATTGTATAGAGCTATCTTTTTCTTCACGAAACATACTTTGTTTTGTTTCTACGCTACCTAGAGGCCAAGTTACAATCAATTTTATACAGTTAGAAAAACCGGAAGTGGTTTTTGATCTACCAGAAGTGGGCATTTAAATTGCTCAAAATCTATCATGGCGAGTCTGATAACTCAAAATGTTACGAATGTATTTCTGTAAAACTTTTTGAACCTGATATTTATGTTATTTTCTAGAGAATGTACTAAAATATTTTTTATTGTATGAATACTTTTTGAGTTATGGCTTGTTATTTAAATAATGATCTCATAAAAAATGTAATATTTTTTATAATGTTTACTCAATCAGCTCTAAAATTTTCAAATTTTAGTAAAAAATTAAAATTTTAGTACATTTTCTAGATAAATGCATCTAATTTGTTTTAATAATACTTTTACTAATATATGTGTATTACTTTTTTCTCTAATTGCTTTGAAGTTTTTCAAAAATATTGCTAAAATTTCACTTATAATTGGGATTTTTGTAAAATTCGGGTAATTTATTTTAAATTTTGACAGTTAAATAGTAATATTTATTGGTATTGAGTCCTAAAAGAGCATTTATAATGTTTTAGTATGCTATTTTCTTAAAAAGTACTCCGAACGTGTTCTGGTACCTTAAGGCGCAGTTTAGCCAAAATTGGCTCTTGCGCCAGTAAACCCTACAATCACTCACTGATACCTTAAGTATTATAAACAAAATATTAATTACAGTAAGAGAACCGCTACCGCGCCCTTTCCACCTGAGACGTTGTGCTTGTCCAGAAGATCGTTCACACTTTATTGAAACGATTTAGTATTTCATTTTCTCGTTTGCGTATTGAGATAAAACTGTGGAAATTTAAGAATAATCTGCTAATGTTTTCTTTTGATTATAATATAAAAAAAGTGATATACAATTTTTTTTTTAAGTTAATTTCTACATAGATCATTAAAAAAATCATTTTAGTTAGTTTTTATAAAAAAGTTACAATTCATATAAATATGTATAAACATATGAAAGAATCACAACATTAAGTGGCAATTAATTTTTATTAATTATCTTTTAAGTATCGTATTATCATCGAAAACAATCATGTACATAAAATTTCAGTTCAGCTTTGAAACGTGAGGGGAAAAAAATCTTAAAATTTTGACCCAAGTCGCTAAAAATGAAGCCAACGTGACTGTATCTGTAATTTTTTAATAATTAATTATAATTAAATTATCGTATTGTTACCCAAAACAATAGTGTATAGAAAATTTCAGCTTAATTGAGTGCCTTAAAATGTGTTTTCTTAACGATTGAAAATTTGAACAAGATAAATATAAAGAGAGAGAGGGAGCTAATAATAGGAATTGAATAAAAGATTTATTTGAAAAATGGCTCGAAGGTCACGTAACTACGCTTTCCGAGGAGAAATACTTGTAACAAAAAATTATAAAGCAGTGCAAAGTCTCAGTTATATTGCATATTTCAGTAAAGGGTATTTATAATACATTAAATTTGAAAGGTAAAAAACGTCGAGCAGAAGGCAAAAATGAAAACATGACCACGAAACTCCATCCTAAGACCGTTGAAACGCAGGCAACTAGCAAGAAGTTTAGTCTGTGATCCTAAAAGAAAATCCGCCGACTCAAAGATTCATTGTATCGGAGCTAGTGATGTCTTCTGTCCCTGTAAGTAGAATCGCACACAAAGATTTAAAGTTTAATAAGATGTTTAAATTTAAAGCTCGTCTCCTTTTTTGAAACATATTGCTGGAACAAAAAGCAGATTGTAGAAAATTACATAAAAAACACACATTTGCTGAAAAACATGTGGGTATATTTAAGTGACTATAATAGAGGTTAAATCTTCTATTGTTCAGTTGATCGGAATGACTGTACAAAATGGCTTCGTCAGTGTACTGTTATGTTCCCAAAGGGATTCATGATAGTTGCAAGATTTTCTAACAAAAAAAAAAGTCTCAAATAAAGCCAAAATTAATTCACTCTACTAGCAGCAGAATATTTTAAAACCACAAGTTTTAAAGAAGAAAATTCCAAACTTATATGGAAAGGACGTTGATAAAGTTGAGCTTCATACGGACATAGCCTCTAGTCATTGGTCTATGTCAACTGCCACTTATTTAGCAAGGTAAGAATCAGAAACAAGTGCATCCTATTTAATGAAATACGTGTAAAACCCCCCTTCAATCCTCCAATGGATTTTAGTGCTTTCGATTTATTAAAACGGCATCAACACTAGACGGAGTTTGGAAAACGGTTCTAAAGGAAGGAAGTAAAACTTGTATGGAAGTTCTAAGAAAATTTTCACTTTCAAAAAAATTCGAGGTAGAGCTATTGTCAAAAACCATGGTTATCAGAAAGAAGCAAACTGCCACAAAAAAATAAGGTATTTATTGATAAAAAGTAACTAGCAAAATCGTTTCCATAAAGTGAACGACCTTCTGTTTTTATATCTCTGTATATGATAACTTAATTATTATCCTTCGCTTACTCTACTTAGCTCTTCTATCTCGAAAATTTAACAACTCTTCGCTTAGATAAAAAAAACATCAAGACATAATTAGCAGCTATCAAAGAAAGTAATTCAGAGGTATCTTAAAGCAAAGACACTGTTACGGGAGCGTCCTTATAATGGCCACAGACGAATCTTGTTTACCAAAAAGATAGTTTTTGACATTGAAGAATCTTTCAACCTCCAGAGGGCCAGGAGGTTAAAGAAGGCCAAAAGCTAAAAGGAACAAAAATGCATGCAGGGTGCTCATCTTCCGGCTTCAGTAATAATTTGTTGAGTTGTCACCAATGAAAGTGTCTCAGATTTATTTTTGTGAGGAAAGTGAAAACCGCCGTGAAAGTTTGTTGAGCCTCTATCTTAGAACAGATAGTGAAGCCCCTAAATGTAAGGAATTCAGTTGAAACGCGATTGGACTTTTCAACAGGGCTCTGCTCCTGCTCTTAATGACAAGATGACCCAGCAGCGTTTGAAAGAGAATGTGCCCGACATTTTAGTAAGCAGAAAGATTGGCCTTCCAGGAATCCGGAGTGGTCATGGTAAGTGAATATTAACGTCGCACTGTTTATCAACACGAGGGCTTTTGGCGACGGTCTGCGTTATTTTGAACCATGGTCAAGTGACGCGGACGACACCTGAGCTGGCACTCCCCCTCTCCTAACTACCACACAAACGGGAGGACGTTTGAGTTCTTGACAGACTTAACGTTCATCGCTCCCCTACACGGTGGGTCTTTAGTAGTACTGGGATCGAACTCATGACACGCTAGCCATGATCCGATGCCTATTCCACTTGGCTGCCGCGGCCACCGACATTTTGCTTTAAGTAATGGCATCTGCTTTTACTAAAACACTTGTAGTTTTTGTTCTAGTGAACGGAAAATGATAAGCTTTGTATTTTTATAAAAAGCTGGGGTATTTTTATTAAGTGTCATGGTAGCCTAGTGGTCAAGGAAATGAACTAGTGGATGGCGTGTCATGAGTTCGACCCTTATACTAATGGATGCACATAAAATCTGTCGAGGCTCAAATTCCTTCTGGGGTGAGGTGTGGAAATTAGGAGAGGGGTAGTCCAGCTCAGGTGTCGTCATCGTCACTTGACTATAGCTCAAAATGACGAGTGTTCGTCGCCAAAAATCCTCGAGTAGCTTAATAGTGCGAAATTAATATTCACTCACTCATTAATAAATAATGAACAATTAAACTCCTTCAATGAGATAAAATGAGCAATAATTTAGAACATTTGAAGTTAGTACTGTAAATATCCCCAATGATAAAATATTTTTAGTTTCTATGTATATTCACAAGCACATAATCATCTGACTTCCAATATTTGACATTGTTTCGATTTTTATTGCAATATTTTATAATTTTATGAGCTCAAGCAGATTTATTTGCTTGCCGTGGTAGCTGAGTTGACGGGAAATCGTGGATTCGAGACCTGGAGATACAGAAAAGCCAATGTAAACTGGCTGATCACTTTTGTGCTCTTTGGCATGGTGTGGAATTTTAAATATTAGGGGTCAAGTTAAGGTAAGATCGTCACTCTATCAAAGTTCAAAATAAATGGGTTCGCCTTCATTAGCTCTCGGTGACCGTAGTAGCTTACTGGTTATGAGCCGGCGTGCCGCGGATTTGTATCACTGAGGACTCACCGTGTATGCACGTTAAATCTGTCGAGAGCTCAAACATCCACCCATTGACGGGGTGTGGTAGTTAGGCTAAGGAAGGTTCCGGCTCAGATGTCGTCCTCGTCACTTAACCGAGACTCAAAATTACGAGATCTGTCGCCGATAGTCCGCGTGTTGCTTTCCGGTGCAACATTTCATAATTATCTCTCATTCAATAGCCCTCTTGTTGCTTCGAAATGCAACTTTAAAAAAAATCACATCTCACAGCAATTAAACGAAATACATATTTTACGTGAAATATTAATTTATTCTATATTTATTATTGTATTGGCTTCGAAATCTTCTTACACATGTCAGTTTTCCCCCAATATTTTTAGATATGTAGAACTAATCAAAGCAGCAAAGAATCGCCATTGACTATAGTATAGAATTAGATTAATTTTTTTTTTGAGACTGAATAACGTTACTTCCATATCGGGTTGTACGGAAAGTAATTTCGTTTTTTTCCTTCCAGAGGACTTAATTGTCTGGTGTATTTTTTCACACTAACTTCACACTTAAGCCACTTAACTATATGTTAAGAGAGCTGATGTAGCAAGGCTTGCTTGTGAAAAAGTCCAATTGATTTTACACAGTAGTTTTTGGTTGCTACCCTTTCAAAAATGTGGAGACGGAAAAGCGGCATTTTGGGCATATTTTACTTTTATGCTATCGAAATGGTAAAAATTAGCCGATGTGCACGGAGAGGATGTATTGACAGTACCCCAGTGCCAAAACTGGTTTGCAATATTTCGATTGGGCAGTTTTGATGTTAAAGATGCATCACGTTCTGGAAGACCAGTTGAAGTTGACAGAGAATAAATTCATTAACTGATCTAAACCGGTAAATAACAACTCATGAGTTCCCTGAGAATTACTCGTTAAATGAATCGAATTCACCTATTCATGACCACTTCAAAGGCCTAGGCTTAACCTCAAAGCTCGACAAATAGTTTCCTCACTTTCTCACGGAAACAGTTTGTGTCGCATTGACGTCTGATTTGCTACTCGAACATCAAGAAAATTATCCATTTTTGAAGTTTATCATCACTGGGAAGAGAAATGGATTGTTTTTAACAATGTCAAACGCAAAAGATCATGAGTAAAAAAGATAAACCAGCTTAAAGTATTTCTAAAGCCAATATTCATCAAAAAAGGGGATGCTGTCTGTTTGGTGGAATTTAAAAGAATCGTTTTTTTAGCTTTTACCGGACAACATCACTTTTTTAGCGATTACTGTCATTAGCTGGAGAAATTGAATGACTCACTTAAACAGAAAAGGCCAAAAACTTATCAGGAGAAAAGGTGTAGTGTTCCAGCAAGATAATGCCAGACATCATAGAAGTTTGGTAAATAGCCAAACGCGTGCGCTTTTACAGCTTGAAAGAGATATACTGCCATACCCACCCTATTTTCTAGATCTGGCACTTTCTAATTATTTGTTCCGGTATGTAAAACATTTTTTGGATGGTTAAAACTTTACCTCAAATGAGGAGGTCAAAAATCACCTGGATCAGTTTTTTGCCAGCAAATAACAAAAATTTTATGAGCGTGGAATCGTGCTAATGCCAGAAAGATGACAAAAAGTGCTGAACCAGAACGGACAATATATCATCATCATATATCATATTCAGCCTTAAGAAATATGAATTCTTTTTGGTGGGTGGCCATTTTATGTGATCGCATAAATAAGATAACCAAAAATACAGAATAATTAAAACCAGAAAAAATTACGAAAGATGAAATACGAAAAACCAATTCTTCAGATCATGAATTATTGTTGAGAGAATTTTTCTCCCAATTTCAGAAGCTTTACCTTGGGGGAAAAATATTTAACTGTAAAGTTAACGAATACATTTTTTTCTCATATTACAAAAACGTGGAAAAAAATTATTTTAAATTCCTGATTCCAGTTTTAAATATTTTCATGCGAACGATAATTTATTAATATAAATTAAATTTTTTTTGCTAAAAAAGGGGGGGATCAGATTTATTTCTGAAATTATAAACGGGAAGAAATAAATTTATTGCTAAGTTGGCAAATAGGAAACAGAAATTTTAATACAGGAATGGAAAAACAGATGCAAAGAATTTATACATGTGGTGGCACAAGAGTAAGAAATTAATAATAGTAATGATAAACAGGAAATAAAAAAACCAAAGTAAAAAACTCAAATGATTCATAGGAACGAAGCGAAAAAGACTTATTTTAACGAAACATGGTAAACCATACAACTCTACCTGTAATGGTGTAGGTGACGGAAATTAAGAAGTTTGAACATACATAATTATTAAGAATTTGAATTGTACATTAAAACAAATTATCCAATTAATATATATATATATATATATATATAATCAATAGTAAGTATAAGTTATGTTTCTTAGAATAAAGGGTTTTTACATGTATTTCAAAAGCAATGAACTCGATACACCTGACGTCATAATCACGTGATAATATACAAAACAAATAGCCACGTGTTTGATTCCACTGAGTATTTTGGCGGAATTTTCGGATTTGCATCTACTATCAAAAATAAATGAAAAAAGGTATTCCAAAAGAAATTTCGACTTAAATGTGTGTACTTTTTAATTATTTCATTTTCAATACATATATAAATATTTTTTTTTTTTTATCAAATACGCTGACGATTTTTAAAGTTTTAAAAAGAGTGAAATATTTTCTGAGCATTTCGAATTCGAAAAATTTTATTTTGCAAACATACACAGATCAGGATACCACTTCTATGATCTATTCTGAATGCTCTGTATTTATTAAGTATGTATTTGATTACCTACGTTTTTTTTTTCAATTCCTACTATTAGTTCACACTCTCTCGATATTTATTTATCTTGTTCAAATTTTCAATCGTTAGTAAAATACATTTTAAAGCGCTCGATTAAGCTGAAATTTTATATACATGATCACTTTAGTTGACAATACAGTAATTTAATTAATAAAAATTAATTGATTAAAACGAATTATTCTAAGAATTATAAGTACATCCATGTTGGTATCATTTTTGGCGACTTGTGTCCAAAATTAAAAAAGGTTTTTTCTCACATTTTAAAACATTCATTTGAACTGAAATTTGAAACACATTTGTTTTGGATAGCAATGCAATACTTTAATGATAATTAATAAAAATTAATTGTCACTTAATGTTGTGATTCTTCATATGTATACACATATTTATATTAACTATAATTATTTGATAAAAAGTAACTAAAATAAAAATTTTCTTACCTAAGAAGGAATTGACTTATTTTTTTTATATTACTTGTTTTTGTTACTTTAAGATTATTTTCGACAATTTTACAAGCACTATAGACAAAAATTTGAAACTGAACTGTCTTAGTAAAGAAATTTGTTCTGTTAAATTGTATTGGAATAAAATCTCAATCTTGCATTTTGCCATCTATTTAATAGTAATATAAAACAAATTTTAATGTATAGAAATTACTTTGAGAGAAGGCCTTATTGCATATTTCACAAACATAAGACTTTGCATTGGAATGAATACATAAATATAAAAATATCATTGTGACTGTGCATTTCATTTCCTATCTTTGTATGAAATGTTAATATATATATATATAACATCTTCTATGCTGCAGTCATTTAAATTTTTATTGTACTGTAGTTGAAAAATTTATCAACATCAAAGCATTTCAATTTTGCAGACACGAAGAAACAAATCAGGGTACTACTTCTGGGACCTATTCTGAATGTTTTGTAACTGATGAGTAAGTATGTAGTTGATCTCACCTACATTTTTTTTATCACATTATATAATTATTTTGACTAATGTAACAAGCAGGATAGATAAGAATTTAAAACTGAATTGGCTCAGCAGTCATTGTTTTGTTAAATTTTATTGGAACTATAAACAATGGCAATTAAATTATGGTTGCGGACGCCGTTTTCTTCACTCAAATGATCCAAGGGGCTCCCCAGATGAGTGAAATGTTCATAAAATATAATAATATCTTTTTAAATACAAATACTCAGCTTGATTTTATATATCACAGCTCTCTTTATTAACGGAAAAAGAAAATAAAAAAACTCAAACTATGTACACAATGTTGCCATAGAGCACAAGCTAAATTAAAACAAAAACAATAATTTTTTGGATATAGTTACGGTTTGAAAATAATTTACAGCACGTTACATATTCCCACCTTGCAAAGTGAAACTGAACTTTGCAATCTAAAAGAAATTAAACTTTAACCATGCGATACAGTGTATAGATATATATGACACTTAATTCCTCCTAAACTTTAAAAAGAAGTTCACAAGTCCAATTTGCGAGAAATTTTTTTGGGCCCTTCCCGATCTGGTTTTGGTAGGGGGTTTCTCCTCAGAATTATCAGTACTTTCAACAGGAGAATCGGGAACATAATCAGTTGGTGAATCCGAAACATGGTCAGTAGATGATTCAGTTTTCTCAACAGAGGTAGGCTGTCTTTTCCTGGGGCCTTAAAAACACCAATTTCAGTTTTAGCTGATACTTCCAATGGATATAGCCTTTTTAAGGGACGAATCCTCTCACCATGGGAGGTTCTAATTCTAGCTACTCTGGGAACTCCATCCTTGCTAGTAGACCTTGCTCCAAGACGACACCAAGAGGTCAGTCACTTCGTCGCACATTGTCATGCCCAATCAGCACAACATCGCCCACTTCTAAAGAATCATTTCTCCTTGTCCCTCTGTGGACCAGAAGAGCAAGATATTCATTTCTAAACCTTTGTCTCAGATCTTCACGCAACTTCTGCAAGTATTTGGTGCGTTTTACCAATGAAGATCGATCTACTTGATCTAAATCAGGAGTTTCACAGTTGCTATTTCCGTGAATGAATATTGCTGGGAACAAAGGTAACAATTCTGACATCATTAAGGCAGTCATTATTGTTCGCCCACGTTATCTTTCAACTTTTCTTGATTATAAAAATACTGATTACAATATGGTCACTTTAGAAGTTACCGCGGGCGCAACTGCTTTTATTCTTTTCTCCTATTATTTCGAATCTTCAAAAAACATTGATTCAGATCTTCACAAAATTAGCCACGTTTTTTGTTGCAAAAATCTCAATCGACTGGTTTGGAGTATGGATTCCAATAGCAAATCTGTATTATGGTTTATTCCCTATTCAGATGCACGTGGAGATAAGTTAAGTGAATTTATTTCCGCCAACAACTTATTTATATTATCAACGAAGATTGTGGGCCTACCTTTCGTGAAACTCAGGGTACAAGCTATATTGATGTCACAGTTGTTGGTTCGGATCTACTCCAGGATAATTCGAGTTAGTGTCTTTCTGAAAATGAGTCCCTTTCTGATCATATGATGATAGAATTCGAGTTTTGTCTATCCACGGTCCTGCGAGATACATCAGATGTTCCTTTTGTTATATTCAATACAAAGAAAGCAAACTGGTATCGTTTCCAGAAATTTTGTTTTTCTCGTATAACTCATATATTTGATATCCTTAACGGTTGCTCTAATAATTCTTGCCTTAATACAGTCGTTGAGGAACTTGGTTATATTATTTATCAGACTTGCTTGTACTCTATGCCTATTAAGAATACTAGCAAGCATAATGTCCCTTGGTGGTCTACCGAGATTGGCTGTGCAAGGAAGAGGCTTAATGCATCTAGGCGTAGATTTCAACGTTGTAAAAATCCAATTGTTAGAGAGTTATACAGAAATAAATATCTTGATTATAGAAAAGATTATAATCAAATGCTTATTGATGCTAAATCTGACTCTTGGAAGAAATTTCTTTTGACCATTGACGCTCAAAATGTATGGAAGAAGGTTTATACATATGGCGTTAAAAGAGAATTTATGAAAAAAATTGAAATAACTAGTATTAAACTACCCACAGGAGAAACAACCTCCTCTTTAGATGAGACGATAAATGCTATGCTTCAGAAATCCTTCCCTTCTGATTCAGAGGCAAATGATAATAACTTTCAGAAGGACTATCGTAAAGCCACGCGTACTGCTTACTCATTCTTTTTTGATCCTTCCTTTTTCTGTTATGAAGTTAATACAGTTGTTTCCTATGCTGAAGCTCAATAAATCACCTGGTTCGAACTCTATTTCAAATGAGATTATTAAGCAGTTCCACTTAGCATTCCCTTCTTTTCTCCATAAACTTTTTAATGTTTGCCTTGATTTTGGTATTTTTCCACGGGTTTGGAAGCTTGCCCAGGTGATTCTCATCCCCAAAGTAAATGAGTTTCGAGTTCCTCATTTGGATAACCTTAGATGCATAAGCTTGCTTCGAACTCTTGGAAAATGCCTAGAGAAACTTTTTGTTAACAGGAATTTCTGGTATATGCGCCGTGGAGACTTTCTCTCTAGTAATCAGTATGGTTTTTCTTATTGTTTTCAATAAAAAAAAGGTAACACACAATTCATTTGGATCTTTGTGTATGTATGTCAAAGGCCTAGCACTGATTATTGACTCACAATCACATAAGATGGTTAGGAGTTCTTCATAATTTACAATAGATTTCCCTAACACTCGACGTAGAAGCTCTTTGAGCATTCTCACAATACGCTCCCACCATCCACCCCACCATGCTGCTGTGGGTGGAATAAATTTCCAAGTGATTTTCTGGGCCGTTGAGTACACCACAATTTTATCCGAATCTAATGTTCTTAGTGCATAATTTGTTCCTACAAGGTTAGTACCGCTGTCACTGTAAAGTATTGAAATCCTGCCTCTTCTCAAGGCTTGAATGAAGGTATTACTAGTGAGTGATTGAACTAGTTCAAAATGCACTGCCCGGTAGACAGCACAGGTAAACAAAACAATCCAGGCCTTCGCTTTTGACTTAAGATAGAGAGGATTTGATTTGATTGTTTGATTTTATGGCACAAGAGCCAAATCAGGCTAAGCTGCGCTAAACAATGAAATAAAAAAATAGTACAATCTTCAAAACTGGTCCTAATATATACGTAGTTTGTAATAACTATTACACTATGTTAAAATGCTAAAAAATGAAATTAAAAATATCGAAAATCATTTAAAAATTTATATTTTATATCAAAACGTAATAATTAATTTTCCAAATTTCCTGTGTAAATTTTAATTTCTCCGATTTCTGGTAGGGGTCAAGAAATGCGAGAAACCATAACGTACGTGACTATCAACTAAATGTTCATCTGCATCATATACAATCATGTCCTCGTCTTCTGAGTCGTAATGAAACAAAGTTTTTTTGGGCGTGTGAGGTGTCATTTTTATTTCGATTTCTGGTTTTTGTACTTTTGTGCGTTTTCTCCTCTTTGAATTTTGTTTTACACTCTTTGGAATTTTAGATGTATTAGAAGTTTCACTGATAGATGTAGTAGTGGAAGACTCTGGTAAGGGAACTGATGGCTGAACTTCAGTTAATAGTGGAGCAAATTTATTAGAAGTTGTAGGAAACAGGTGTGTTTCAGTTGGTAAAAATGAAGTAGGAGTATGTAGGCTATTGTCAGGGTAGTAGAAGTAGAAATGGGTATAGGTAATTGAGATTTACTTGATATTGCTGAAGATGTGGCAGGAAGTAGATGCGCTTGGGTTGATGAGGAGGATGTGGAGACAGATGTACTTAATATTTGATTTGCAGAGGATACGGGTTTAAGACATTGCAAAGGAGGGCAGATTATGTTTGTTATATTTGGATCAGTTTGAGTAGTAGTAGATATAGCTGAAGGTTTAACAGCCTGGGCATATGTTTGGGATATCTGAGGGGTTATTAATTTTCTAGCTTCTAAATAGGAGATATTTTTGTTAGTTTTAATTTCTTGTATTCGTTTCTCTATTTTCCATTTAGGGCATAATTTAGAATCCGAGGGATGAGGCTGTAAACAGTTAATACATTTAGGCTCTAGACTGCAGTCAGTGGAAGAATGTTGCACATCTAGCCGGCAGGAAGTTTGTGAATGTCCGAACTTCTGACACTTGAAGCATCGCAGAGGATTGGGAATGTATGGGCGAATCTAACAGTTTAGATATCCGGCTTTCATTGTTGTGGTTAGTTTAGGTCTATTAAAAGTTAAAATTAAATGTTTTGTTGGAATAACTGAAGCATCTTTTTTTATTGTTATTCTTCTAACCTGAATCACACCCTGATCAGAAAATCCATCCAGAATTTCTGCTTCAGGGGTGCTCAATAGATCAGGTTCGGAAATTACACCTCTGCAGGAGTTAAGCGATTTGTGAGGACTTATTGTTACCGGAGAATCGAGAAAACATTTGGCAAGTAAAAAAGATTTCGTTTGTAGAGCAGAATTAGTTTCGATTATTAAATCACCTGACATTAAACGTTTTACAGATTTAGGTTCACCACCTATGCCAATTACTGCTTTGTGAACAGCAAATGGTGACTTTTTAGACATATCATCGTTTATCAAAGAAATTTGCAAATATCTAGTATATGCAGCAATTTCATCAACATTAGTGTTGGGTAAAACGAGGCCTTTACCCGGGCACAGCATATTTGAATCCATAAGAAGAGAGAAGATATTCATCCTGGTGTGCCTCCACCCACCACGGAGTCCAACAAGTGAGGCAGTGTAAAGGTCATCTGGCCCAAACCAGGCACGGCGCTTACCAAGAGTACACCCAAAATGTAGTAAAACAGCGTCAGGGCGAGGATCGAACGGGTAAACCAGACACCCCTTATCTGCAGCACTAACCCTACAGCAATGTCTCTCCGGGGACACCAAAGAGATTTATCACCAGCCGATTGACAGGAGCGGGCTCACTCTTGCCCCCCGTCTACAGAGAAGCGTGGGCCAAAGGGAACGCGAAAGGTATCCCCAGAACACCATTTTCCGCCTTACGGGACGCCGCACACGGCAAGCATGCGGGTTGGAAAACCAACGGTGTTAGAGTAAAGAAAATAGGGTAGAGAAAAAAATATTAAAAGTTATAATATGTAAATTTTTGTTGCTGTAGTCTAGACATGAAAAAAGAGAGGGGAGAGAAGGCCAAAAGATCTAGGACACCTCGGAATCGTGAAACCTGTACTCATCTAAAGTTGAGTCCCCTGAGGAGAGAGAAAAAAGGGGGAGAAAATGGGCAGATAGAGAGAAGGGGAAGGGGAAAGATCACTAGGGCACCTCGGGATCGTGACACCCGTACTCATCTAAAGGAGATGAGAGGCCCTGCATAGTCTACACCAGTTACTTCAAATATCTTTGTCTGAGTAACTCTATCTCTAGGCAGCGGAGCAAAGGTCACTTCAACATGCTTAGCCTTATAACGTTTGCAAATCACACACTCAGAAAGAACTTGCTTTACTAATCTTTTGGCTCTAATTATCCAAAATTTCTCTCTAAGCCGTGCAAGTAATATTGAAGAACCTGCATGCATTGCTTTTACCATGCTCTTCTCGAATTAATTTCACTACAATATCATTGGCAGATAAGAGAATTGGGAACTTGAAAACTTCCTTCTCATAACTGTCAGCCAACTTGATTCTTATTCTCCGAAGCCCATCTTCTTATCAAGAAGTTTCTCATCTTGAAAGGCATTTGACTGCAGGGACTTGAAAACCAAAACCTCTGCTCGTTTGAATTCTTCATAGCCTAAACTTCTCTTTAATGTGGTTACATTTGAAACGTTATGAAAGAAACGCAGAATCCACGCTACTACTCTGTTGTTTCTACTATAGGTGGAAAAATAATCACTCTTAATATCGATTGTTTGAACATTCATCATAGAGGTTAATAGTAGGTATCTTTTTCATCGGAAAATCTCTTACTTTTTTCTTAAAAGATTGGCGATTTTCATCTACACCCAAGCCAAAACCAGCCATAGCCAAATTAATTCTTTCTTCTCCCTCTGTTTCTGCCTTGAAGAAGTCATTAAATTGGTTAAACGTTCTTTAGCATCTGTTGTGGCTTCTGAAGTAGCACTTCTATTCCCATGCTTTCAAAAAGCCCTCTTG
>BMAO01018819.1:0-22035 GCA_019973975.1 Trichonephila clavata | reverse complement strand
AAAATTAATATTAATTTTTCCTTTATTAGCTTTGAATAGTATTATCATATAAACATGTTATACATTTAAAAAACAAAACATGATAGATAAGACAGTCTCCAAACTTGTAACGTAAATACTTTTTATTGACATTCGTAAGACATTTTTATTAAATTTGAGGAAATCAGACCACAACTTCATGCTTTTTTTGAAAATTTTTTGGCGAATAGATTTGCGATAAAGTTTTAATTTAAAAAAATTACGTAATTTTGCTATTGGAGTTAGAAATGATAAAAAGTTTTTATTATGACCCATTGACTTTAAATTATTATAATACGTCTTTTTTTTGTTCTTGGTTCTTTATTTCAGAATATATGCTCATTCTTATTTATAGGATATTTAATCTGTCCATCGCTCCTCTTTCCTTTCATTTATTATGTATATACTTTATTTATGCTATATATGTGTATGTCTGAGTGAGTGTGTGTGCATACGTTTATTTGATAATAAAAATAATAAAATACATACATATTTCTTACAATTATTACAATAATTTCAAATAATAAAATATCATTACACGTCTTTCAGAGTTAACTATAATTTTTTTAATTGACTTTAAAATGGTTCTCAAAAATATTTTTTGCCTTTTTAGGATTTTTTAAACACATACATAAATAATTTTATGACTGTATTTTTAAAGAAAGTATTTTCTTGAACATTTTAAGAGGAAGCAATATTTTATTCTATTTTCCTTTGGTTGATTATTCATATCTGAGAATCTCGCCGTGTGTATTTAATGAAATGGAACGCAAAGAAGGATTTTAATTGCCAAAATATACAGGATTTTATAAATGAAACTACATTTATATTATCTTTCTTTTGGATCACTTTCAAATTTTAGTACATGTTACAAATGATGTTTTCTTTGCAACAAGTATAATTCCTTATATTATATCTGTGTTTTCTCTATATAATTATACTGCCATTTATTATTAACTAAAACGTTCTTTGAAAGTGAACTAATTTTCCTATAAATATTTTCCATGTAAGTAATTTTTTCAAGGCTTGTTCATTTAAAAAATTTATTAGTTAGAAAACTGTAATATAGGATTGAGAGAGAGAATTCTTCACACCTGTATGAAATGTCAACAAGTATCAATTAGTGTACATATTTTATCACAATTTCGATACTAATCGCAACAAGTCTGACAAATCTTATTCACTGGATATTTGTATATTATAGCGACTAAAATTTGGAAACTTTTTTAGCAAACTGCTTATACTGACGCTTATGTTACTGTAATTATGGATTGGTAACAAGAGCAAAGTTTGATTATGTATACTTAAGGTCTGAAAAACCGTTTTTATTTATAGATCTTGACAATTTTCTTAGTTATTGATTCGCACCCCAAGATAGAAGATTACATTATACCTAAAATAATCTCTTATTGTACTATAGTATTACTATAAAGTGATCTATAGTAATAACCATTTAAAACCACTACAGGAAAGTGATTATTTTTGCATGGAGAGTTTATATTGCTTTCACATTATTTTTAAGGAATAAAAAATATCTACAAGAATGATTCCTGTTGATCTAAGAAACAAAACAAATCGGTAATAAATTTTTCAAAAACCAAGAACTATAGTATATTTTCTTTATCCGTTCATATTGTTAAAACTGGGTATAAATGTTCCAAAAATAATACACTGAATAAAAATAAAAATCATTAACGGTACTGGCTTAAAAATGCCTTAATGAGGTAACTGATTCCATGTTTTTTAAATTTTATCTGTATTCAATTGAATTCCTTACGAATGGAAAAGCGGGAAAACAGAAAGGTGCTTACGTATTATCAATTAACACACAAGCTTCATTTGGCTCACTGCCAGGAAGTTGTGCCAAGTTGAAAGTTCATGTTGTCTGAATATTTTTGTACTTGTGTGTGTGTGAAAAATCAACATTTTCAGTTTTGTATCAAATTTTGCTACTTGGTTTTGAAATGTGTATTTACGAGATAGCTCACAAAATTAAAGAAAAATATAACACTATTAATTAATTAGTGCCTATAAGTTTCATATTACGAAGTATTCGGGGGAAAATAAACAATATATGAAAAAATTTCAAAAATTAAAGTAAAACTTAACATATTGTGAAGTAGTTTTCTCAATAAATACAGCAATTTCTCAATGAATAATGATCAATGGATATTTCTTTAACAAATGTGCAAAATGTAAATTAAAAAACCGTTCAATTATTCTTGAAACACTTTTTACTTGTACTTATACCTTTCATCATAATTCTTACGTTTATTTTAATCTTAAGTCTATTTCTCTTTAACTTATTGCATGAAAATTGACCAATAAAAAACTGAAATGGAAAGAAAAGGATTTATTCGGATTAAAATGATTTACGAAAGTTTGAATTTTATTTTTATTTTCCTTACTGTATATTTCTTGTACTTAGATTAAAAAGATTAATATGCTTAGCAATTTCTTTAATTTGAATAATTAACAGTTTAAATTGATAAGAAATATTTTTTGTCAAAAAATATACAAATTCATGTCATATCTGAAGAGAGAGAGAGAGAGAGAGAGCTTTCTAAAAAACATTAAATATTAATAAAACTCCGTTGAATATTACTTGCAATATAAGAAATTTTTCGAGATGGAAAAGCTATTTAATAAAAAGTCATAACTATAAATAAAAGAAATGTTGAAATAAACTAATTTTAAATAATATATTTTATATTAATTTATAGTCAAAATATATATCCAAATCTTCACACAACTTTCAGTTGACATATCTTTCAAAAATTTTCAGAAATTTCATTGCTTTTTCATACTATTCTACATTTACTTGTCTTTTTTTAATATTTACATTTATGTTAATATGAAGTAAAACTCATCTACTTAATAATTTAAATTTATTCACCCTGTTTGTCTCTAACGTACTGACAAATACACATTTACTTGAAAGTATTTGAGATTTGTAGTCAATTCCACAAATTCAATTTAATATAAAATTAATAGAGATGATGAATTATGGAAGCAATTTCGAATTTTATAGTCATCTTGGAGATTATTGTAAGGTGTATTACGTCACTAATATTAAAATATTTTAAAACAACATCAAGATAACAAAACAACATGTCTTGCCCAAAAAACAGTAACAGTACAAAAAGAAAAATATAAAAATTACATGTGCAATAATACCTCGACTTAGGTGAACCCGAAGTTATGCAATTTTCATATTTCGTCAATTCATCTTTTGTTTGAGAAAAAAAATTCTAAAATTAGTGAAACTTGTGTGTGTGTAATGTGTGATTGAATAAGTTGTCGATTTTTGCCAGGCAAAAGAAGTAGATAGTGATGACGTTCAAGAAATGCTGGATTTCTACAATTTAGGAGCTGATAATTGATGAGCTCATGGAAATTCATGAGCAAGACATTGAAGAACTTCAGCATTTAGACCCAGTTTAATCAGAAGATCGGATGTGGTGGTTGGAGTTTGATAGAAAGCCTCAGTTAAATTTAAAAAAGAGTTACAAATTTTAGAAAATAGAGACTCTAACGATGAGCGTATTTTTTCAACAAAACAAGGAATAAAAAAAATTATTAGCATGCTATGAGGACATTTTGCTGGAGAAAAAAATCTCTGAGCCAGCAACCTCTTTGTTAGATTTTCTAAAACTTTCTACATTAAAACAACTTCAGTTTGCGATTTTGTATTTATGTTATATAAGATTTCATTACACAAATTATTATTTTCTTTTGTATCGGCCTCAGCAAAAATAATTTATATGTATTTATATGCAAAATTATACCCCGATTTACACAAATTCGAATTCACGTTATTATTCAGTCCAACCTATCACCTAATTTCGGGGTATTATTGCATAAAAAAACCTTTTAAACAATAATAATCTATTTCAGATCTTATCAAAGATAAAAATCAAAACCTCTGACCATAGTATTTCTTAAATCCCTCTTTTAACTTTGTATATAATAAGAAAATCACGAATTCTAAAGTTCATGATAAAATAAATCTTCTGTTTCAAATAAAACATTATGCGTTGCTTAAAAAAATAACACTAACCCACAACTTCAAAGAGAAGTAAACAGCAAAATAAAAGCGAATTTTATTATCTGGCATATTTCAAAACGAGCGAAGGTATAAAAAAATGCTTACCTGAAGTATAGAAGAAGAGATAGTTGAAGAAAACCCATCTAGCTAGATGTATTACTAAAGGGATCCGGGAGCGCTAAAGTATTTGAGAGACATTAAGATTTCAAGTGATTTATACGATGTACTGAATATTATGATCACTATTAATAAAAAGACTGAAAAATGCGTCTTTTTTTGGTATTTACGGAGGCGTTTCGGTTCGAAATGATGCCTACGGAAGTGACGACGAAGTTTTCATGGAATTACAGACACGCTATAAGCAAAAGAGGATGCTACTTTCATTACTAATCCTTCATCCAGACTTATCGGAGAGACCATTTTCTTCTTCGCGGCTTATACTGTCTGGCTGCTATTTCTAAATTCGGTAGATGAGAAATTACCATATTTTTTCTCAACATTAGAATAGTCTTGTAAGTCTGTCGTATAATTTAAAAGACAAATGTACATTAGATTCTGATAATTAAATTAATTCCTGGATATCTATGTGCCACGAATGATAACATTCCTCGAAATATAATAATAATAACATGGTTAATAACTATACGGAAAATGTACACCCCTGATAATACGTAACACTAAATTTACGTAACATTTTTCAAGCAATGCATTAAAAATTAAATGTAGCTCTAAATTTAACTTTTGCTCCTTAACGCAGAGTTATAGATTTCTTTTTAATAAATTATAGTTTGAAAAAAACTAAAAAACACGCTTTTATACTAAATCGAACTAAAAAGTAAAAAAATAATTCTTAATAAAGAATAAAATGATTAACAAGAAAATGAATGTCATTGTGGTAAAAGCGTGGGGTGCTTTGTACTACATTTTTACACTAATTCAGCTTTTCGGAATAGAAGTTAAATATTATAGCAATTGATACATTTATAGAACACCCCACGCTTTTACCCCAATGACATTCATTTTCTTGTTAATCATTTTATTCTTTATTAAGAATTATTTTTTTACTTTTTAGTTCGATTCAGTATAAAGCGTGTTTTTTAGTTTTTTTTCAAACTATAATTAATTTTTCATTTTTTTAGTTCGAACTACAATAAAAGCATGTTTTTTTAGTTTTTTAAACTATCATTTATTTATTGTTAAATTTATCTTTGAGTTTGATATTTGAAGCTAGAATTACGTGGCTGTAGAATTAGTCTTGCTCTTCAATGGATATTAATTAACGAGTCTGAAGTGTATTTATTCTCTCTGTTTACGAGGTCTCGAATGAGTCCCATTACGTTATATTAGATTCCGTCTCTTTTGAACAGGTCAAACAAATAAAAGTGTGTAAAGAGGAAAAAGTTCGAATTAAAAATTTTTTTTATGTACCATGTTTTTATAACTAACTAAAAAGTATAAAATTCCTCCTTTTCGTTTTTGTTTTCTTTTTTAACATTTTCATGCGTTGTCATCCACTTCTGAGCTATGGTCCAAATTTCAAGTCTCTAACTTCTCGGAAAGTCACACAGTTTAAAATCAATTACAAAATTCCACCCGGACAGACATTCAAGAAAGCGAGTTAATAAAAGCATGGTAATATGAAGTGTCAATCATTTCTTCACCTTTTAAACGTGTTCCTTTCATGTTAATTCGTATCATCACCTCTAAGCGTATTGCTGTATAAAAATAAAAAAAATATTTAGCAGTTAGAAAGTAAATTATTTTTTTTCACATGCACAAGCCTTTTTTTTAATTTTCATTTTCAGAAAAATGTTTATATTATGGTTAGAAATTGCTAACACACACCACCCTCTAATTTCTGAGATACAGAACATTTTTTTTTGTTTTATTTCTGTTAACCGCAAGTGTATTTTATACTTGCATAAAATTAGCTTTAAATTCAAAACACTCGCTTTAGGGTTACACCTTATTCTTAGTAGCTAGATCTGAAATAAGTCGCCAAATCTGGAAATGATGTATGATATTAGTCCCCATATATATATATATATATATAAATATATATATCTGGAAATGGTACATGGAACAAATAGCAAAATTTAAAAATGATATATGCAATAAATTGCCAAATCTGGACGTGGTATCTGGAATTATCGCCAAATCTGATTATCCTTATTCCTGACGATTCTGAAAAGGACAATGGAACAAAATTATGAAATTATTGTATTGTCATCGGTCCTTGACAAGTGTGCGAAATTTCGAATGAATCCGATCTTTTTAAGTGGGTAAAAATCGAGTTTTAAGATTCCGTTACATGCAAGTGAAACTTATATAAAAGCGTGTTAAAAACGGTTGCAGCTCGTTTATTTAAAGCTGATTTTATTAAATGAAGAAAATCTAATTTAATTTATCTTACAATTCTTAAATATCACCGGAAATTTTCTTTATTTTCTGATTAAATATGGGATATTAAAATACTTCCTTGTCATATTAATGTAGAACAACAGTGTTGGATTAGGATAAAAATGTAAAACTGACATCCGAAACGATTTTTTAAAGCATTATGAGGCCCACATTGGGTTTGAGGTATTAGACTACCCTAAAATAGTAAATTTCCCCAAAAATTGAAAAACATTTTTATGATTTTATTTTATAAGCCATTTTATTGGCTTTATAAAAACACCAAGTTTATTATTTTCCATTCGCTAGAACAAAAACTACGAGTGTTTTAGTAAAAGCAGATGCCATTACTTTAAGCAAGATATCATTACTTTAAAATGCGTTTTATTCGAAATGTTTGGGTGTTTTTTTTTTTTTTTGATCAAACGGGGACAGCGTGAATTCAAAAGTTTTGAAAATAATTAACTTAAATTTTTTGTGTATGTTCTGTATAACAGTAGAAATCTTTTAATCTTCCGATTTATCAATCACTGTTTTATTAAAATATTTAAGGTCTCTTCTGTGAATATAATCACAGTTTTTTAAGCAATTTCTTATTATAACTAAGATAAGGTACACTAATTTTTGCAAAATTAAAATATATCTTATCTTGAAGGTCATTTAAAAAAGGAATAGCAAAGCAACTCATCCAAATTGAAAAATTAAAAACTTGTTCGTAAACTTTTTGTATATAATGGGACCCTTTATGTATTTTTTTGTAAATTTGTACTATTTTTTCCCATTTTAGTAATAATAATGTCTTTTTCTCTTTGTAATTTTAGCATATTTTTCTTAAAATGTACCAAATAAATCTAAAAACCAAAAAAAAAAAAAATCCCAATCTCTATCTTTTAAAAAAAAAAGAAGCTGTCGCAAGCACCTTAAATTTTGAATTATTATATTTACTTAAATTATTTCATGTCGTTTTTAATTTGTTTTACTTTCAGCTCCACAGAATTTCAGTTTTTTTTATAAGAACTTTCTTTTTAGTTTCCTGAGTGATAGTTAAAATTTAAAATCTGTACCAAGAATGCAAAATTATTTTGTACAGTACATTGAATTTTGAAGGTACTTAAGAAACTTTTGAAAACGAAAACACTTGAAATAAAAATATTTAAAAAAAAAAAATTCATCGATAATGAAAGGAGTTTAACCAAAATTCTTTGAATGTTCGAAGTACTTTGGAATCAAAGTTTTCCTCAAAAAGAATTTAAACTTTAGAAAAAAATAATATGTTAATTTCTTAAAGATCTATTCTCTGTGTTTGTACACTGCAGATTTGCAAGGGGAATAGTTTTGATGAATTTTTAACAAAAGTAGAAGATTTTATTGTCAACACATTACTTTTTAAACATTTAATCATCATTTAAAAATGTCAATTTTGTTTTTTAAGTTTTTAAAATTTTGTTTTCTTTTATAGTCTAAAATTATAATTGGTTAGAATCCTTACTTGAAAGTTAAATGTAGTATTTCTTTTTACATTTCATAACTCTGAAAATACACTTATATTGCAAATAATATGCTATTTTTAATAGAAGTGAAATGCAACCAGGGTTATATAACATTTAAATAGAGTTCATAATGGACTTAAGGTGTCACAAATTCCTAGTTTTTTCTAATAATCGTTTATAATCACTTAGTAATATTTGAAGTGGTCATAATTCATTCCATGACATCCGGAATTTTGGATGCAAAACGTACTGTCACCTGCATGGTGCTGAAAGCTGTGGCTAACGACAGACGTAAGTAGCCTTTTTAATAAATACTGATGCGTGTGTGTATGGTGCTATAAAAATATAATTCTGGAGTCCATCAATTGTCTTTTTCATGAATTTATTGGTAACAATAACACAAACAAAAAACTTAATAAGGTTTAACAGATTAAATTGCTAAATTAAAATATTTGATGATTGTGAGAATGATGATGATGATTGTCACAAGGAAATACGAAATGACGCTCTTATCAATAGCAACATAACAAATGACCCACCTTTTACCATCCATGAAATTGATGCTGTTATTAATAAATTGAAGTTAAGAAAAGTCACCTGGCCCTGACTCCATTCCTAATGAAGTTGTCAAGAAATTGCATGGAATGCACCCTGGACTTTTCCTAAAAGTTTTTAATTCATGTCTTCGTCTCAAGACCTTTCCTCTCTGTTGGAAAAAAGCTAGGATTATCCTGATTCCCAAAGTGAACGACGTCCGTATATATATCCCTAATTTAGACAACCTTAGGTGTATCAGTTTACTGTCAACTTTGGGTAAATGTTTTGAAAGACTCATTATCAACAGAGTGGCCTGGCGTTTACACAAAGATAATTTTTTCAATAAAAACCAATTTGGCTTTATGCTACAAAAATGTACCGAGGATGCCTTGATGAAACTTAATGAAATTGTTTTAAAAGGAAAAAAGAGAAATTTTCATACAATCCTAGTTTTCTTGGATATTAAAGGAGCTTTTGATAATGCTTGGTGGCCTGGTATTCTGAGCCTTTTAAAAAGATCTAACATTCCTAACAACTTATTTGCCGTAATTTCCAGCTTCTTGAAGGATAGATCTGTGACTTTATCTTTAGGTCATTCCTCAAAAGAGAGATTTTTGAACAAGGGATGTCCTCAGGGATCAGTTTCTGGACCTTTTCTCTGGAACATCATTATAAATGATTTTTTGGAAAAAAATCTTGGCTTTCTCTTGTGAAACGATTGCTTTTGCCGACGACTTACTTCTTTGTTTTCAGGGAAAGTCTTTTCATGATATATGCAGACAAGCGCAGCTTACCCTTGATTTTGTATCAACCTGGGCAAAGAATTATAAATTAGAGTTTAATGCTGTCAAATCAAAAGTTATGATCTTGGAGAAAAGAGAAAGCAACACCCTCACCAGCAACCTCACCCTTAATGGGATTCCCCTCGATTGTGTGAAGGAATTAAAATATCTTGGTATTGTCCTTGATAGTAAATTCTGTTGGAAGCAACATATTCTGCATCTTTCAAATAAGTGTGAAAAAATTCTGCTAGGGCTTAACAGAGTTGCCAGAAATAGCTTTGGGATCAAGTCCAATGTCTCATCCCTCATTTATAAACAAGGCATTGTTCCATTTATCTGTTATGGTTCACGAATCTGGGGATCTGCCTTGAAGAAGAAAATAAATTGTCGTCTCCTGCGAAAAATTCAACGAAGAATACTTCTTCGGGTTATTTCTGGGTATCGAACGATATCCTATGATGCTGTGTTTGCTATCTCGGGCTTTCCACCTATTGACATCTTTATAATCAGAAATAATGAATTCAAGAATGCAATAAAGAACTGTACCAATAAGAGTCTAGATGGTACCCTGCTTTTTTCTGATCTCCCTCATCCTTCTGAACGATTTCCCCTTAATTTTGTTAATTACCGTAAAAATATTGAAGACAACTTTCCTGTTGTTTGCTTTACAGATGGTAGCAAAATTAACAATAAGGTTGGCCTTGCATTTATTATTTTCCAAGATTTTATTGAAATTGAAACTCGCCAATTTAGAATAAGAGATGAATGTAGTGTGTTTCAGGCTGAATTACTTTGCATAGCTCAAGCAGTCTCATGGATCTGTAAAAACGAAAACCTTTCATCGGATTTTTTAATTTGCAGCGATTCTCTATCATCTTTATATGCTTTAAATAACTTTGATTCTCAAAATCAACTGATTGTTAAAACGCAAATTGATCTCAATTTTCTTCGAAGCCCAGAGGTGTAAAAGTTTCCTTTTCTTTTGTTCGGGGTCATACGGGAATCTATGGCAATGAACGTGCTGACTGGCTTGCAAAAGAAGCTACAAAATTAAGTTTTTTGATTCATATGAGCATTCCGAAATCATATTATAAAAATATTTTTAAGGAAAAAATTGTTTCTGAGTGGAATAAATTATATCAAATATCAAATAATGCGCTCTTCACCAAGGAATTTATTCCTTCTATTCAGAGACGTTTAAAGGCTACACACTTTCAACCTAATTTTATACTTACCCAGTTTCTAACTGGGCATGGAAACTTTAAAGCCTATTTGAAACGCTTTAATTTGTCGCCTAGTGACCAGTGTTCTTGCTCCAGTGACTCAGTCCAGGATGTCAAGCATCTAATATTTTCTTGTGCTAAATTCTCTTCCGAAAGACGTACTCTCATGAATTGCCTACAAAAGAACAATATAGCGTGGCCTCCTCCTTTCTCTGCCTTTGTTCAGAGCAAGTCGTCTTTTACATCGTTTTGTGCATATATTAATAGCATTTTTTCTCGTCTTGTTTAGATTGTCAATTTAATTTTTTAATTTAAAAAAAAAAATTTTAATTTTTTTTTATTATTTTATTATTTTTGTTTGCTAACAATTACTGTGTACGTATGTATCTCTCTGGTTTTTTTTTAAAATTGCGTATATATATGTATATATATATATATATATGTCTGTGTGTATATTCTTAAGTATTTGTGTGTATGCATGCTTTTACTCATTTGTATTTTGAAAATCTTATTCTGATCACACATGTGCTTCCAAACCTTCACCATTGTATAATTTTATTTACTGAATGTCTCCGTTTTTGCATGTGAGCAATGTTGTATTTTGTACTGTGTTTATTGTATTTGCATCCCGTCTTGTTTCTTTTTACCTTTCGATTTCCCATTTGTGCTTGTATCCCTGAACTTAAAACTTCCTACCACTATTGATTGAGTATTGACTTACGTTTGTAAGCCTTGTGTTATACTTGTTGGCACACAAGAAGTCTACCTAGAGTCTCAAAAAAAAAAATTAAAATATTAGACTGAAAATATTCTAGAGAAAAATCCTAGTAAATAACGGCACCTGGCATGGTGAAGCCAAGAACAAAATTAAGACTGAGGCAGAATTCGTTACATACGGTTTTCGTCGAGATAAACTACGTGGGGTCTAAGCGGGGCGACAACTACGCTCCACCCACTCAGACCTCTTGGTCAATAATTCACAACAAGCTCCTTGCCATGATGAATTTCGTAGGCCTCGCTCGGACACCGTCAATCAGTTGGCATTGAAAACAACATTCTATCCAAAATTTTGATTTTGTTTACAGTTATGCCTCGTTTTTTTAAATATCAAAGAATATAAAAATAATCTGCACAAAAAACAATAAACATTAGAAGTGTTCTTTTGAATGCTTTGTAAATTTGAGAATTCATCCGTAAATTGCGTGGATTGAAACGTGTTTAAAAGGAGTTATTTTTTAAGAGAGGAAAAATATTAAATACTAATAACTTAATAAGAAGATTGTGCATCCATCAAACATATTTAAATTTAGCAGCTTATCGTATGTTTATCGTTACAATAAGTAAAAATTGCTATCAATAAAATGCAAATGAGCAATTGGTTTTTTTCTGAGATAAATCTCGTATAATTATCAGAAAATTTCGATTAATTGAGAAAGAAAATATTTATTTTCTTCTTAGGCATCGGACCACGTTGGGATACTAATTTTTCAAAAAACGATTTTCAGAAGAATTTTGTTGCTTTAAAGAACACAAATAGACTTAAAGTATCATAATTAATATATAAATAATGTACTATATCACTTTTTGGTTTTGAAAAAATATTATTTTTATGAAATTTTAGATTATGTGTGTGTGTGTGCTGATTTTAATAGCATAACATTAAAGTACATTAGAATTATTTTTAAACCTTTATAAACGGAAATGTCGGATACAGAAATCCTTTAGAATGCCTTTTATAAAATTCTCACATTTGCTTTTTTTCTTCTTCTTGTGTTTAATAATACTAGTTAGATAAAATTCTTTCAAGCTAAGAATACTATACACATGACTTTTTGCCTCTATTAACTACTTCGATATGATCTAAAACTTGCTATCAAAATACAAATAATTCTTTCATTTTCCTTCATACACAATCATCCTATATAATTTATGAATTTCATATAACTTAAATCACTGATATTTTATTCAACTGGAAATAGTACCACTTTGTATGACTTACAATTATTTGAAATACTGCATTTCTAGATGAATTAAGTGATAATTGTGCATATTTGTTATGCATCAAGTTTTGAATGCATTCGCTCTCTATCCAAATAACCCTTTCTGTTGTGGCACAGAACAGAAAGGATTATCCGTCAGTGCCACTTGCTTATGTGCATATATGAATAATCATTTAAGTTTTCGTAGAATAGTTTAAACAGCGGGAAACACTCATGGAGTGTATTTGCAGAAATCGATGATTTATAGCTCAACTCCTCAGATTACACAATGATTACACAAAATGGGATACAGAAGCAAACAGAAATTATTTTATGAAGTAATTTTGATAGAATAAGAAAAGCGTAATATTATTTAGAGGAATGATTTATAGAATTTTTAAAGTTATATCTTGTATAAGAGAACGTTTTTTAACTGGATCAAACTTGATGAAATACTTGCTAAGTCCACAAACAGATGAGTAAAAGTCTTTTTATTCAAAAAAAATCTTCTCACAATTACATATGCTAAAATTAAGAGAGTTGTAGTTGTCCTCAAACTGGCCAACAAGCTGATAATTTAAAGTTACAACTATCCTAAAATGGCGAATTTTCCCCCAAAATTGACAAATTTTTTATGGTATTATTTTATAGACCATTTTATTAGCTTTATAAAAATACCAAGTTTATTATTTTCCGTTTACTAGAACAAAAACTGCAAGTGTTTTAGTAAAAACAGATGCCATTCCTTTAAGCTAGATGCCATACTTTAAAACGCTTTTTAATCGAAATGTGTTTTTTTTTTTGAAAATGCTCAAAAGGGGGGACAGCGATTGTTCAAAAAGTTCTGAAAATAATTAACTGAAATTTTTTGTGTATGTTCTATATAATAGCTGAAGTGTTTTAACCTTCACATTTATCAACCACTGTTTTATTATAAATTTTACAGTCCAGTATGTTATTATAATCACTGATATTTTAAGCGATTTCATATAATAACTAAAATAAAGTGCTCTAGGTTTTGTAAAAATTAAAATATCTCTTATCCTGAAGGTCATTTCAAAAATGAATAACATAGCAACATATCAGAATTGAAAATTTGTTCATAAACTTTTGATACAGAATTGGTCCCATTTATGTTATTTTTTGTAAATTTCTACCCATTTTTTCCCCATTTAAGTAATAATAATTCCTTTTTATCTTCTTAACTTTAGCATATTTTTCTTAAAATGCTCTATAAACAACTCTAAAAATTACAAAAAATCTCTATATCTCCATTTTTTCAATAAAAGTTGTCGCAAGTAGTCGGATACCTTAACCTTAAAAAGATTTTACTCATTGCGTAGAATTCCACTGAGAAATCACGGGATAGAATATTTCACGTAAGCAATCAATAGAAATTAATCAACAAATAGAAATGGTTAGTAAGTGTCAGAGAGATACAAAGTTATTAATGATAAAATTTTTTGTCTATTATTCCTTTTTTGCTGTTTTTTATTTTATTTTTATAAAAGTCTTTTAACATCAGTATTAACTTATGCATGCAAAACTTGGTCCATGTCTCGAACAAATGAAAACATGGTAAGTATCTACAAGAGAAAGATTTCAAGATTTATTTATAGTGGAATTCACACCAGAAAATGAAACGTAGCGAAGAAGATCAAAGTTGAAGCTCTGTTTCTCATATAAATAATCTGACACCGTAAACTTCTCCAAAATACAACGAATTAAAAGGGCAGGCCACGTTGTCAGAATGGACGAAGACCGCACGACTGAAAAAAAGTCTTCAATGCCCAACCAATTGGCACACGGAGAAAAACCATGCCAAATTCTAAGATGGATTGAATGCCTAGAAAAAGATCTAGTTTTGAGAACTAAAAATTGGAGAACACTTGCAGGAAGAAGGCTGGCCTGGAAAAGGCTTCTTGAGAAGGCCAAGGCTCACACTGGGCTGTCGTGCCACTGAGGAAGGAAGGAAGAACACAAAAAAGCTCTATATCGTTAACAGTACAGGTTCTTTAAATGAGAATTCTGTTTAATTTATGGAAGTTAAGAATAATGAAGTCTCGAGAGAAAAAAAAAACATCATCGACCAAAAATACTTTCAAATTTTTTAGCTGACTTACAAAAGTTTATACATAAGAATATGTTCTCCATATTTTTATAAATTAATTTCATGTGTTTATCAAAAAAATATTCTCTATTATGAGTGCTGTTACAAAAAGTCAAATAAAGACTTTTTGTTTCAGAAATAGACTAAATACGTTTCTAATAATATAAAACACTGCAATCAATAATATTAATTTATTAGTATAACTCATTAATTAATTTAGAAAAATTTTGAATGGTACATTAATCTATAAAAAGTTCAAGCAGCATTCAGAACTGATGAATAATTATGATCCTTATAAAGTTGAGTTACTGTTGAATTTGATAAATGTTAAGAAAACATTCTTTTTTACCTCCGGTAAAACGCTTATTGTAACTTTTTTTTACTTTCTAAAAAGATAGGATGAGCTGAAAAACTTGAAAGTTTTAACTTTAATAAAATGGCATGATTTATTAATGACCAAGTGTGTGCGCGCGAATACCTTTACTGTAAATTAATATACGTCCAGTGTTTGTCTAAAATTCTTTTTGTGAGAAATCACTTATTGAAGGAAAATAAATTTAACCGTCAGTTTTCCTGCTTTAATATTTAGGAGAATGCAGGCGTACATTCAGTGCCCATGTCATAGAGATTTACCTATTAATAAAGTTATTGATTTTTCTAATGGAAGTGCCTCATTGAAATTTATTATGTTTGCTAAAATGCTTAATTCAGAAATTAAAAATAATTATTCTTAGTAATCTAAAAATTTCAAAAATGCCTTAGAAATATGATAAACTAAACTTGTAGTGAATTGGAAGCATAAAAAATAATTGCATTTTTTTTTTTTTTTTTTGGGGGGGGGGAATCCTCAGTAATATATGACGTTAAATAAAGTAAGGTAACCTAAATAATTATTGAGGTAAAAATTAGAAATACGCATTTTAAATTTGTTATGTTTAAACTATGTATAATTAGTGATTTATTTATTACTACGCTCAGAATGAGTGACGTTACACTGTAAAGCTGCAAGAAGGTTATTGGCGGCGGACTTCATAATTTTGAGCCATGGTCAAGTGACGAAGACGACACTTGAACTGACACCTCCCTCTCCAAACTTCCACACCATACTAACAGAAAGACGTCTGAGCTTCGATAGATTTAACGTGCAATGGCCCCTCCACCGGCGGGTCTTCAGCGGTACTCGGCTCGAACGAAACACAAGCCCCTACCTTGACCAGTGGTCAGTATAGCGCTTAGAGGTAAAAAATTCAGGAATGTTGGAAGACAAATAATAATAATAATAATAATACTCTTTATAATTTGTTTTTATTAAAATACGAATATCTTTTCTCAGAACACAACTCTCGTAAAAGAATTGTGAGAGCGCATAATGCTGCAAATTTAATGGATTTATTTGCGTGAATTGCTTACATTTATACATAATATTAAATTAAGATAAGGGAATTAAGTATGTGAAATATTCATTTATCTTTCGAGAATAATAATATTTTATTGCGCAATTCAAACTATAAAGTACACTATCCCCAATAGGCATGGCAATCCCTATGGCAAAATTTATAGTTTTATGTCTCGTAGAATATAACAAGAGACATCACCAAGAGTTTGCTACGTTATATTTTAAAATCTAATTACAATGTCTGGTTGGGTTTAAATTGTCGATACTTATTAATGTTTCCCGCTATAAGGAGAGAAATTATATTTTAGCCTATTTCTGAACCAAGTAGGCCCTCCTTCCACTTTAATATTATCATATTCATAATTAAAGCTTATCAACAAAACAATTGTATCATATTATCTACAGAAACGCATTAATATTTTACATATACGAGTCATAAAATAACTTTTCGCTTCCTTTCATTTGAATAAATATGCACATTTTATGAAAGTGTTTTAAATTTTTTTTAAAAAATAGTACATAAACTAACTTAATGATGATTTAAAATAAGTTCAAGCTTAAAAAATAAAATTTTATACTTAATGTGAGATAGACAAATAGTTTATAGTTTTTATAGAAAAAATTAAATTAACCATTAAGTTAATAGCCAAGAAAAACCACTTTCTCCAAATGGATTAAACTTCTGAATACGAATGTTATTTATAAATGTAATTGCAAATAAATTTATGCGAATAATAGAAATTATTTGAAATTTCCTAGCTTACGCATTTTCGTCCCATGTATGGATTACAGGTTTCGTAAGTCATGGCTTTTACTGAGTTGATAATACTTATATCTTCAAGTCTATGACACATTATATTAAGAATATGTATTAAAAATATATTTACTTTGATAAATGTAATTAAAATATGTTTTATGATTTACTCTTTTGTTTTTCTTTGAATGGATAAATTAAAAAAAATTCTGGAAAGAATGATTTTTTTAAAAAATTGTAAAGAAAATGTGATGGAAAATTAACGAGAGCAATTTAAATGCTGCAAATGTTTTTTAGTATGAAATATTGCTTTAGAAGAGCTAATATACGTTTAAAATAGTAAATTTTTATAGATTTAGAGCATATCCTTGCAAATTCCCATTTTTTTTTTTCAATTCCTACTTGTAGTTCACTCTCTCCCTATATATATATATATTGTTCAAATTTCCAATCGTTAATAAAATACTTTCTATTCATCCATTCAAGTTCAAATGCATTTTTTTAAACTTTTAGTGGATGACACTTGATGTTCATACAGTTTTTTCAAATATTTTCATTAATTAAATTAAAAAATTAATCACACAAAAATTATAGTCTAACAGCATATACAGAAAGGAAAACCATTCGATGTGTGCTTGTAGCGCAATGAATAGCGCGTTGAACTTCTAATCCAAAGCTCGTGGGTTCGAATTCCACCTGGGATGGCCTAATTTCTGAGAGTGTGATTTCTTTTTTCACTATTTTATTAGAATAATTAAATTAAATTTATGAATAAATAGTAACAAATAAACAAAAAATAGTCCGACACCATACATAGGTAGTAAAATGTAGAATTGCAAGGAAAATCGCTTTCTATTTTGTTACTTAATATTATGATTCCGTCATATGTATATACATATTTTTTTTTGTAACTATTTAATAAAATGTAACTAAAATAAAATTTTTCTTTGCTGACCGAAGTAGAAATTGACTTAAAAATTTATTTTTATGTATTACTTGTTTTCTCACAAAAATCTCCAAATTCGCATAAGGATCTACATGAAATCACACAGGCTTAGAACTCAATAGTCTCTCCTTATTCATTAAATATATTTACATCTCTCATCTTCAGAGGAAACGCAATTGAAAGCCTCTATTTGAGCTAAATAACATATAGATCAGCAAACTATGAGATGCAATTAATAGTGCTAATGCTAAACCTAAGCTTGATTTATGACTATCAACATAAGAGACAATACCGAAGAATTAATAGCACTAGTTCCTAATTAAGGTAGAAATTCAGTCATTCTCTTCAATAACCTAATAAGTCATCCTTCTTCTAGAATGCTTAGGTCAAGCTAATAAAGGAAAATTAGGAAATGATATACTTTCCAACTCTTGCTCATTTGCATAAAATTTTAAAAATGAGTGAAGAAAAATGGATGAGGGAATTTTTATGAACGTCACGCTATAGAGCAATACAAAGGCTGCTGGCGACAGACCTCCTAATTTTGAACCGGGGTCGAGTGCCGAAGATGACATTTGACCTGGCATCCCACTCTCCTAGCTTCGACACGACTCCAATGTGAGGACTTAAAGCAAAGACAGATTTAACGCACGTCAGCCTCTCCACGGCGGGTCTTCAGTGGCAATAACAAGGGGAGGACACGACTGAGGAAATTCATTTTGGGACGAGACAGTATAATAGTAGTAATCCATTAGGGTGTTTAACCCTCATAGTATTAGCACCGAATGGCCAGTCAATTCGGAGAAAATAGCCTTCGAAATTCGTGCTTAGCTTTTATACAATTAAGTTTTAAATATCTCCAGCGACAGAATGGCACATTTGTCATTGCTCCTGCTTTCTTCGCGGCTGGATAGGGTTCGAATCGCGCGATCAACTTTTTTTTTCAATTCATTTAGTTATTTTATAAAATTAAATAAATTTACTTAAAAAGGACATTAAATATTTTATAGAACTATAAAATAATTAATTAAATAATAATAATAGTATATTTTATAGATTATGTTATATATAATATTTTATTTATAATATATTGTATTTCACATTATAAAACTATTTGTAACTGATTTTTATTTCAAATATTACTTAATATTTTGTATATATTTTATTATAAATATTATTTATTAATATAAAATATATTTATAAAATATAAATATTTATATAATTATAGTAATTATTTTGCTTTATAAAATACAAAATAATTACAGAAAATATAATTTAATATTTAATAAATAAATTTATTTAATTCAAAACAAGATATCAATCATTGGCATGGCCAAGTAATTTTAGCGCGTTTTTCACATGTTGTATTTTACAATAATGCAACTATTGAACTTTTTACTAACAGAAAAAGTAGTACTATACTTTAAAAAAAATTTTAAAATTTTTTTTAAAAAAACAATTTTTTTTTGTTGAAATTATTAAATTTAAATATGATTTGGCTCATCTAGGGCACAAATGCGACCAAATGCCGAAAACCCGAGGTCAATCGGTTAATTATTGGCTGAGAAAAAGGCACGACAAAATATGGAACGAAGACGAAATTTGCGTCCTAATAGCGCTTTTTTTACACTACGTGAAAAACGCGCTAAAAATAATTAAATGAATTCGAAGAAAAAGCTTACCGCATGATTCGAAACCTATACATCCGCGTAGTAAGCAGGTGCTTTGACAACTGTGCCATTCGGTGACGAGAGATGTTTAAAACTTAATTGTATAAAAGCTAAGCATGAATTTCGAAGGCTATTTTCTCGGAATGGACTATATTCACGTAGCGTCATAACCACATGATAATTTTAAACCACGTGTTTTTAGCCAATCAAGTTCAAAAACACATGTGACGTCATAGCCACGATAGATGCAATTATCTATTTTCAGCAAATCACAGTTCATGCACTTTGTTGTTGCCAAATTACGCTTTTTACAGAAACTTTTTTAAAAATATGTTCACCTTTAATGGATTGATTTTATATATTTTAAAAAAGAGTGTTTTTTTTCCTAGGCTTTCTTCATTCTTATCTTTTTTAAAAAGAATTTTAATAAATTTAATTTAAAGGAATAATATTAACGTCAAGAATAATAAATTGAATATGTAGATGAGAGTCGGGTATTATGGAATACACCATCAACATTTCTAAAAGTAACTATCTCTTTACTGGTTTTTGATAAAAAAAAAAGAATAAATCTTCAAAACCATCATGGATGTATACCAGAGGTTCCCAAACTTTTTTGTCTCATAGACCCCTTCCCATGTTTTTCGGTTTCGGGTAAACCCCTGCCTACCTAATATGAAATTTTTGCAAATTTATCAACTTAAATGTCTTTTTGATAGTTGGTGCTACTACTTTCAAAAAATTAAATTTGTAACTGTAATGAAGTATAGTGTGTTCTGCATTTAAAACTTAAGAAGTGCATGTTAATGAATTAAAACTAAAATCAAATCAATACATAAAATAACTGTTACACAAAATAACTGAACAAATGCTTTTAAAGAGAGGGATGAATCTGGTGTTTCAATAACAAATTTTCAACATTTAATATCAATCTTGTCAGGTTTCACCCTAACCTTCCTTTATTCGTAAGTGCCCACTTTTTTCCTTTTCCTTTCTTTTTTTGTTTTTTAGATTGGCTAACTCAGTGAAACTCCCTCTAACAAGGAAAAACACATTTAAAAACTTTCTCTTGATACTCAATAGTTTGTGACAAACATCAGGTATGTTTTTTTGAGCCAAAATTGCTGACATCCGTTTCTAAACTTTATTTTAAAATCTTCATTAGGAACCTATTTTAATCAGTTCTTATTGCAATATGACACATTTTTTTTTTCAAAGTGACTATTTGAAATCATTGTCTACTGCTGTATTACTATAAAAAGACAATCTCAAACCTAGTTTCAAAATCTGAGTAAGGGCATTTAAATGTTAAACGTAAATTAAAATGTCCTGACAGACTGTGAAAAATTGATGAAATTCGCGAAGTCCATTATTATACTTCTTTAGCTTAATTTTGGAAAGAAATGCTGAAATAGTCCTTGTATTAATAAAATTTATGTTGTCACCTTGTATGGTAGTCACCTTTTATGTTGTAAAACTAACCTCACTAAATTTAGTAAATGTTAAATTGGTAAAATCTGGTTCCCACTAGATCAAATTTTTTTAAAGATTAACTTCATGATCTTGCTCAATGAGAACCACTATCATAGACCCCCATTTATACCTCATGGACCCCCAAATTATTTTTTCACTCGCGTGCACCCCTTGCAGGTCGTCATAGACCCCTGGGGGTCTATATAGACCACTTTGGGAATCACTGATATATACTATAAACGATTCTAAGAAATTGTCACCCACTTGTCGAAAAGAATAATATTTGTTATGTTGTTATAAAAAGTTTAGTTTCAAGGAAAACAATAAATAGAGGATGATATAAAATAGGTAGTTTAAATCATTGGAAATTTAAATAAAACGTTCTAAAACTGTGTTACTTTTATTTATAAAAGCCACATTTTTTAAGAATACATGAAAGACATAACCGCGCGTTTTGTGAGTTTATTTACAAAATCATAAATAAATATTCTTTCTCTGCTCCAGTATATTCAAGGGGCGAATTTCAAGTTAAATGCAATCACTGGCAGAAACCAGCCTAAAATTTCCACTTATTAGTTAAAGTACTAAAAGAAGAAACACAAAAAGTGTCATTTAATTTGAAATCCAGAAATTGGATGAACGCATTGAAAAATCCTAAAAGAATTCGAAACATCAAGCAATTTAGAAAATTGTCTAAAACTTTTATGTTTTGTAACTAGGTTGGGCTAAATCTAATGGTAAATGACATTTATGCTTTTATAATAAAGGTTAGTTGTATTTATTTACTTGTATTTATTTTTTTTATATTTTTTTGTATCTTGTAATTTACTTCTAGTATTTATTTTTACTTACAATAATGAAAATAATTAATTTTATGGCAATTGCACCTGTTCTAATATTTATTTGACTCTAAAATACAGTTTTCCACAAAATTCCTGAAATTCGTTCATACCCTTCATTATATTGTTACTTACAATTAATTTTTAAATACTTGAAAGTTTTTATCTTTATTACATTTCGCAATGTTTTTAAAGTGAATTCACACTATAATATCTTAACAATTTAATACAAATAACTAAATTTGTTTGGCAAAAATGTATTTATTCTTCTAATTCGATAATCGAATCTGTTCTAAGATGGGGGGGGGGGGAATGTGTCCACTCTAACCACGATGAGTTTTAAAAGTGTCCGCTCGCACCACGAAATGTTTTG